>JAQISU010000004.1:8530000-8955000 GCA_029339505.1 Unio delphinus | reverse complement strand
TAACCGCTCCGGTGGCCAAGTGGTTAGAGCGTCTGCCGCGGAAGCGGGAGGTTGTGGGTTCGATCCCAGGCCGGGTCATACCAAAGACTTACAAAAATGGTATTTACAGCTGCCTCGCTTGACGCTCAGCATTAAGAGGTTAGTGTTAGGACTGGTCGGCCTGGTGTCAGGATAATGTGACTGGGCGGGACATCATGCTACATGTCTGCGGCATGATGCCCCAGTGCTAGACATCACTATAAACTGCCTCACTGCAGACATCGTAGCGATATGACCGAGAAATTGTTAAAGCTTCGTTAAAAGCCTAATCAAAAACAAATTCCTTCTCGTTAGGGGATTTGTTTAAAATCTTGCAATAGAAAGAACAATACTCTTACAACACAATAATATTTTTTGCAGTCTTCGAACGTATTTTCATATAGCGACTTCAAATATTTTAGAAAATAAGGATGTTATTCATACTGGACAAAATACGAGGAATGCAATCTACACCAACATACTTACAAACATAAAAACCACTGTTGGAGAGAGCCATCCCTCAGTGATAATTTGCTTGGCTGTTGTGACTTTTACGCCGGTTTTCAGCGCATGATAGGCTATACATGGCCAGTGCCGGATTAAACCATGTGGAAACCCTTAGGTTGTCAAAATCGCAGGACCCCTTGCAAATTATTTCCTATCAATATTATTTTGATCCGTGGTCGCAGGGACCCTAAACGGGGTGGGGCCCATAGGTCGGTGCCTAATCTGCATATATGGTAATCAAGCACTGTACATGGCGTAAAGCATATTTGGTGGAGGAAAAACCCGGCTAGACACCGAGACTCACTGAAAGCTACTGACAAGCTTTCTCACATACCCACGGGGCCTAGTGGTCTAAAGCGCTGTCCGTTACAGATCTCTGCCATCTCACCTCTGTCTGCGTGGGTTCGAGTCTCGGATTCGGCCAATATGTGTATGTGAGAAAGCTTGCCAGTATCTTCTCGTGGGTCGGTGGTTCTTTCCGGGGTTTTCCGGGTTCTTCCTCCACCATTAATACTGGCTGCCAGTTATAGCCTATATTGTGCTGAAAATGGCGTTAAACCATTAAAAAAAATTCCCACATACCCACGTTGGTTGAATGAAGACTCGAGCAAATACGACATACATGAGATGCAATTGATCAGGAAATGCGAGTGCTCAAGACTACTCGTCGAGCCAGGTAAGAATATAAAGCACAGATGATGTGGTATTTCGCTGATCGCATGTCGGCGTCATACTTCGGACTCGTGCAAACCTCTTGAAAGGTGAATCTCGACCAGATTGCATACTCTGACAATGTCCACTGACGGTGGAACACATTCTTTTCAAGTGTGTCGACTTCCACTCTCTGGGCTGTACCACCAGAGAAATTGTGGACTTTTTGAGGGAATGTTGCTTATATAACATTTTGACCAGATTTCTTAAGGATTTTCATACCAATTGTTTTTATCTTTCATTTAATATACATTTTGAAGAATTGGAGAAGTTTAACTTTTGTATTCTATCTTTTCCTACGTCATATTTATATTGATTTGGAGGAATTTGTCATTCTAGAATTTATATGCGCGTCTTCATTTTTGCATTTTCGAATTTCACTTTTTAGTTGGCACCATTTAGTCACTATAGTCATGATGTGCCGTTAACATCCCTATATGCATACTAAAGAATTCTTTCTTTTTATGTACAGAAAACGTTCAGAAATAGAATTCTAATCTAAATAGGCTAGCACATATCCTCAATATTTCATGATAATCATCATCATCATCATCATCATCATCATCATCATCATCATCATCATCATCATCATCAGTAGTAGTAGTAGTAGTAGTAGTAGTAGTAGTAGTAGTAGTAGTAGTAGTAGTAGTAGTAGTAGTAGTAAAAAAGCATTTACCATTTCCATTCCTTGGCTTTCTTGTAAAAGATTGTTACAAATCCTTCCAATATGATTCCAATATCTGCGGCAGCTAATAGCCAGTAGACTCGTCGTTTGGTGATGCTTGTGGTCAGCCAGATAACTAACAGACTGTGCACTAGAAGTACGAGACGAACCAGTACGGCACGAAGGACATCAAACAGATTCATTTCGTCATCTAAAGGAAAATTAGTAATTGAACATTCTTTTCCTTAGCTATACCACTCCCTTCTGGATGTTTCAAGTAAAAAGTTTGAACTTAGGCGCGTGCTTGGCACTAATTAGACCCATACAATGTTCCTTGCGATTTATCCTAAGTCTGCATGACATAGTCGGGTGCATACATTTTAGACAATACAATAATAAAAGACACACACACACACACACACACACACACACACACACATCTTTCATAATATTTCAAAAATCTTTATCCTCAAGATAGCTAAAATAATACAATAGTCTGTTTTGTAGAGAATTTAATAAAACTGTGTAAAAGCTTTATTTGTTAACGTAATTATCAACAAATCAAATAGTTTCGAGAATTAGAGAGCAGGCCTTGAAGGCGTCTGTTTCAAGAGTTGATATGCGGTTTTATTCTGAGCCAATTAAGCAGTGACGTATTGGATATCGAATAGTTGTTCCTTGTTGGAAGGCAAATTCGGATCCTCACATTTATATTCAATGATTGATTCAGTAGGATGTGCATAACCTAGATACATGAAGACATAAAAACAACAATGAAAGTAGAGTTTCATAAACAACAATTTAGGGTCAACAAGTACTGATGGAT
Source organism: Unio delphinus (assembly GCA_029339505.1). Taxonomy (NCBI): domain Eukaryota; kingdom Metazoa; phylum Mollusca; class Bivalvia; order Unionida; family Unionidae; genus Unio; species Unio delphinus. The sequence goes on along the minus strand of JAQISU010000004.1, from coordinate 8,952,274 downwards.
ATTTATTGAGAGAGTAAGAGTGAGAATGAGAGCTCCGTCTAACCATTAAAATGGCAATATGTGTAAAAACAGAAGCCTTTTTTAATAGCAAAAGCTCTAATTGAAATTAAAACTATTCTGCAAGATACACTGAAAATGTCACTGTCCAAAAATTAATACAATTTTTAGGTTTGAATTATAAACTTTTTTTTAAAAACGATTCATTGTTGCTGCAAGAAGACATACGACAACAATTTTTGACCCGACTGTGATCAAGTCACCATCATAGCAGGAGAGCAGTCGGCATACAATCGCTGGTTGAACTTTGTGTGAATGTTTGACCAACAAATGGATCATTCATCGATTGAAAAAGATTGATACATATCAGTGTTTCCCTTTACCCTACCCTCTGCGCTTCAGAGATTCCCAAGTTCTTTTATTTGACCCCCAGTTTTGATACCAAAGTTTGTTTTTTAGTCAGTCTGACCCCCAGTTTTGACACCAAGAAGGTTATTGACTCAAAGTCTTGAAACCCTAGGGGATACGCTGTCAGTCAAACTTTAATGTGCGCAAGTACCAATAGCTGACCAATAGCTACCAGTGGCCAGCCGATGAGTCTTGGGAAATTACGGTGGATTGGAAGTTTTTTTTTAAATTTATTCAGTTCTGAATCTCCGTACACCTTAGGCATTGTCGCTACTTTTTATATACTGTGTCAGTATTCATAAAAACATTTTCCAACAATTTGCCATGAACTGTTTAGTTTATACTTATCGACTGTACTGCTTTATATTCATCTAAGTTTTATTTTATCTCAGTTATGGTTAAGAGTCAGTTGATTGTAAACAGAGGTGGACATTATTTCCAGGTAATTCAATAGGTCTAAAAAAAAATTAAAATAAATAAAAACTGTTATAGCAAAGTACACAACAGTGACTGTCCATCAAAAGAGACCTTTATGGTTTTGAGGATTAGATCAATAATTTCATGAGAGAAGCCGCAGTCTCCCAGTAGTTAAGTCATTAAATTCATGATAGCAAAGTGGCAAATTCGCTTCCCACCAAAGAATCAGCCACTTTGACAAGAGACATTAATATGCTTGCTTCCACACGATAAAATCAGCAAATTGTCGATAAAAAAGAAAAACGCGAACAAACACGAATAAATAATTTCGAGGATTTGACAGGGCATAAAAATCATACAAAATAATGTTGAGTATTGTTCCTAAATTTTAAAGACTGTATTTTTTAATTATTGATAAGAACGCTACAAAAATATTCTTGTAGCAAAGAATCCTTTTCAATTTAATGTGTTCCCTATCATCATTTTCCATCCGTAAAAGAAGAAAAAACCCAGCTTAACGCCGCTGGGAGTAACACTGCAGTTACGGTCCTATTATATGTGTTGCTTATTCATTTGTAATTATCTTGAATGGCCACTACAAATGAGGTCTCATATGAAAAGCGTATATATAATCATTCGTTGTTTTTTTTTTCCTCTGACAACACAATGTGTTTTTAGTGATGATTGATATATTGTCATCCAAAGAAATATTCATAGTTTATGCTGCACTTGTCAGAACGGGCCACAGGAGACCATGTACGAGATATTTAGTTAACAATATATTATTTGGAGTAATTTTTACTAATAAAACGTACGGCAGAGTAGCGTTTACCATGCGACTATCTGTTAAGCGATGCAAACTGATTAACATGCCACTTCCCACAACAAATTACAAATTCAAATGAAACCAAAACGAAACATTGATCAAAAACGTGCCAATATTTTGCAATCCCTCGTTGACTTAAATAACCTGCTATCCATTTGCTTTTTTCCCCAAACACTGACCGGTTATAGACAGTGGCGTACTAAAGGCAATTGGCACCCTGGGCGAGGCACCAAAATATTTTACGCCCGGAGAAACCATCACCCCGACCGCCTCCGTTAGTACACTACTGGTTCTAAGTACTAAACATAATTTTGAAAGTTTTTAAACTACCTTGGACTACTTTAATTGCATAGACAAATGAGGTGGCTGTAGTATGCAGTCGTATGGCTGTAGTATGCAGTCGTATGGCTGCAGTATGCAATCTTAGTGCTGCATCGTACAATTTATATGACTGTACTATGCCATAAATGCAGTCATAGGGCTATACTATGTAATCGTATGGCTGCATTATGCAATCATATGACCGCAGCATTTAATCATATGTCTGCATTATGTAATAGTTTGGATGCAGTGTGCAAACATATGGCTGCAGTATGTATTCATATGACTGCAGTATGTAATCATATGTCTGCATTATGTAATCGTATGGCTGCATTATGTAATAATTTGGATGTAGTATGCAAACGTATGACTGCAGTATGTAATCATATGGCAGCATTATCTAATAGTATTGATGAAGTATGCAAATGTATGGCTTCACTATGTAATTATATGGTTGTACTGTGAAATCATAGGGCTGTACTTCAATCGTATAGCCGCATTATGCACTAGTATGATCGCAAGCAGTAAACTAACGAAAACTGCGTGGCTTGTCATAAACTCTTTGGTTTCTTTGATTGTATCATAAAGTGTTTGAGAGCCTAGAACATTACATAATCCTTGTCAAAGTATGTACACACCACAGGTCAAACATGTACCGCATATCGAGTAGTAACTAGTTATTTATATTACGAGGTCAAACATGTTCTATGTATGTTGTCATCACTAAGTTTTTATTGATGTAGTCCCTAAGTGATGAAATCCATTTATAAAAAACAATATTAACATTTAGTCTACAAATTACAAACCGTTAGAAGTACTGACCATACCACAAGTCATCGAGTTTGTTACAATTATTTTTTTTGTATTAATTACAAAGAATTTTATTTTTCATTTCCGTGCATATTTCATCTCATTTCCGTGAATAAATGATAATGCGATAAATGTGAAAGATGGAGTATTATTTTAGAGTGACCTCTATTAGAACTTCAGGAGAGTACTTTAGACACGCCAATTACTGTACGCTGAAAGGAGTGACGCATCAAAACGAGTTACTTTTGTTGACAGAGAATTTATATAATTGTGGATTGATTTACTTTTTAATTTTCATCAAATGCCAATATTTTTGACGGGATTAAATACACTGACCGTGAAAATTACTGAGCTGCTTATTCGGAATGAACAGTCAACAAATAAGTCTGATTCTCTCTATGGAATAATGCCAGATAATGAACGATATAACGACACTAATTACTAATATTACTGATAGCTATCAATATTTATAAATCAAGTACTGATGAATCTATATATGAGTATTAATCAATTAATCTCTCTCTCTCTCTCTCTCTCTCTCTCTCTCTCTCTCTCTCTCTCTCTCTCTCTCTCTCTCTCTCTCTCGTTACTTATTTACCTATACACTTAATCAAATATTAATATTGTTTTAATCGAAAACAGCTAATAATTCAAAATATACCTATTTTTTGTACCATTCGTGAATATGATTTAATAAATTAGTCCAAATGTTGTTTTTTAATAAGATTTCTTGATTTTCACCTTTTCTCCAAAATCTTTTTGTGACAAAATCATTGAGAAATGTTTTGTTATAATCCTTGAATTTGATAAAAAGCAAATGAATTGTTCAGTGATAAAATCATCACTGTCACTTATTCAAATCTCGTTTGGAATATAATTTTTGTTCATCATATAAAATTAAATTATTTTATTTTGGCATTATGTTGGCGTTATGTTGGCGGCAGGTGTTTGAAAATATGTAGCTTCGACAGCTTTATATCCAACTAGATGTTGCTTAAAGTGATATTATGGAGTGCTTTGTACCGTTTTATTTGGCTAAAAATTAAAAAACGATTGAATGATTGATTTCCAGACTCAGTCATTTCTATCTAAATAACATTTTGAAAAAAATTATGTGTCTTTAAAAAAAAAAGTAGTGTATAATACTCCATTTCCTTGCATCGTCATGTTTAAATTGTATCATAATTTATTTTTCGGATCATCATAAATTAAATTGTGTTATTCTGCATTACTAAAATAAGCATTTTGTAGTAACATGAATATTTAATACCATACTTTCGCTTGCTTATTCATTTCTGCTACATACAATGTGATATAAGTTTCTCGCAAACTTGCCTAATATACAGAATAACAAAAGTATGTCAACTATTTATCTGAAAATATAATATACTTGTAAAGTAGTGATTTTGTGATAACGGTTGATAATTGATAACAAATGAAGACAATAAATTTACGGCTGCTTTTACTTAACACACTTTAATTGACTAGTTTTTAACAAATGAGGACAATACATTTACGGTTGTTTTGGCTGAACACATTTTAATTGACTAGTTTTTAACAAATGAGGACAATACATTTACGGTTGTTTTGGCTGAACACATTTTAATTGACTAGTTTTAACATTTATGTCAGTTGACAACGATTCTGATGGTCCATCACGTCAGTTATTGCGTACCGTTTAGGGTTGAACTCGAAGTATTATCCACCCGAAGCATAGAAGCCAAGTCTTTGGTCTCTTGTTTGTAGATTTTTTTTAGATGTATCCTAAAATTTACACGTGGACTACACTACGGTGTTGGCTTTTATTTTCCATTCTGGTTTTATAAAGTTGTGATTTTTAAACCAGTCATTATACCAGCACCCAAAGACAAATTACTGCATATCCCTTCTGGAAATTGCTCTATGGTAGTTTTTTCTACCCAAAGTAATCAAGTAACCTAGAGTAATTTTTATTCAGAACAAAATATCTTCGACAGTAAGTAGTGGCACATTTAAGGTTTACTAGATATTGCGAAATTTATGGCGTCCTTTATCCCAAAGACGTTGTATTGACTTCGACACTGATCCGTCGAAAGATTGTTGTTATGCTACGTTTGAAAAGACAAAATGATATCTTTGAATTTTTCTTCTCTCAAAGCATGTGTTCCCCTACAGTCATTGTGTTGGTAATGTTTCTTGCAAAATAGAGGAATCTGTCAGTCTTTGCATATAGCTCATGGACGATAAATAACGCGCAGACGAATTTGGAGTGACTTAAATGACTAATTTGTATTGAACACGCTCATGCAGCGTCCTTTCTTTATTTTTACTGATATACTAGTAATGTAGTATATTCATATTAAGTAAAATTAAATTCGAAATAGAAAAATAAATGAGACAGTGACATCACTTTAAAAGTAAGATAACCTACATTGCACGCCCATTGATTTATGACTGACACCATGAGGGAAAACCTGATCACTCAATGTGTAACGTCTGACATCAAGTCAGTCAACCCCAGAATCTCAGAGGCGTAGCGAGGGGGGGGGGGGCGGGGGTACATATGTCCCCGGGCGCCAAGGTACAGGGGCGCCAAAATGAGGCTTGCAACATTACATTATAATAAGAAAACAAGGGTAATAAATCTGTCACAAGATCGCTGGGGCGCCAATTTTATAGTTTGTCCCCGGGCGCAAAATACTATCGCTACGCCTCTGCAGAATCTTGTACAAGTCGATTAAGATTACTGCGTTATAGTATTACCATGCAAATGTCATATACAACTTCTGCTTCTGTTCACGTTTCCAGATGTAGAACGAAAACGACGATTTAAAAGTTAGTTACATTTCTGAAACAAAATGTCAGTCTCGATGAGCACATCATTCAAAGGTTATTCATAATTTCATAATTTCAGCTAAATTGTCTTGCTCACTCCTTTTAAATATGTTCAATGGCATTTTACCGTCCATTATATTTTAGCAGATGTCGCGCGAGTCTCTTTTCAGGAACTGAATCGGGATCTGTTAGGAAAAATGCAGTCGCTCGAAAAACTGAAAGGCATTACGGATAAATCTATAGACTCCAAAGGAATCGGTTTTAAATAAAGCATTCTTTGCAATAATCAATTACTATGAACATTTGTGTATTTTTTATCCAAGTGGGTGAAAGTGTCTCAGAAACTATCAGGAAACGGATGTTATCATAAACTGACAGAATGTACGTTCAGTCATTTTCTGAATTAAGATTACAGTATACGGAGATTACAATTTGAAGATTCAGCATTTTTCAAACAAGATAGAGGCACAGGTGTGCTTGAGATCGCTAACCTGACGAATCTCTAAAAGTTTTTTGTCAAAATCAAATCAAAATTTCATGCCGAGCTAATTTTTGTTTGATTGGGTCAATGTCTGTTCTACTATTTATTCGAATAGTTGGTTTTATAGATCATTATAGTCTTGGTAACATCAACCATAATTGCCAATATACCATTATATTTTAAACATAATATTTTACGGGCTTTCTTTATATTTTGGTCAAATTCTTTCGATTGCATTTTGAGAAGAAAAAAATAGATGAAAGACTTGTTCTATTGTGCGGTATTTGCAGCCATGTTTATGGCGGTTCTGTATTTGTTGGCGGATCAGCATTTGTATAAACAATAAATGGCTGTTGACCAGAGTCCATTCTGTAAAATGTGGTCCAATGATGTTACACTCATTTAAAGGCAGTCGAAAATAGGATATGACTGACGGATAACACAAGATGCTAGACGATACAGAGGCATGAGGTAAGTTCAAAATACATTCAAATGGGTGTAATGAAACTACATTACAAATTAAATTTTACAAAATTATTATAAAAATAGTTGTCCATTATGTGGTTTAATTTCTCCTAATGCCTAGTAATGAAAATTTAAATGTATTTTTAATGTCTTTTTCTCTCTCTTTTTTTTAAAGGAAATGCGCTGATGAAGACTCTTTGATACATTTGTGTTTGATCTTATATTTCAATCAGTGCAAGAAAGAAAGAAAGATTTCTGCAGAAAAGCTACACCATTCTAAATATTACATGACTTAATTGTACAGCTTTTAAAGTTGAAGCAATTTATTAGACAAAGTGTTCTATGTGTGTATCACGTGTCAGTTCTACCACTAGGGAATAAATTATGAACAAGTAAGTTATCAACATCGAGGTGTCAGTTTTAGACTCAGTGATTTATACCGCTGCGATATTATCATAGTTAATATTATAGAAAGCATTGCTTTTGTTAAAGGTATCAAGCAGGTTACTTCCGCAACAGTCAGTAGCGTAGCGAGGGGGAGGGCAGGTGGAGCATTCGCCCCGGGCGCCGGTGGCTAGGGGGCGCCAAATGGGGCCAAAATAGGCCCAAAGTATCAACATAACTGCGCAACAGGGGCAGCCGGGGGCGCAAATTTGGGTGTTTTGCCCTGGGCGCGCAAATTTGGGTGTTTTGCCCTGGGCGCCAAATATCCTCGCTACGCCACTGGCAACAGTTACATACTTGAATTATTATACGAAATTCTTTATTTAAGTAATAGTAGACAGAATGATTGAGTTAAGTAAAATGAGTACAAATAATCACGAAGATAAAATTATGCAAAAGTAGTTATTGTTGTTAATATTACATGAATTGTGCTTGTAATGCTACGTTATGTAAAGGCTAGTAATATTTTTTATGGTTCTTGTTGTTACTGCTGTTGTTATTGCAATTTCAGTGCTGTGGGACGAGAAAATTTAATATTCTTTGTTTCGTGACTGAAAATTCATGACTGAAAACATTGCCTAGTTTTGTGTGTGTGTGTGTGTGTGTGTGTGTGTGTGTGTGTGAGAGAGAGAGAGAGAGAGAGAGAGAGAGAGAGAGAGAGAGAGAGAGAGAGAGAGAGAGAGAGAATATGTGTTTTAAAACTAAATCATGAACATGTGTACTTTACCTGAGATGGTTCAATCTAGTAAGTGACAGCCTCCGACCGTGTTGCCAGTTCCAAGTGACTATTGACAATGTGCCGCTCTCAAACGTGTTGCAAATATAAAAGAGGCAGAGCGATTACCGTATCGATATGAGTGTATTTCCTTTTTAAGCACCGATCCATCCTGAGATTGCTCCTTTCTTTCGGTATCATATATTTACAGAAAAGCATGTAAAAGACACAATCGAACCAATGAATGCTTTAACTGATTTTATATTGTTTGCAAACTATTATACTTGCAAGCTTAATTATGAGAGGAAATTTGAATTAATTGTAGTTGTTTGTTTTTTCTTTAGATTCTGAACTGTTTCCCTTCTATTCATCTTATCGTAATTTGGTTGCAAGTGCGGCGGCCCTTAGACACCATGTATTCAAATCCAGTCATTCCCAGAATCACAATGATCACCCATAATCCCATTGTTCAAAATATTAAATCATTAATGCTGAAATGGCATGCACTTGATTCCCTGCTACTTTAAGTACATTTACATGGCTTTTGCTCACTGTAAAAATAATAATTATATAGTTGACGTTCTTTGCTTACAACCTCACTCGTAGAAAATTGAACATCAAATATACAACGTGCGTGGGATTTGTAAAACAATTTTCTTAGTTTATTATCTTAACCATATACATTGTTTAATTGTCTGTCTGTTACGCAAATGAAACATGGCATAGGTTGGAAGGACATAAATAGGTGCTAGCTAAACATGAGTCAATCAAAACTTTAGAAAAGTTAATAAATTTGTGACGGAAAATACTACTGGCTAATAAAACGTAAAAGATATTCGTTTAAAAAATGAACAAATATAGAACAGTGTTCTGATACTGTTTCCCCACCCCCAACTTCATGGTTTTCAATTTAAAAAGAAGGATTAGGTTTAACAATTTAGAATTGTTTTCATATCATGCTCGAGTGAATTAAAATTATTAGGATTTTATTTTACTACACAAAAAGCTGTTTTATTTAGTGTATGCATTTTACCGTCCCGTTTACTTCAAATTCAAGTAAAATTTTCGTATTGTCCAGCCGGTCTTGGGTATACTGCCGAAGTGCAGTTATATTGATAAAATTAGAACAGCAGAGTCTGCAACTGACAATCTGGTTGGTCGAGCTTAGCGAAGTGTGGACCAATCAGGTCAGTTTAGGTACAAGAAAAATACCAAGGTCTAAGAACCCCATCCCATCATTGCCAAATTTGCGTTTTTAACAGACAGAAGAAATTTTTATTTATGTTTATGTCTAAAAATAATAATGACAATCCTTAAAAAAATATTAAACTGAAAAGAAATCCTAAGACATAATCAACTTTTTATCAAACTTTCGACAATTTCAACAATTGAATTTCATTAAATTTCAACTTCATTGAATTTGAAATTATACATGCAATTTATACCTTTTATCAATGATAGAAATGTTTGGCTTGATAGAGTGATAAGTGGAATATATATGAGATATGTGACCCAGGACTCGTGTCCTGGACCAATGTACGTGTTTGTCATGAGGGAGTGCGCGAGTGAGCAATCGATCGATGTGCATGATTCCCGTGCTTCGCGAGTATTAAAATCAATTTCCCGTATTACTAACAAAAATCTTCTGGCATTCCTACTCTAGAGCCTGAGACAGACAACATCTCGAGCAGTATGAGTCATGAAGATGAAGAGCACTTGGTTTTCACGCAAGTGAAAAACCAGGGATTGAATATAATTTGGAAAAATTATACCTTTCGAGTCTTATTTATTTCGTACCATTTCATCTCACGATAAATCCCACAATCGACAAGCGAGTTTTATCATTTCAACCCTAAATGAGACAGAGCTCACATCTGGCGCCTACCGTGGGACGTGTGATAGAAAGAAGATCGTATTTGACGGGTAAACCAGACCAAGGGGCCGCTACCGCGGGATCCCCAAAAGGAATCAGCACTGGAAATTTCCAGCGTACTGGTGTCAGTTTTCTTTTCTGGACCTGAACAGGAAACTTGTGTACATACCTTCTACGATTGTAGCTTTTCTTGGAAATGAAAACCAAACTATGATCCCATTTGAATGACGTCACGGAGAGTAGAGACAATCATCTTCACAGCTGATGGACATTTAATTATGCTTTGTGTTAAGTGATATTCGATAAGTTAGTATTATAGTTTCGAATGAGATGACTCTTGGATTGAAAAACGCTCTTTTATTTTCCATCAATTTTTGTTGACTTATTCAATATATCATTTGTCGTTTACACATAAGGTATGACGTTCCAACCCTATAGTTGCGCTTATCGTCAACACAGCACGAACAGTTTAGTTCAACACGTGGAAGCAGCACGGCTTGACCCACTTGTTAGATGCGACGTAGAAATCACTGTCAAATATAGGCCAAAGTCATTGTAGTGAATTCGGCCTGTTGACATCTTTAGCAAATGCAAGGACTTGTTCCACAAATATAATTCTGTTAATTCCATGGACATTACAATGACATTTATAGCAGTTACCAAGAATATGCATGTGTATATTTTATTTACATTGTTGATCGAGAGTAATTCAGTTTAGTTCAGTGCGAAATATACATGTTGCATTGTTGGTGATAATTATAATTAAATTATCTGACCACCACATACAAGATAGTATTATAGATCACTGCGTGAGGTGTTTTTGACTGGACAAGACAGTTTTCTGACCTTTAACACACACACACACACACACACATATATATATATATATATATATATATATATATATATATATATATATATATATATATATATATATATATATATATATATATACCGAGCACATTTATTGAACTTATATGTATACATCATTGTGTTTATTATATGTATAAGCTTACGTTTGATATTATTAAGCGTGTCAGATGATTTCTAGGGTACTATTTAAAATTGCCAACAAAGCAACAAAGCAATTTAATAGTGATATTGAATATCTACTTTGAAGACGTATGTCTTTATTTTTTAGCTTAGGTAAATAGTTGAATTCTTTTTTCCCCGAATCGTGGTTATGCGACTGATCGCTATCATGCGATTTGTTTGCACTATAAGCGCGATTTTTTTAAAAAAAAAGGACTCTCTTCGTGATGGCTACAAGTAAAGAACCCCATGACAGAGCAGGAAATGATAGAGGCATTGAATGCCAGTAGGTATGTGGTAATGCCCGCGGGGTCCTTGAAGAAACCCAATGTAACCCCCAGCAAATCTGAGATAATTGCAGGAATTGGAAGAGGATCGCTCATGAGGATTGGCATGCCAATTGGGGACATCAAGCCCAAACGCACTTCGCACGCAGCCTACGCTAACCCCGCTACACTCACTACCGCTGTAGTGCCTAAAGTCCCTTTTGAGGGAGGGGACGACCCAATACAGAAAGGTGACGTTAGTACTACGAATGGAGATTCGAGGTAAAATGTCTTATACCCGAATATCCCCCCAAGAGATCATGATTCAGACTATCAGACAGTCTCTACGGGGCAGGGCGAGGCATACCGTTATAGCATTAGGAAAGAAAGCATCCATTGAAGCCATACTGAAGCGCCTAGATACTGCCTTTGGAGATATGTCAGCTCAATGCATGATTATGCAAGAGTTTTTCAACTTTTTCCAGACAGAAGGGGAATCGGTGACTACCTTCGGTTGCAGGCTCGAGACACTTCTCCAGACTGCAATCGAGGCGGGCCACGTCAGAGAAGAGGATAAGGATGGCCTCCTTAGACACAAGTTTTGGTCTTCATTGAGGAGTGAACTTCTCAAGAGCCACACTCGTCATAAGTTCGATTCCATCACTAACTATGACGAGCCACTGAGAGAAATTAGGATGGTCGACAAGCAACTGAACTTGCTGATGGACGTTGGCCCAATCCCTTCCAAGAACGTACACCACCAGCCCATGGTAGAAAGTGGAGACGAGAGATGCAAGGTGGAGAGAGATTACGACTTAAGGATCCAACGAACAGAGGAGAGATTTTAATCTCGAATCAACGCTCTTGCTAAACAACTGCAAGACCAGTCGCTACTCCTCAAAAAACTGACTGAAATCAACAAAGGGCGGGATAACTGTGACAGGCAGGCCCAAAAGGACGGCGATAACCACCAAGGTCACTATAGCAGGAGGGGCCACGACAACTACCGAGGTAACAGCAACCGAGGGAGTGGCTTTGATAGAGGAAAACATAATTTCAAAAAGAGTAATTGCATCTTTAGAGGGCCATGATAGAGCAGGTAACCATCCTAAAACCCAGAATGCACTACTTAAGCGCTTGGTTGGTTCGTCCAATACGAATATGGTTTATCTTAACAATGTTGCATTTACTGCCCTTGTTGACGTGGACCCATGGTGACTACCGTGTCAGAAAGGTTTTACTTGTCGCATGGTGATAAGCCGGTGCTTCACTCACTTGAATCGCTGGGTCTCGAAGTGACTATTGCATACGGCTCTTTAATGAGTTATCTGGGATACAATGAGTATCCGATTTTAATACCTTTTTTATCTGATTTTAGACTCAGTATCTCCATTTTAATTGTGCCAGATACAGAGTCCAACCGTACCTGTCCAGTTGTTATTGGAACAAATGTAATTCGTCTGTGTAGGGATTACATGATTGATAGTCCTCCTACCGATATAATTCCAGATACATGGAAAATTGCTATTGATAGCAATGAGTACAAAAGTCATTTACAGTAAGATCTACCAATATTCACGCTGTCAACGTTGCGTCGTATGAAACCATCACTATCAACGGCATCGCCTGCAATGTTGATGCTGATATAGCAGAAGCGGTTAAGGAGAACATGGAAAACTCTAAACAGGTGACTGTCTGTCCGAGGGTAGTCACGGTTGATCACAAAAAGGTCATATTCCAAGATTCAAGTTAGACTTTGCAATATGTCCGCCAAATGTGTGACAATAAGACCCAAATCGGATATATGCCTTATAAGTGAAGTCAAAGTTGTTGAATACTTAGCTTCTGATTTTACCCCTGGTATGTCCAAAGACCGTGGACATTCTCCGCGTGAAGATTTGAAGGTTAAGATCGATATTGAAAATCTGACCCAAGAGCAACTGGATATACTCAAACGGGTATTGGGAAAGTGGGATTGCATATTTTCAAAGGGGCCCACAGACTTTGGAAATACTGATCTCATCAAGCATAAAATAGTGCTTGATGACGATAAGCCGTTCAAAGAGCCGTACAGGAGAATACCCCCGGGGATGTATGAGGAGGTGCGTCAGCATGTTAGGGAAATGTTAGATGCTGGTGCAATCAGGAAATCTGACAGTCCTTACTCCTCTAATGTTGTGGTAGTCCGGAAGCGTGATAACAGCCTACGTTTCTGTATAGACTACAGGACCCTTAATGCAAAGACCCGGAAGGATGCATATATGCTTCCGCGGTTCGATGATGCTGTCAATGTCTTGCAAGGGGCTAAGTTCTTCTCCAAGCTGGACCTAAGGTCCGGCTATTGGCAAATTGAGATGGAAGAAGAACATAAGCAATATGCGGCCTTCTTGGTGGGTCACAGATATATAAAGAATTTATGTCTTCAATTTTGCCAGTTAATTTTAAGTATATGAATACAATATATCTAATTTCTGATTAATGGGCTATAATCGAAAATTGCTTATATTCTTATGCAAATGTCTACTCCCTTATCAATGGGCTAAGGGCATTACAGTTTGTATTCCCTAGAAGCTTTCTACATCTTTATGAGTGGACTAAAATCAACACTGTTTATATATCAACGAAAACATATTTACATCCTTATAAGTGGGCTAACGGTTCCAAGAATCTATGTACATCATGATGAGTGTACTAAATGCATAACTGTTTATATTCCTAAGAAAATGTCTATATCCTGATTAGTGAACTCAAGGTATAACTGTCTATATTCCCAAGAACACATCTACATCATGATGAGTGAAATAAAGGTATAAATGTCTATATTCCCAAGAACACGTCGACATCATGATGAGTGTACTAAATGCATAACTGTTTATATTCCCAAGAACACGTCTACATCATGATGAGTGAATTTAAGGTATAAATGTCTATATTCCCAAGAACACCTCTCCATCGTGATGAGTGGGCTAAAGGTATAAATGTCTATATTTCCAAGAACACGTCTACACGTCATGATGAGTGAAATAAAGGTATAAATAACTATATTCCCAAGAACACGTCTACATCATGATGAGTGGGCTAATGGCAAAACAGCTTGTATTTTAAAGAAACTGTCTACATCCTGATGACAGATGACGGAGCAAAAGGTACAAGTCTCTATTTAGATTTAGTAGCTGTTTTTGAACAGATGTGAATTTATTTACACACAATTTGAAGTATATAATTGTGATACATCACAATTATTAGCGCATCTGCTCAATAGATTGAACTTCATTCGGAATACCACTGGAACCTATATATTATTTTACTTTATATTTTGGGGAAACATATTATATTTTAAATTTGAAAAATTTTTGGGTTTTCGTTTTATTTTATTAATAGTTTAAGAACTATTCCCTAAGAACTATTCTTGGCATGAAAACTGTGAGTTTGTTAAAGATAATAGTTTCTGTAAAAAAAATTCCAAGAAATTACAAGTGTTTTGCAAATTTAAATTTTCTTTAGTACGAATTTTCTTAGTCACTGGTATTTTCATTTCACATATTCGAGAAATCATTAGTTAAATGTATGTATTTATGTATGTATGTATGTATGTATGTATGTATGTATGTATGTATGTATGTATGTATGTATGTATGTATGTATGTATGTATGTATGGTGTGGGTGGGTAGGTAGGCAGGCAGGCAGGTTGGTTGGTTGGTTGGTAGGTAGGTAGGTAGGTAGGTAGGTAGTCAGCGTCCAAAGTTATAACGGTCTCTCCTTCAAGCGATGGTGTTATTTACAAGCATTATTTTTATCTGAGGACGCCTAGGGAGTAGAAGCCCAATCAGCAAAATAAAATGCTGCTATCAGACATGTACATTTGCAAAAGAAAGGCGTTTGTGTTTTCGTATTCACCACCTTCTAATCCTCAAAAATTCCGACATTATACTTAATAAAGTTGTGTGACGCTCAATGTTTAGGGAGTTCGTGTATTCATACTGTATTCCACATTTTAGTTATTTGAATCCCGAGAAGCTTTCACCACTGTGAATCGGTTTTTATTAAAAATAATTATATTAGCTTATAGATTTCTCTCAAGAGTTTTTAATATTTTCGAGTATTAGTTCATATTTAATGTAAATATATTTTATAAACCCCCTCCCGTACATCAGACTCCGCTATAAACGTTCAAATAGTGTTACGTTTATATGAAGCATGTTAAATATGGAATTTGTGAAAATAATTTGATCACTAAACAATCCATATATACACTGCTGATTTTATCTGAGATTTATTAATACTGATGTATATAACACGGTATATATTATGTAAAACTAATTATCTGCGATTTGTTAATACTGATGTGTATAACACGGTATATATTATGTAAAACTAATTATCTGAGATTTATTAATACTGATGTGTATAACACGGTATATATTATGTAAAACTAATTATCTGAGAGTTATTAATACTGATGTATATAACACTGTATATATTATGTACAGTAAAACTAACTATCTGAGATTTATTAATCCTGATGTGTATAACACGGTATATATTATGTAAAACTAATTATCTGAGATTTATTATGTACTATAAAACTAACTATCTGAGATTTATTAATACTGATGTGTATAACACGGAAAATATTGTGTAAAACTAATCTGGTAATTATGCATAATACACCAATCAACGTGTGTAATTCCTACTATATCATTCAGATATTTAGCATATCCATTTGGAAGTAATTCTCATTTGTAATATAATTACATTATCGCAAAACTTTTAATCTTTGCTTATGGTTTTCTTTATTTATTTATATTACGAAATAAAGACTAGCATTACTACTACTACTACTACTACTACTACTACTACTACTACTACTACTACTCTTTAGTTAATTGATTGTAATTTTGTCATTTATCACCGATTATTTCAATTAGCATTACGTCGATATCGAATAACTTGACCAAAGCCTGGAATAATTTTATCAGAAACTTTTCTAAGAACTTAAAGTTTGTTGTATGTGCGTGTGTGTATATATATGGGGAGAAAATGTGGACCCTTTGCACTAAGCCACAGGTAGAGGATAAAAAGGGTTTTAATCATAATAAATTAGTCCTTCCCATAGTTTACCATAAAGAATCAACATCCGTCATTGTCAAATCGATATAACGAACGCTGTTAATGAAAATCAATAGCACTGTTAATTTGACAAAAGCAAATATTAAAGTCAGGTAATGAAAAAATATGAAAATACTCAGTAAATAGACATACACGCAACATGAACGTCTATTTTGAAAGGCACTGCTTCCTGCGAACAGGTGTGAGCATACGAAAAATAAATGTTAAAATGTGCTACAGTTTAAGGTGATTTAATTGCCAACAACTCTTTTTACCTAAAATGCTCGGTATTTACACGTGAAATCATGTTTGTAATAAGGCAGTATTCAAATATTTTACTGGATATTAATTATATCAATAAAAAGTTCTTCTTTTTTAAAGGTTTAGCTTAACTTTAGGCAGAATTGTTCAATATTCAATACACTAACCTTATGTATACGAAACAATTAAATTAAAAGAAGGTTATCGTAATATTTTGTCCACCAAAACAAGTGGCATTTCAAATTTTACAATCAAATTTTTTTTTAAATAGAAAAATTGCAAAATCCACACTCAGTCCTGGACCGTGTGCCATGAAAATTGTACATATACTATTTGCTGATGGTTCTAGTAAGGAACATTGCTGAGATATCCTTTAATCTTTAAGAATTAATTTATCTTCATGAATTTTATGGAAAAATCGAAAGAATATTTTTTAAAAAAAAAATCATTTGTTCCCAGTGTTCCCTTCTTTGGCTAAGGTCATTCGATACTGTCAAAGGTAATTGCGAAATACACAAGTGGGAAGCGCTGAATGAACTATGAACTCAACCAGCGGTGATGTGTATTCGTCCTATGCTATTTAAACAACAATCCATGTCAAAGATCCCAAAACAGCAACAACGCTAACAATAATAAAAGCCATCGGGTTGCAAAGTTTTTTGATTAGTAAAGAGCAGAAAAGTTTTGAGATCGGGGTTTCGAGTTTCGCATTTACCGAAGCTTAAAATACTTTCTCTATTCTAGCCGAAAATGTTGTGTAAGAGTTAGCAACTACCTGTATAAAGTGACAGATCTTAAAGTCAGTCATCTTTCTTCTATGTGAGAAACTTGTTACTCCGTTCTTTGTGTTTGTTGTTGTTGTTGTTGTTGGTTGGTTGTTGTTAAATTTTAAATACTTTACTGGCAAACTCATGCATAGTTAATGGGAACTAAGTGCCTTTCCCATGTTCACACCAAAGCAGTTGATCAGGGCTGACCTGGACTGATATTGAACCCGCGACCCTAGGATTACGAACCCGACACTTAACCAACTGAACTACATCGGTTCCACAAACTCCATTATTAAACTGTGAAACAGAAGT
This sequence comes from Unio delphinus, assembly GCA_029339505.1. Taxonomy (NCBI): domain Eukaryota; kingdom Metazoa; phylum Mollusca; class Bivalvia; order Unionida; family Unionidae; genus Unio; species Unio delphinus. The sequence goes on along the minus strand of JAQISU010000004.1, from coordinate 8,934,952 downwards.
ATGAGATTTGTACGAGATATCTCAACTGAAAGGGTACGCTTTTTGTCTTGATACATAAGTAGTCGTTTCAGCCTAAGCTAAGTTTTAATTACACATTTTTAATTAGAAATGCTCATCAGTTTTGAAATCATGATGAACAACTTCCAATAATGCGTACAGTGCATGGAAATAAACTATTTTATGCAAAATTACAAGCTGGATCTATGATAAAGTTATCACTCTTTTCTTCATGGTGACAGCTGTGATAGTTGTGTTTCACCTTTGAATAAATAGATTTTGCTATTTCCTTTCTGGCGATGAATTGTATGGAGAAAATAACGAAAATATTGTTAATATTGGTACGTACGTATTGATATGTATGCTTGCTTTAACTGTTACGATACAAAGATACTAAAAAATGTATGAAAACGGGCCGATAGTTTTATTACAATAATTATGATATTAGGACCTCTTAGTAATACGTTGTCACAGCTTAATAATAATAATAATAATAATAATAATAATAATAATAATAATAATAATAATAATAATAATTGGATATGTAAATTGTCCAAAATGCCGATGATTATTTGTAAATAATAAAGCTGAGAGATATTTCTGATTCTATATTTTGCATCGAAACCGACTTTAATTAGTTTCTGGAGTAGATACTCAGACGAATTAGAACGAATTACATAGTCCAGTCTTGAAAGTACTAATGAACACACACGTGTTTTAGTGGCATCGACCGAAAGATACTTGCGAATGGAGCTGATGCGTCTCAGCTCAAGATTTGCAGCCTTGCATATGTTCATGCCATTTTGGTGCAGTGTGGGAGTACTGTCCATAGTAACACCTAGGTATCCTACTAACTGTGAACTTAATGTTGGTGTTGCTGATATTTATTGTTTGAGGTAAAGGATGTGAATGAGAACGTCTTTGTGTTATGATCAGAATGGCCATAGTTTTATCATCATTCATTGGCAGCTTGTTACTTGTCATCCTTGATTTCACATCAGTAATGCACCTCTCTACTCCTTGAATGGTAGCATCAACTTCAGTTGGGTGGCTAGATTTGTATATTTGGGTGTCATCAGCGTACAACTGGTGAGACACTGGATTATTATCAACGTGGCTGTGTGTATAGAATGAAGAGAACATGTCCAGGAACATAAGAAGTATAATTCCAAAATTACATAGAATGGAATTTTTCTGCCTATTAATGTTATTATCTGTTTCTGGATGGAAGCGTGGTTGACAAGGATTATCCTTTTAGATAGAGGATCGCCAAACCATATTTTGTCAACAATGATTGATTTGACGTTGATGGAGTGGGCTTAGGTCAATATTATAGGATATTTAACCATTTTGTAGTATCAATTCAAATCGTTTCCATGGGATTTTGTTTTCCTATCACGGAAAATAGTAACTAATTAATTATCATTTTGTTTGAATTAAAACAAACTAGTGAATCATAAGTTTAGAATAAATATTTTCATATCTTAATTTACACAAAATATGAATGGACAAAATCGATCCCATCGAGGTAATATTAATGAGTCCTAATCGTGCAAAATGGACAAATATGTCTAGTGGGATCAATGACTAATGCTTATAATAATATTATACCAGTCTATTTCCGTAGTTCCGTCTTCGTTATTTGGGCAGTCTGTTTGACTGTTAGCAAATTCAGTAATTTTGAAAGTTAAAGTGTCGCTCCTTGACTAGTTAGCGAGATTAAACCAGACAGCTAGTTTAACAATTTGAAACAACGTATACATTCGCGAGAACGTGTCTGAACAACTTATATGTTTTAATAAACAAAATACCCACAAATCCCTGGCCCAATTATAGGTTGGAGGTATCTTGATATCGATATCTAGAACTATTACTTTAATGCTGTTTCTCTTATACAACATAAAAAAATGGTCAAGGTAATAAGGTAGAGAATGTTTTTAAGAGTAACTTTCATTACTGGTAGAATTGTTATTGGAGACTGAAGTTACTTACTTTTCCTATACACGACATGTATTATCAAAATCAGAAAAACCAGTTCAATAAGTGTATTGTGTTATAGTTTAGACATGTATTATCAAAATCAGAAAAACCAGTCCAATAAGTGTATTGTGTTATAGTTTAGTCATGTATTATCAAAATCAGAAAGAAACAAAAACAGTCAAATAAGTGTATTGTGTTATAGTTTAGTCATGTATTATCAAAATCAGAAAAACCAGTCCAATAAGTGTATTGTGTTATAGTTTAGTCATGTATTATCAAAATCAGAAAAAACAGTCAAATAAGTGTATTGTGTTATAGTTTAATCATGTATTATCAAAATCAGAAAAACCAGTCAAATAAGTGTATTGTGTTATAGTTTAGTCATGTATTATCAAAATCAGAAAAACCAGTCAAATAATTGTATTGTGTTATAGTTTAGTCATGTATTATCAAAATCAGAAAAAACAGTCAAATAATTGTATTGTGTTATAGTTTAGTCATGTATTATCAAAATCAGAAAAACCAGTCAAATAAGTGTATTGTGTTATAGTTTAGTCATGTATTATCAAAATCAGAAAAACCAGTCCAATAAGTGTATTGTGTTATAGTTTAGTCATGTATTATCAAAATCAGAAAAACCAGTCCAATAAGTGTATTGTGTTATAGGTTAGTCATGTATTATCAAAATCAGAAAAACCAGTCCAATAAGTGTATTGTGTTATAGTTTAATCATGTATTATCAAAATCAGAAAAACCAGTCAAATAAGTGTATTGTGTTCTAGTTTAGTCATGTATTATCAAAATCAGAAAAACCAGTCCAATAAGTGTATTGTGTTATAGTTTAGTCATGTATTATCAAAATCAGAAAAACCAGTCAAATAAGTGTATTGTGTTATAGTTTAGTCATGTATTATCAAAATCAGAAAAACCAGTCCAATAAGTGTATTGTGTTATAGTTTAGTCATGTATTATCAAAATCAGAAAAAAACAGTCAAATAAGTGTATTGTGTTATAGTTTAGTACGTCACCGTCTTTGTGTTCGTTACGTTTTCCTTATAATTATTTTTTATTGTGTTATTTTGATACAATCATATCTAATATGGATAAAATATGTATAAAAGCAAGTGACAAATAATATGGACAAAATATAAAATGTCAATCAAAATACAAGTAGATATAGTCGTTTGTCTAAGTAATGTTCAGTAAAGATTGAGAATATTGGAAAACAGTTGAAAATTATATATATATATATATATATATATATATATATATATATATAGAGAGAGAGAGAGAGAGAGAGAGAGAGAGAGAGAGAGAGAGAGAGAGAGAGAGAGAGATTGCATCAATCCTATTAGAAAAGTGGAAATAGAGAGGCAAAGAAATGGTGACATGCAAATTATATTTAAATGAGCAGATCATAAATATTTTGAAGTACAATAATGCTGGAAGAAAAGACATCTAAAATTGGTGTTTTAGCTAATAAAGAGACGTGAAAACAAATAATATTGTAATTTAAAAAATATATATATTTTTTACAGCAGAAAAATTATTAAAACACAAAAGACTATTTTATAATGTAAATAAATAGACATAATGCGTTGGAAGGTTCAGTTGTGTGTTGTTTTTTTCTTCTCTTTTTAAAAAAATAAATCTGCATCAATTAAATGTTCCTTATTGCGTCTTAAAGATCAGTAGTCAGACTGAAAGCCAATAAAATCAATCTAACCAAACCAATTTAGAAGATTATCGGCGTGAGCTTTTGTTCAAATCGTTGATGTATGAATTTTATAACAAGATGAAGATAGCAACGGTAGTACGATGAGACTGTATATGACAGATACTAATGCATAATTATTTCTATGGAGACAGAATAAACATTTACAGAGGCGTGAAGGATGATATAATGTTCAATGACTCAAAAGAGTTTTACGATGTCGAAAGAATGTTTGTAACAGAATAAAACAAAGTGCGTTCAATAAAATTTAACATTCAGAATGTGTAAATATTGCCTCTGTAATCCCATTTAGAATTTACTTTGATGATCAAGATATGTACAGCAACACATTATAAAAGAACTATGACTATAGCGATGATGATGAACATTTAACTCCTGACAATGAAAACAAATACGGTTACGTGCTCACTCAATAGCCATTCACTTTAGGAACAGTTTTTGCCCAAAGCAAATTCAACGCATTTTACAAATCTCATGAAGCGTTTGCTGCTTTCTTTTTTTGCGTTTTGTTCTGTATTAAAGTCTTTAAAATCTCTTCTTTAGTTTTTACCACTTGTGAACTCAGAGATGTAGATAGATTAGGGCATATTAACTCTCCTGCATGTTGTAAGATTGATATTGTGAAGAGTGTAATCGGTGATACAAATACAAGGATGAACAATGGACATCTTAGTAGCTGCTTGAGAGAAGAAACTATGATGTATTAAACAGAGAATACATATATTAACAAGATTATGCGAACGCTGCGCATCCAGCAGAGAAACAAGCGAGAACATACCTGGCGTCTAGGCAAATATGAACAGATGATTCCTTATTGTACACCATGGGGATTTAAGATGAACATACAAAGCATACATTTTAAACGAGTAATAATGGTGTCTGTCAAATGTTGCTTGTGTACTTTTTCCAAAACAAAGCAACGGTTGTGATACAACGAAGATGGAAATTCATATTTTGATCATTGCGAATAGGAGGTAGCAAGTCTCGGGACATAATTCGCAAAAGAGAATTGACAAATCAAGTTCAAACAATAAATCGAAGTATATGTAAACGTGTACTTCGAATCGATCAATAACGTGGCACCAAAACCAATCCCGGACTGGTGTAAATATACTCGTATGAAATGATCAATGAAACATGTACGCAAGGTATAATAGCGAGAGCGAAAGGCTTACAGAAAATGACATTGGACACAGTATTAGCAACAACTCGACGTGATTCAAGAGACGCTGGAAACTTCCTATTAGCTTCCCATAATACAGACGGGACCAAACTGACATCGAGCAATTACTTCTGGAATCGATTGAGCGTTGCTTCTTGATTTTGCCAATACTTCAAAACAGTTTCAAAAGACGTACGGAAATTGTATTTAACAATACGTTTCCAGTCCAGTCAGTTTCCTGTACTGGGAATCCACTTTGCATTATAAGCGATCCAATAAACCTGTTTAAGTCAAATTTTTCATGTACTCTGTAAATATCAGGAATTGAACCAGTTTGTTTTATTTTGACACTTGTGTTTTGACACTTGAAGAAGCGGGGAAAAATACTTCTTTTTGAAAAATAGGTTGCAGACAATCTATTCAGTAACTCTAGGAAACACAGCTTATTCATATCTATGTAGGCTTCACTTTGTAAAACATCCAGCAAACTAAAAGTGCAATGTCCGTTTATCTTGATAATACTTGCATGTGCTTAATGCAAAAACAATGTCCTCTAATGTAAGTATTTGCTGTGGGCACCAGGTTTCACAACCATACAATGCTTCATTCATAATATTCTTTGTGAGTGGGTTATCATTACTATTATCAATAAAGCTGAACAGGTATCTTTCTATCTTATCATTAGCCTCGTATGTCCTACTATCAATATTTATGTACATAGATGCCTCGATGACTAAATGTCGACATTGTTTAGTTTCTAGTAGAGCATCAGATCAGAGGAACCAACGCCTGTGTCTCCTTAGTCAGATGAACATTCATTAAAACAATAATATTACTTTTATTTGAATTGTATCTGAATCTCGACTTTATAAAGAACTGATGGAAAAAAAATGTATTTTCAGAAAATGATCCATGTCTAGTTCTGAAAGACTCAGAAGAAGCATTTCAACTACAACAGCGGACAAGGGCACGGATTGTCGAGGACTACAATGTCAAAGTTGCATGTTGTTAAAATATCGAACAGTTCATTGACAAAGACAATATAAGCCCATGTAGATAACAATCCGTCTTGCGTGTGACTTTTAACACTTGACATCGGTAATAAACTCTTCTTGAATTGATAACTCGTTGTACACATTGTTTCATAGATTGACAATCGCAATCAATAATGTATGAGGTATACTGATCTGTAACGATTTATAGAATAATCCGCTATGCCATACTGTTTCAAAAGTTATATTGGTATGAAGGAAAGCTGCGTGCAATTTGCTTTGATTTTCATTGGCATAACTAATAGCTAGTTAACACAAATGAAGTTATATTGCATCATAGACCCTTCTGAAAGCCCCCTAGAATGTGCCAATTGAGAACAATGTATGTTTTAAATCAATTTGTAACCAAATTAATATTTAAAAATATTACCAATAACTGGGAAAAGCGTTATCAACCAATAATTGTTCAGTTCTCTTTTAAAAAAATATAATTTCCTCCTTGAAATGGTAATTATAAGACCTTCTTTTAATTTGTCAGGAATGTGCCTAAATTCCAACAGAGAGTAATAGAGAGTAATCGAGACTAACCTGATCGCAGTACCACCATATTTAGGGAAATCCTGGTGTATAGTATCATACCCACTGGCCTTTACAGATTGAACATCTGAAAGCACAGATGTTAGTTCTTCAAAACGTGATAGGATTAAACTCCCAACTTTCAGTGGTTTCTTTGCTCAATTTCACACATTCACTAACTTTTTCCTGAACAATCTTATATATATATATATATATATATATATATATATATATATATATATATATATATATATATATATATATATATATATATATATATATATATATATATATGTGTGTGTGTGTGTGTGTGTGTGTGTGTGTGTGTGTGTGTGGATTAAATTCAGTGGAGTATACAAAGTCTCAAAATAGGATCCCCACTGAGCAATTATATATGCAGGGTCACGATACGTACTATCATTAAATACAATTTCATGCTGCAAAACCACCTAAACGATAAGGTATATGAAGACCTGTATGATTTCATCATCATCGTCGTCGTCGTCATCATCATCATCTGGCTCAGTATTTATACCTATCATTTAAGATCGTCTCTACCTTAGATTGACTTTCTTTGAGGGTAATGAGTTCTGATCGCAGGGGTAACTAATTGTTATGTTCAGTTCATCGAGTATTGGTGCACACTGGCGAAGCAGATGGATCCTATATATTCCCAGTCAAAATGGACCGTGTAGCAATTTTTTGTCCCGCTTTCTTCATGAGTCTTACTTAGCTGAAGTGAATGATACGTTTGACGCATACCACCTTTTGATATAAAATGAATGTCCTTCGCTAATTTGGTTTCTACTGAATCGCTACCAAGTATATGCAGACGTCTCATCAAGCCGGCATTTCCCCGAAGAGGGAAGACTTTAACATTTACGAACATCAGTTGTCTCACCTCCTCAGTTTTGACTTTATCATTATTAAGATCAAGTAGAACCTTATTAATGAATTCTTCCTTTGGAATACTGATTAATAATTCAGCGTAAAAGCTTACTTCCTCTGGATACCAATCTGAACTCCTAGCCTCCGCAATACGGTCTTGAAAGGTAGTAGCAGTTTTGACATTCACGGTCTTATATCATGAAGGACTGGTCATAACTCAAGATCTCCTCAGAGCTCACATTATTCACATGTATTTGCACGAGAGAAATACACGCATGTATAGCAATCATACAGACGAAAACACAGTATTAAACATTCTCATATTAAAGCAATTATAAAGTTAATTGTATTGACTTAATCCTCCATTAATAAAGCGATTTGACAGCAAAACAAGAAAGACCATTCATTATCCAACTATCAGTTACGTACCGGCATTGACCTCGCACATCTGCCCGTTGCTCCATCTTAGTATGAGGAGGTAACTCTAGATTGTCTAAAATGGTATTTCCTTGAATTCAATTCTTTACACAGAATATCCACAGAAAACGAGCATGCGAAAAAGTAGAGTGTTTTTTCATCAACCTTTACGTATAAACTTCAAGATACGCCGTATGTATAGAATATATACATTCCATGAAATTGCGGAGAACTAACACATCATGGGCACTGTGGATTCATCTTGTGCAATACAGCAGCAGATAATTGCCTCGGCCATTGATAATCTAGTGGTGGTTGGAAATAAGAACATAGAAAATGTTGTACATTTTTGTTCTAAATCAATTAAATCTTCTCCCAAACGTTCCATCCTTTTGACTATCACGTGATTAACAAATTCTCAATCAATATATTATTCGTACGTTTGATGTAGTACAAGTAACTTGTTGTAATAAAGTTCAGTAATTGGAACATCTTTTATTGTTTGATCTTATCACTTAAATTGTCGAATGATAAATAACATTTTTTCATAGATCTAATTATGTTTTAATAAGTTAATATTTCATTTTTGACGTCATTTGTCTTTTAAGTTACCTTGCTTAAATTATTCTTATTTCTGCATCTCTGACATAGTAATATTATCTAATGTTATCATGTTGTGTGTTGCTGAAGTCTTTAAGTTTTGTACAAACATCAGTTACTACTTTTTAAATTTTACGGTCATTTTGTTGGATTTTATTATTCAAGTTTTCAATAAATGTTTATAGATGAGACTGGAGAGCACCATCTTCTTCCTGAGATTTTCAAATGTTTTCTTCATTTCACTTTCTATGGCATCTATCTCATTTTTTATTTTGGTTGAATATATTGTCTCTCATTACGTAAATCATCCAATATTTATCTTAACACGCGCAAGGCTGAAAAAATAATAGATCCCTGTTTGAATAATTACGCAGCATCTAGAATATTTTTTCCATTTCTCGTCAATATGATAGATATGGACCTGTGCTGCTTCTTTAAGTATCAAACTCTGCTTTGTTCAATAAATATATTGACTGCATTAGTTCTCAGTATTATTTCTAAATTATTATCCCGCAAGGTCTTTCCTATTTCAGTGTACATTAAAAACCACAAATCAAATATTACGGTATAATGGGGAAATACATTATGCATTTGCTGCAGGTAAATACGAAGGAAAGTGTTATTTTGATATCAAATATCGAATTAGCCTATCTAGAGTACTATGACTTGACTTGGGCAAAACACTATGGCAAATGTCTCGGTGTTAAATAACATGTTTATTGTGCGGTAAAGAACCCACTACGTCAAATTAAACTATGCTCGTGGAAATTAACGCAAATCGATAACCTCATTATGTAACACTCTTTGTTATAAATGCAATGCAACGTTACGAATTCATTATGGGTAAAGAAGTCGAGGGCACGATATCTTTTTTCACAAAGAAAAAGGAAAGGCAAAACATGTAATGAAAGGCAAATAAATAGAATCTCGAGCTACCGGACCATTTGCTTAGCTTTGTTGATGAAATGTTCGATCGATCGATCGATCGAGATCGAGAGAGAGAGAGAGAGAGAGAGAGAGAGAGAGAGAATATCCGTGATTGAACGTTTTTGTTTTTACTATATTCAGTTTACATATTGGGTCTGGGTAGATACATCGTCTAAGATAGATGATAATGGATGTGCACTTATCCTTGCTATCGCATCGGGAGTCGTATAAACGCAAAGTTAGTGGCTAAACCACCAAGCCCAACAAGTTTCGCTTTAGCAACAATATAAAGTACGCCATATATTTTTTCTGTCATATGGTCTGTTTAATTTATTAGCCTTTTCTGGCGATAACAAGCAAAATTTGATTAATACTGTCTGTAATGGGGCAATATTCTGTTATAATATATACGGAACGATAGCACTTACAGACATTTATTGTACTGTGTCAAATCATGCATGTTTGAAGTGTACTCATTGATAAAATAACGCAATATTGCATATTTCCCTTGAGAGTCATAATTGGATTTCTGTCCCGGACCAACATTTTTTTGTGTGCACATTTTTGATAGCGTTACATGTATATGCATGTATAATTACTTTTCCCCAATTATAACTGAGATGTAACTCGTTCATACATTAATGACGAATAACGCAAAATTGCATCTCCACATGTGCATGAAAATCTACAAAAATAAAATTTACTTTTTTGTTCAATGCATGTATCATAACGATGGACCTGAATAAAGGACTTAAATCGAGAAAGAGTTTTTGTAGAACTCAATACTTACGTGTTTGCTCTCCGTTGTGTCTATTTCTTATATTTTCTAAAAGTAATGCTCTTTTTGTAACAAAATGGTAAACCACTTCAAGATCTGGAAGATATAGAAAAAGCAACAGCATATATCACGTGGGGGGGGGGGGGGGAATAGACGTGTCGAAATATATATGCGATTTGAATTTCCCCTCCTGGCAAAATGGAGTTTACATGTCAGAAGCTTTTTTCTATTACTTAAGATCATAGAATCGTAATAATCTGATGTTCGCATCACGTAGCGCGGCATAATTGATATGTTTAACAGCTTTTGGACTAGCACTCATTGCAAACGGATATTCCCAACTTAAAAAACACAAAACGGCTGATTTATTTTACCGATTTAAACTACCAATCAGTTTCAATAACACAAAACAGCTGAATTATTTTACAGATTTAAACTACCAATCAGTTTCAATAACACAAAACAGCTGAATTATTTTACAGATTTAAACTACCAAGCAGTTTCAATAACACAAAACAGTTTATATATTTGGCACTTTCAAACTAGCGCTCACTGCATGCAGGGGTAATCTCAACTTCAATAACACAAAACAGTTTATATATTTGACACTTTCAAACTAGCGCTCACTGCATGCAGGGGTAATCTCAACTTCAGTAACACAAATAAAATTGATATCTTTGACAGATTTTAAATTTTCACTCAGTGCAGACCGGGGTAATCCCAACGTCAATAACAAACACAGTGAAGTATCCGACACTGTTTGAACTCTTCATCTTCCTACACATTTTGTAAATTAATGTTGTCACTGTAATTCAAAATGTAGCAATAACTTGGAAACCTTTGCAGTTCTAATATTTACAACTATTTTCAAGTGTCTTCTTGACTTGATTTTACCCATCTATTTTGTTCATTTTTAGTAAAATTTGTCTAGTTATTTCTTTGGATGTCCTTTTGCAATACTACGTTCAATTCTTGCTTGTATTTGTTTTTAATTTTGCATAGAACTAGCCTGACAGATTCTGATTTTAATTCTTGTTTCTAGCTGAAGTTCACTCATTTACCTAACGATCACCTTTAAAGTAAAACTGGCAGAACGTGCTGAAACTTTCTCATTTTAATTTTTTTCTAGCTGACTTTCACTCAGCATCTCCCTTTAACATTACAATTATACAAGTCTATGCTCCAACTACCGATCACGATGGTGAAGAAATAGAGGAGTTTTACAAAAAAGTCCTTTGTATTCTAAACATGATAAGTAAAGAAGAGGTCGTGTTCACGCACCATCATCCAAGGAGACTGGAATGCCAAAGTTGGCAAAGATGCTCTAAAAGACTGGGATGATCATTGTGGACCTTCTAGCAATAAGCTTACAAATGAAAACGGGAGACGGCTGCTCGAGTTTGCAAGCTACAACAACTTGGTTCTAGCCAACACCCTGGGCCAGCATATTGCTTCACGATGGTGGACATGGCACGCACCAAATGGAACCATTCATAACCAGATCGACTACATACTGGTTCAAAACCGTTACCTATCTGGCATCAATAGAGCAAAAACAAGGACATTCCCAGGTGCTGATGTTGGGAGTGATCACGACCTCGTGATTATGAACTTCCGAGTGAGGCTGAAGAAAATGAACAGGCCAAAGAACATCTGGCTCAAATTCAACCTTGAACAACTGAAGGACCCTAACATCTGCAAGTCATTCCAAGCCACAATTGGATGCAAATTTGCTTCACTCATTGTGATGGATGTTGATATTAAAGTGATGACAGACACTTTCAACATAGTCATGACAACAGCTGCCATGGATATCATTGGCCTTCATCGCCCAAAGAAACAAACCTGGGTTACATGAGATTCTGAATTTGTGTGATGCTCGAAGAAAAATAAGAAACACGACACACAACGGGGTCAATGGAGTACCGAGAAATAAACAAGAATATTGGGGAAAAAAACTTGAAGAAAGCAAAAGAAGATTGGATTGGACAAAAGTGCACAGAAATAGAGAGCAGTCTGATAAAGAATAACAGCAAAAAGGCATTATAAATTGTGAAAGACCTCACCAGACAGAAGCAACCAAGAGTTAGTACCATTCAAGACGAAAATGGAAAATGCCTCACAGAAGCGAAATGCATTGCAGAAAGGTGAACTGAGTATTGTAAAGAACTCGACAACCATCAGTCCACAGGAGACTTAGAGGTGCTTCAAGTTCCAGACTCCACAAATGATGATGATTTCCCCATTCTCAAAAAAAGAGGTGGAGTTAGCAATAAGAGCACTGAAGAATGGGAAGGCAGCTGGAGTAGCCAACATCCCAGCTAAACTTAACAAGAATCGGGGGGGGGGGGGGGAGGGGATTCGTGATAGAGCTACTAACAAAAATCTGCAACAAGATCTGGCAGACAGGTGAATGGCCAACACACTGGACTCAGTCATTGATTATAACACTCTCCAAAGAAGAACAATCTCCATCTGTGCCAAAATTACAGAACTATCAGTTTGATCAGCCATGCTAGTAAGGTGATGCTGAAAATCATCTTGAACAGACTGAAACCACAAGCAGAATAAATAATTGCTGAAGAACAGGCAGGGTTCCAGAGTGGAAAAAGCACAACGGAACAAATATTCAATTTCAGGGTTGTGAAAAGTACTCATAACATCAACAAGACATCTATTGTGCGTTCATAGATTTCAAAAAGGCCATTGAGAGAGTATGGCATGAGGGATTGTGGGCTACAATGAAGATGTACAACATGGTTCAAAAGTTGATCAATACCATCAAGCAGCTGTAAGCCAAGGCTACAAGTGAAGTAATTGCTCAAGGTTCTTTGGGGGACTGGTTCCAGACAACAGTCGGAGTATGTCAAAGATGTCTCCTGTCACCCATGCTTTTCAACATCTACTTAGAGCGCATCATGAGCAAAGACCTGGATAAACACTGTCAGACAGTCAGCATTGGAGGACATAACATCACCAACCTCCACTTTGCAGACAACATTAATGGGCTGGCAGACAGTGAAGACGATCTTGCCATCTTAGCGAAGAACCTGGATGAAACATCTTCCAGATTTGACATGGAGATAAGCGCTGAGAAGAAAAAGCTGGTGACAAATAGTAGCAAACCAATCTCAGCCAAGATTAAAGTTAGAAGACAGGAACTGGAAACAGTAAGCCAGTTCAAATATCTTGGTTCCATAATCATTGAAGAGAGATCATGAGCAGAAAGCAGCACAAACAATGGCAGATATGTCAAAGCTAAGACCCATCTGGAGAGACAAGAATATTAGAGGCCTGGACCCTGACAGCAGAATTACAATGAAGAATCCAGGCACTTGATACGAGATGTTACAGAACCATCCTTGGTATTTCTTACTTGCACTACATCACAAATGAAGAAGTACATAACACCATCAGGCACAAAGTAGGTTAATATGAAGACCTCCTCACCACCATCAAAAAGAGAAAGCTGAAATGGTATGGCCAAGTAGCAAGAGCCAACAGTCTATCCGCAACAGTACTGCGGGGCAGCATCCAGGGTGGCAGAAGAAGAGGTAGACAGAGACAAAAGTGGGCTGACAGCATAACAAATTGGACCAGGAAATGTTTTGTGGAGACACAGACATTGACACATAATCGAGACAAGTGGATGGAACAGGTCAGATGTTCAGCAGCATGGTGCCTCGACAACCACACTAGGTCAAGAGACTGATGATGAAGATGATGATGAAACTCTAAAAACTGGCAGAACGTGCTGATACTTTCTCATTTTAATTCTTTTTCTAACTGACTTTCACTTATTTACTTAATGATAAACTCTAAAGTAAAACTGACAGAATGTGGTGAAGATTTTGAAATGTTTGATAAACACGTTGGAGATGGTTATAAATACATCCAGCAAATAAAATACTGAATCAAATGTTTATGGGCCTAACATATCAGTAGAAGCTTTTACAATCCCTCAAATATGTCTTCAAGAGGAAATTATCCATAGATAGAAAGTGAAATTATTTTTAAAAAAATTTTAAGGAATCAACAACATCAGTATTGAAAACAGCAAGTTATATTTTATGATGGGGAGGGGGGGGGGGGAAACTCACAAAATAAATTCATGATAAATATAGACAGAAATCACAATAAAAGCTGTACTAAGTATCTGTATATATGTTAACAAAATGCCAAACATAGAATCCAGACATTTCAATTTCAAATCATTGGTTTATGAGAAACTCATAGAGAAACATTTTATTTAACACTGCTTATTCAAAAGACAGGGTTCCTACTGCATCATGCTTGATTCTTACTTCTCCAATAACATAAAAATTTACAATATATTTAATTAATAAAACATAAATTCACAATATATTTAATTAATAATGTAAAGTATGCCAGAACCAAACTATTTGCTAGAACCTATTGTTGTAGAAAGGCAACCAATTCATGTCCCCCAGGATATAGAACTGCCCTAAATAGGAATAGATGAACCGTTTGATCAACTATTAAATGCTGAAAAATAACAGATCATTACCATAAAAATTCAAAGTGGAGAACTTCCTACTACATAAAAAATACGAGTTAGTACACAAGAGGAAAGAGAATTGATGGGTAATGTTAATAATGTAGAAATTGTCAAATAAAAACTATCAATAAGATCTCATCTTTAAATGTGTGAAAAATATATTGTAGAGCTTTGTAACTAAAAAAATGAACAAACTTGGGGATCAAAAGAAAGGAAAGTCAGAAATTGTTGAAAGAAAAAGAGTGCAATTAGTTGCAAATCTAACAGAGAGAAGCATTTAAGAAAGATTTTTTTAAGAGAAAAATGACTAAGAGGTGAAGGGTTGAAACAACTGTTTGCTTGTTTGTTTGTTTTAGGGTTTAACGCCATTTTCAGCACACGATAGGCTATACATGGCAGCCAGTATTATTGGTGGAGGAAGAACCCAGGAAAACCCCTGGAAAGAACAACCGACCCACGAGAAGCTAATGGCAAGCTTTCTCACATAACTACATTAGCCGAATCTAAGACTCGAACCCATGCAGACAGAGGTGAGACAGCAGTGATCCGTAACGGAAAGCGCTTTAGACCACTCTGGGCCCCAAACAACTGTTTAATGAAAAGGGTGTTACAATAGGTATACCACTGTAAGTATGACTGTATAAAATATTGCTTTCATTTGTGCATGCGATCTTCAAAATACATATTTATTACATACGATACAATGCTTCTGATTAATACTGTCAGTCCTTCTTCTCTCTGGCATTACTATGTGGCATAAAAGGATTAAGTTAATTATGTTTTTTCATAAACTGTTGCCAACGAATTAACTTAATCAACTGTTGCCAATGAATTAACCTAATCAACTGTTGCCAATGAATTAACCTAATCTACCGTTACCAATAAAGTAAGTTCGACTCTTACAATGGTCTTCAGTATTCAACCATATCTGCTCCATAGTTGTAACTACATTTTAAGTGTTTAGCACAACAGATAATATAGGCTCCCAAATAATTTTTTTATATATCATTTAAGTGTATGTTTGATATGTCTGGGTTCTTTGGAGCATTAAGCTCAGTTGTGTGGCAAATGTAACTTACTGGAAAACCACCACCATCCCACCCAAAAAAATGAAAAATGTAATGTTACATTATAAGTAGCACCTATTACTTTATAACCAGAATCTGCTTCTTTAGCACTAGTGCTTATTACTTGAAGACTTTTGCCTATTACTTTAGGACTAGTGCTATTACTATAAGACTATTGCCTATTATTGTAGGACTAGTGCTTATTACTTTAAGACTATTGCCTATTACTTTAGGACTAGTGCTTATTACTGTAAGACTATTGCCTAATACTTTATGAGGACATCCTATCAGTTTGGACTGGAATCCTTTAGCAATTCCCTGGGTGTAAAAAAGTAGTAAATGTATATATATATATATATATATATATATATATATATATATATTTGTACCTGATGTCCATTATTTATATTAATTGCTTGCATTTTTCTTCCATTTTCTAAATCTCTTTCCTGTGATACATTCTTGAACTCGATTGACTTTGTCCATAATGTCCAATGATGGCTGTACCATTTATTTGTGCGGTTTAACTAAACTGTACTAATAAATGTCAAATTTAAGTTCTGAAAAGTTGTAATACATGTATCATCACAATGGATTTGATTTGACCGTATGACTTAAAATCTCCTCCCACACAAATTGATTTTCATTCTGCTTTATTCTATTGTCAATATCTTACAATTTACAAACTAGGTTGTGGTCATCATACATAACTTTTTAATTACGCATATGAAAACAATTTAATATTGTTTACATCTATTATCTCATATTATTATTTTGTCATTGTGTAGACTGTAGTCTCCTTATTACGTGTTTTATGCATGCCATTTTGTTATTGATCTATGATGTACCTTATTTTTGACATTCCTTTGTGGCTAGCACAAATTCACATAAAAAGCAAAATCCACTCTTGTTTTGATACTCCATTCTTTTTACGTCACAGTCTGGAAACTCCTCATCTTTAAATTTCTCGATGTTTTCATTTCCTTTCTATGTCCTAAGCTTATGCTCTCTTACATAAAGATAAAAACTAAATTACAAACTATGACATATACATTTTAAAGCTATATTAGTGATGATGCTGGTCTGGCATATAGACCTTGTTTTATCATTCTCTGTGATGCGCATCCGCCTAGCCAGTCAATAAAAATGGCCACTCAGCAAAGGGCATACATTAAAATAGCTCTCTCTCTCTCTCTCTCTCTCTGTCACAGATTTTTATACTTCAACTGGAAGTGGTTTCATCCAAAGGAGTGTGACATTTTATCAATAAAGTACGGTGAAATCTCTGACAACATGAAATCACCGTATCAGTAATATACATGAACACAATGAATGCAAGCATGACCACAACCCTCTGTTCAATTAGACTTTACTCATGCTTCTTTTATCGCTTCAAAATCACAAGACTGAAAAACTACACATTTCCATTCAAAAGACAGTAATGTACCAATGTATAACTCTTGGATGACCATTGCACGAGTCCAATCCAATATGGAAATAAGGACTAAACATTTGTATTAAATACCAGACCAACCAATGTTAATTTAGTGTCTGATAAAATATAACTTACTAGATTCTTCTGACAAAAAATAAACCAAAAAGTAAACTCAGATGAGTTTATTAGTCCTCATAAAATTTTAACTTCTGGCATTTATCCATCATTAAACAATATTATATCTGAAGCAATAATACATTGCACACAAAGTACACATTATCTTACACAATATGAAAGTAGTAATACATTTGCACACAAAGTACACATTATTTTACACAATGCGAAATTAGTACTAGATATGCACACAAAGTACACATTATTTTACACAATACAAAAGCAGTAATACATTTGCACATAATGTACACATCATTTTACACAATACGAAAGTAGTAATATATATGCACACAAAGTACACATTATTTTATACAATATTAAAGTAGTAATACATATGCACACAAAGTACACGTACACATTATTTTATACAATATTAAAGTAGTAATACATATGCACACAAAGTACACATCATTTTACACAATATGAAAGTAGTAATATATATGCACACAAAGTACACATCATTTTACACATGTAAAGTAGCAACATAAGATAGCTATTCTTACTGAAAAATATGTACAAAAGGGAGATTAGTTATTTGTAGTCCACAAAATTACAAAATTGTTCAATTTGACATAACATATTGGGTTTCTTTTACCATCTTTCAATACAACTATTTTTACAGACAAAGCCAGTCTTTTAACACAGTTTGCTTACAACAAAAACAAACAGCATACCATACAATATTACATTAGATTTTAAATAGATGACAGCAGTTACTTGGTATTATTGCTCAGAATGGAGCACATTGTATGGCCACATACCAATTTACACCAAAACTGAGAGGTTTCTTTCTTCCCCAAAGTGTAAGCCATTAACAAAGTTTGGTTCAGCCCTGTGATGCAAAACTAATGTTACTCTGTGAAAATAATTTGCATTCTTCAGACACAGTACTCTTGGCATTTGACTCTTTGCTCCCCATAATTAATAAGCTTTTTGCCCCATAATTAATAAGCTTTTTGCCCTATAATTATTAAGCTTTTTGCCCTATAATTAATAAGCTTTTTGTCCCATAATTAATAAGCTTTTTGCCCTATAATTATTAAGCTTTTTGTCCCATAATTAATAAGCTTTTTGCCCTATAATTAATAAGCTTTTTGTCCCATAATTAATAAGCTTTTTACCCTATAATTATTAAGCTTTTTGTTCCATAATTAATAAGCTTTTTGCCCTATAATTAATAAACTTTTGTCCAATAATTAATAAACTTTTTGTCCCATAATTATTAAGCTTTTTGCCCTATAATTAATAAGCTTTTTGCCCTATAATTAATAAGCTTTTTGCCCTATAATTAATAAGCTTTTTGCCCTATAATTAATAAGCTTTTTGTCCCATAATTAATAAGTTTTTGGCCCTATAATTAATAAGCTTTTTGGCCTATAATTAATAAGCTTTTTGCCCTATAATTATTAAGCTTTTTTGTCCCATAATTAATAAGCTTTTTGACCCATAATTAATAAGATTTTGACCCATAATTAATAAGCTTTTGACCCATAATTAATAAGCTTTTGACATATAATTAAGAAACTTTTGTCCCATACTTAAAAAGCCTCTTCCTTATGCTAAAATGTTTAGTCCAGGTAAATGTAGCAGAAGTAATGCAAAGTTTGCTAACTGTAAATGGTAGAAAAACTGAAATGATGTGTAAAACCTGTTTAGTTCACTTTCAGTCCCATTTTGAAACCAAAATCGACACAGTTCTTTCTTACTTCAAGTGCAGCTCATGAGCAACTCAAATCATTTTATTTTCTTTCAGTCGGTGTCTTGTACCTTTGACCATGAAATCATTAGAGTTCTACCTTGATCCAAATGCAAGTCATCCATAAAGTTTGGTAACTATAAACAACCCAAGTCAATGTGCAGAAACAGACAGATGGACATCATAATACACTCCACCTTATGATTGTCCTATAAATAAGATTTTTCCATAAAATTTTAAAAACTGCCACATTGATTTTCATTTTCCGAAAATGCTTTGACTATTTTATTGTAAGTGAACTAAAGCATGATGCACACATTAATCAATGTACATTAAAAATTGTAAAATGAAAGAAAATGCTTTATAGCTTTTATTGTTAGTGACTACACAGATCATTGTCTTGAAGTAACAACTCATACTTCCTGTCTTAATTTTTGTCACTAAAAACCTGTAAAACACATCATTTACATGCAACAACAAATAACAAAAAAATTGTGGATCCCACATTTGGATTTCTTCCTGAATGGCATGTATACATGTTACAATACACATTGCTCACTTCCAAAATGAAACCAATGTTGAAAGAAAGATATATGTACCTATATACATATTGATCTTGAACAGAGAGGAAAGGTACTCTAAAGCATGATATGTACCATTGGACATATAGACTCAAGTCCAAGAATGTATGGAGTTACTTTATATAAACAAAGTCAATGTCCCTAACATGAAATGGGTGTAACTGGAAGTGGTATAAAAAATTTAGCTATCAAATTTATATAAATGAAACCTTTTAGCTGTCAAATTTATATAAATAGAACATTTCAGGTATAAGATTATTTAAATATAAAAAAAACACAAAGAAAATCCCAAAAAGAAATTTTTAAAAACAAAACAAAATATACACAAGCGAACTTTGTGAGTACAAAGATTATTCTATTTTTGAATTTATACAAGCTCCAAAACATTGGTTGATAATTTACTCAAAACTGATATAACTTAAATATTATAAAAACATTTTGCGGCAATCAGTTTTCCTGCTGTGTCTGTATGCATGTCAGTATAATCCTTGCTTCTGACTTTCAAAACCTTTTACACTGTTTATTATGACCTTGTCATGTGACTACTACAGATCATCATGCTTATATAGGTCAAACAACAAGTGTATTTATGATATCTGCCTAAATATTTCAGCACGATACGTTTCTCCACTAAAATATTTTTGCAAGTTTTGGATGCTTTTGCTTGTGTGGAACTATGATTTCTAAAAATTTAGTAAATATCTAAGTCTTGTCTTTAAAATAAAACTTGTATGAATTGCAGGCAGGCTGGCTGGAATTAACTTGGGGGTAAAAAGTAAGTAAAAGTCATGCAATGTATACTGGGAAATGACTAGATTACATGGAATGCTACTTTTCTTGATGAAATCTTTAATAACAATATACTATTAACAGTGAATACATAAAGAACTGTCATGACAAATACATTTAATACAAACTTACAATGCTATATATATAATAGGTTCATTTTAAACAGAACATGACAAATATCAATTTAAAATAGTAAAACACTTTTTAATTCATCTCCAAATAGGGCAAGATCTTGATCACAAAACAAAGTTCTAAAATGGTAACGCTACAGCAACAAGAAAAAAGATCGGAGAATTTAAAATAACAATAGATCAAAATGCATTTAAAGTATGTAACAAGTTGTCTGGTTAGTAAAAGATGATTACTGGAACAAAAAGAAATATTTACAAAATGTACTACACCTCTTCCTTGATAACTTGCACACATCAGGGTCGCAAAATACAGTCTGCACTATAAGCGAGGGCACGAGTTATCAAGGGACCTTCCAAAAATCCATGAAACATCCAAAGAACTGCAGGGCTGACAAAAGCGGGGTGTGTGTGTGTGTGTAGTTTAATCTTTGTTTTAAAATAGTGTCAAGAATATTTGTCAATAAAGAGCTTTTTCTGCCGAAGTTGTTTGTTATTCTGTATAAATTACATTTATTTTGAAAATGTCCAACATCTGAAAGATCAATAACATGAATCCACCTGGTTTCAACAACCAACACAGTACATGTATATTTTTTGTGTATTATGTCACATAATAATTGATGATAAATTGTCTGGGTCCTGGAGTTGTGTGTTACTTATTTTTTCGTAACAAGGAGTCTACTAAGAAACAGAACCAGAGTAACTGTTGATACACTACCAAACAAGATTCCTTTTTTAAAAAAAACATGCAGCATTTATTTCATGAGACAATAGTCTACATCAAACTCAATATTTGTATTGTTCAATTAGTAAAATATGATGTCGTGATTTCTTTGCAAGCAATAGTGAAAAATCTCACCATCCTTGAAGATATCTCTATTAGCAAATTCAAGAAATCTCTGAAAGTCATTCCCCCTTTGCTTTAATCACAGTTCTGAATGAGTCAGTTCTTTCAAGCTAGTTTAATTAGATTAGTACACAATAACAATTATAACCGTGGTTGATTGATCAAATGAAATGAAGTAACCGACACATGACCAGGGCCACTGGTCCTAAAACATGTAGAATTTGTATGCCTTTTAACATATTTTTATATACATATTCTACCTCCTTTATTTGATTTAAAAGATGTAATTAATTTGCCAATAGAAAAGAAGGCAAGCTTTTTATTTAGTGCAATATTACAACAAATGCTTCCGCAAGTCCGATATCAAAACACATTCGGTACTTAATTAGATTCTCAGAGAAACACTAGCAGACATAGCAGTTATGGTAGATTGACACATTTTACATTTAATTACAAGAGGACACATTGCATTTATGATGATTACATTTAAAAAGATGGAACATAATTGAACATAATTTCAATTAATAAAAGAAATTATTTATTGGTTTTTATTTAAGTACAGCCTCAACTAGGTGTAAGTGACATTGTCACTGATCAAAATTTCCTTGACTATCGTTAATTATGGTATACTAAGAATGTTGTTTGGAAAGAAAATGTCACAAACTATACGACTTCTTATCAAAGGTTGATATTTCATGATTTCCAGGTCCTATCTACCGTTTTTGATGATAAAACGAGCAATACATGTATACCAAAGTTTCCGTTACTGATTTTGATCGCAATTTTCTAAGTTCAACAAGTAGGGATCAATTTTGTTGGTATTTTCTGCTTTAAAAATGGGATCCAAAAGCATGGGATCCATGCCTGATCCCACATTATAAGTGGGTTCGCAAATTATCAGGGCGTGAATTATCGATGGAGTGTTTTTTTTTTTTAAAAAAAAAAACTTTAAGGATTTTTGTACTATTATATGGGCATTTATTTATGATACAAAGAACTCTCATTCTGAAGCAGAAAGAGTGAAATCTAATAAATACAGTAAACTCATGATATAATGAAGTCCAAGCAACCAAAATATCGTATCATTATATCCAAGTTTCGTTATCACAAATATAACACACAGAAAGGGACTTTATAACAACCCTTATAATACATGATATCTGATTTTGTTTTAAACTGAGTATGTATTATTTTATTTCTAACAAATAACTACAACGACATATTATTTCACTATTTACAATAAAATACTCACCTTTCTCAACCCGACTTATTTTAAAACTTTTTAATAAAAGGCAGGCTTTAAGGTGAATCCAAAATAATACTGAAAATATGCAAGTTCTTGAATACATCTTTTTTGGCTACAAACAAAATATGACCATTATACTTACAGTATTTAAGGTGATATAAAATAATAGATAATACCAAATGATTCCAGTACACTAGGACATATATACATGTTCTTATGAAATTATACTGATAAACTTTCAAGAATTATTAGTTCATAAATGATTATTAAAAACAAATTATGTAATGTACATAGAGAAGAAAATATAACCGATCCTATATCCATTAATTTGTTGAAAATTTATCTCTTAGCAAAATCAACAATAACTGATTCTGTAATTATAGCAAAACATCAAGTATCCAGATTTGGTCCAGATAACTGGTCATCCAGATGGTCAAATTCTGGTCTAGAAGTAGAACTGTGGACAAGTGTCAAAAAGAGCACTGCTCTAGGAAAAAGCGACTGACACACCTGTGCCGGCAGGTGATTAACATTTATTCTGTCAAATCAACACTGACAGCTGACTGACAGTTACTTACATTAAAATACATAATACCTTTGATTGGACTGGTAAGAGTCCTTAATCCTTCTCGATTAGCTCAGGATTTCTGTAGGACAAATTACATATGGTCAGTGTCAAACTCACTTAACAACAAATGGGTACTGAAATAAATTTTCTTTTTGTAATTCCCTCTCTCCTAATTACATTTTTTTTTACTTTAAAAATATAATTTACTTATTCATACTATCATTATTTTGTATGAGCTTATAATTGACTGTTTGTTTCTGATTTCTGCTACTCTGTTCTATGCTGGTATAGTGATTGTCAAGTTACTTTCATTTATTAATACATCTACTATCTACACTATAATAACCAACATTGTGGCATGGGGGTGGGTGGGTGGGGCAGGCACTATAGTAGTCCAAATGAGCAAATAATCTGGATAATCATTGATGGTTAATCAATGTTCACTCTGTATATTTAAGAACAACTGAAAAATCACAGGCAGTTATTTAATTATTACATCAACATGGAAGGCAAAATAAGGAAATAAGAGTTTAAGACACTAAAATTGTTAAAGTTTAAAACAAAATTATTAGGATGCATAAGATAAAAAAACAACCAAAATCTTAAAACACTAAATTATTTTGGCAAATAAATTTTTCTTTCTTTAAAAACTAAATAACAAAAACAACCACGGTGTACATATATTGTATAGATACAAATACTGGGGTAAAAGCAAACAATATGCTTCTCTGGCCACAGTTTCTTTTGGGAAGGACCAAAAATATTGAATCCTTTAGGGAACATTGAGTATGTTACAGGCTGAACTACTTCAAACTGCTTTACTTTAATCTTAACTCCTGTGTAACTCTTGAGCAAAGCCATTCTTTTGGAAATTTTGGATTTAAGAGGACTAAAGAGTATTAAAAATTTCACTACCAGTTTAATGATAACATCTGAAGCACCCCTGTCAAACAAGGGCAATGCTTCATAAGAAATGAAATATTTCTAAGAAATATGTAAAAATTTAATGTTAATTTTGTAATTATTATGAAAATAAGAACAGTTTTATAGTTTGCCCTCAATCTTCCTGGCATACTTGCATAAGTCTTTTTAATGTTAAAATATGTAACATTTTTATAAAGACAAAATGATTTTAAATGAATGAGACGGCATCTCCAAATTTCACTATAGTCAAAATAATACTTTCTGATGAAAGTTAATACATATTTCCTATATTACAGTCAAGAAAATATAAACAAATTAATTATTTCAACCACAACCTTAATGCAAATTTTCCATGACTGACCTTGATGCCAAGATCTATGAAGCAACCACGTGTTTCACCAAACTGTCTTGTCTTTGTAATAATTCATCCAAAGTAGTAAGAAAATGTACCAAGGGATTTAGGAAATGAAAAAACCTGAACAAAACCTAATAACATTTTTATAGAACTAAGACCTTCACACCCAAGTTAAGGTGAGGAAAAATCAGACAAAGAATTGTCTTAGGTTCATAATGATACTACCAAGTATGATAAGAATCTATCAAGGGGTTGCAAAAATCAAAATTTTTACAAAAAACCTGAAATGTTGTCAAACATGTTAAAGACCATGTGTGTGATTCAGAATTGATATACAGCTATACTTATGTGTGACTGTATGGATGGACTGCAGAAAAACAATATTGCAGCCTTCTGATATTCCATTTTTCACGAAAACAAAAAGAAATTCACATTATTAAAATCTCCTGTAGAACATGATGACACACAATTTAAAACTTGCCATAGTCTTGAAAAATGAACAATATAAATCACATTAAGGTCAAATCTTTCAAGTAATATCAATGCAGCTTTTCCAGATCATGATTAAATTCTCTGACCACTTATTTTGTCCAATATTCCCAATAAAAAAATTTCTATAATAAAATAAGGATGGTCTCTTCAGTGGTCACTGTTTATTTTCAGTCATTTTCTTAAACTTCTTCACATAAATTCACGAAACATTAAAATACTGCAGAACTTGTCTGTTCTCTAGCTTGAATAAATACAGACTATATTTTATTCTGAGACCACAAAAACTGTCTGGTACCAGAAAGAGAGTTAAAAAAAACCAGGATGGTCAATAAAGATTTTTGAAATTATGATTTCTTAATCCAGCTCATACATGTTCAAATCAAAGTTTTGAAGAAGAAAAACTGAACAAGATCAGTATCAATTGTTTTCTGTGTACATGATAAAAATGTATAAGGTCAGGACCAATAAAACAAGATGGATCAGGTAACCAAATATATTTGTTTTGTGTGCCTGATAAAACAGTCTGTAATGAGTGGCACAAATTCGCAAAACATGCTAAATTTCTGGTTTATACCTTTTTAATACCTGTATGATTTGTATGCTATTTCAAAAGTAAATTCTCATTTTATCTACCTTTTTCATATTGCTTTTAGGAAAAGAGATGTGTATCATTGCTATTAAGCAAAGTAGTTGTTTTGTTGGGGTTTTTTAAGGCAAGAGAGACAACTCTTGCTTGAATTTTCCAGTTACATTTTTTTGGTTTTCTTGTTTTTTTACAGGTATGGTACTGGCATTATTTTTTTTACCATATATACACGTGCTCCCTGCATGAAAATGAAAAGATAGATTATACAGAAGATATGAGATTAATAAGATGAATTATTATTAATGTTTGTATTCACATTTCACAACTGGTCTAAAAGAAAAACAAAACAAAAAATCCATAACACAATAACAAACAGAAAATTATAGTAATGATGATATTTTAAGTTTTTCTTTCATGAATTTGAAGACCCAGTTTCACATAAAATGCTCATCTTGTATGATAAGGTTTCACTTTACTGAAAGACATAACAATCCTGATACAGTATAGGTCTATTTGTTAGCATCTCTGGAGTAGTATTGGCTATATTCAGTAAGTATGCACTGGACACAGATTGGACTGTACAAACTGGCCATCACATACTAAACCTGCCTCAAAGAATGTTATTAATGACAGTTTTCCATGTGATATCCAACCTGTGATGCTACCTATATCACGTAACACTGTTACAAGCTCAATGGGCCATTTCTATCTCAGTAACTGAAGAGCATGAGTCGGTGTGTATGTGATGCTAGTCCATCCAAGACTAACACTCCACCCACTCTTAAAAATAAGGCTTGTGCCTATCTGCAACTGTGCTAACTGCATGAAGTAGAACACTCTCATCCTTTAAGAAAAGAAAACCTTATCGTAATTCAACACTAATCAAAATATATTTGAAAACTGACTAGATCTAACCATTATTGGACATTTTCATCTTCTGTCATTTCTAACTCGGTCTGCATTGAGTCATATTTCAACTGGTTACCCTCATGCTATTCTGATAAACATAATAATATGTTAAATGAAAGAACATTGGAGGATTATTTGTCAACTGAGATGTCAAGTTTCATTTTTTTCAGATTAGTTTTAAATCATACAGATTTTCATTTCATCTTCATCTTATCAACTTTGTTTTAATGAATATCCATTTAAACAGAAGAATCTAAGTAGACATAGGTATACAGAACAGACTCATGGACAGACATCCTTTGCATCATTCAATATTCCATAATAAGAAATTACTCAAACATGTCCTTTGGGTTTTATCAGATATTTTTTTACCTTAAAAAGATCTATGAACTCTCTAATTTATATAGATATCTTACTTTCAGTAACAATGTACTAGGGTCAAATGAGTACAAATTGATTATTAGCTTCCATATATATATATGTATGGATTACGTAGAATGCTCTTTTGCCGGCAGATGCATGCATAATAATGACACAAATTAGTCACGACAGAACACTTCATAAATGAACTTACAATTACATGTGATGATAAACACTGACATCTATTAATAGCTAGTTTACTCTTTTGTACAATACAGCATTTGAAGCTGAGTGAGTGATAGTTCAAACATAATCTGCCTTTTCTGCAGCAGTTTTGGATTAACACTCAACCAGGTATACACATTTTTCAAACAAAATCTAATCCTGTGTATTCCAAATGTTACCTATGCGATTTTTTTCAGAGTTTGATGGAAAAGATAGAAGGATGCCAACTAAGATGTAAAGCACCTTGTCCGAGGGAGAAATAGCAGTGATCACAACTGAATTGACACTTGTGACCTGAATATAAGTGTTCATAAAACATCTGAACTTGAGTCTGAACTTCAGTTATGCCATTGGTGTTGCAAAAGTAAAAAAATGTAAAGCGGAGTAAAAGATCGTTAACATAGGTCCTTGACTCTTATTAGGACTAACCTACTCGATTCTTTCAGCAGTCCTTCATATTGGTGTCACACCTATCAACCCCTGTCAAATTTTCAGCTTCAGTCATATTATTATAGACATGTTCCTTTAGGTTTGGTTTTAGACCTGCAGCATTCCCAATTTTCAGCTGGCCATGCAAATTAGTGTCTTTTACACCTGTGATGCTAGACAGCCCATCACTACTGAAGGATGCCATACTCATATCAACATAACTGTTCTCCGACATTACAGAAGACATCATTGCCATGTCACCATTTTCTACCTTATCACAGGATATGTACGTTTCTTCTTCACATGCTGAAGTTGGAATCTCATCCAAAGATGCACCAGCGATAAGGTGTGCCTGCTCAGCTTGATTGTTGTTCAGATTAACTTCACTATAATCCACAGTTTTTTGGACCTCCTCATACAACCTTGTCACCTCTTCTGGTTCCAGATATATATTGCTGACTGGCCGATGTTGTTCATATTCAGACCGGGACACAATTCTATATGATTGATTATCACATCTAGCAGTGACCTCTTCTGCTCTTGCCTTTTGTAGGTGTCTGCAATAAAATGAGACATAAAATTTCCTGAAAATCTGATAAATGTAGATTCCTGATTTTAAAACATGCTTTCAAAAAAAAGGGTAAATAACACTAGTGTCAAAATGGTTTTTAAAACAAAAAATCGTCTTCCATCACAATGAAAACTCTCTCTCTTGCTGACATAACTTTTCAGGAACAACAAAAAGTATCCTCTAAAGACTGAAACCTTTGTACACCAAAATCCCCTTAAAACTGAATTATGTGTATGGCCTCTGAATATTTCCTTCTTTAATTGTAACCCACTAAACAGAAATCCAATTTGCTATGAAAACCTCATTATATTTTCAGTCCAACAGTACATTTGTTCTTCTTTAATTGTAACCCCTAAACAGAAATCCAATTTGCTATGAAAACCTCATTATATTTTCAGTCCCAACAGTACATTTGTCCTTTAATTGTAACCCACTAAACAGAAATCCATTTGCTATAAAAACCTCATTATATTTTCAGTCCCAACAGTACATTTGTCCTTTAATTGTAACCCACTAAACAGAAATCCATTATGCTATGAAAACCTCATTATATTTTCAGTCCCAACAGTACATTTGTCCTTCTTTAATTGTAACCCCCTAAACAGAAATCCAATTTGCTATGAAAACCTCATTAAATTTTCAGTCCCAACAGTACATTTGTTCTTCTTTAATTGCCACAACCTGAACTAAACAGAAATCCACTTGCTATGAAAACCTCATTAAATTTTCAGTCCCAACAGTATATATGTCCTTCCTTAATTGTAACCCCCTAAACAGGAATCCAATTTGCTATGAAAACCTCATTAAATTTTCAGTCCCAACAGTAAGCTTGTCTTTAATTAGACCATGTTGCCATCGAATGGTCTTCATAATTGTCTGGCCATGCCATGAAAAATAAAAACCTCAAACAGAAATATTTACAGATGAAATGAAATACTGACTGCTATGGATATCCCCTTTAAAATCTTACTGGCCATAGATGCTTCGTTCAAACATATGTGAAGTTACATTTACCACTGGAGGTTTATTGCCATTTTCGCAAGAAATACAAGTAGGAAACATATTTATGGGGATATTTCTGAATACATCCTAATACACTGACTTCCAAGCGATTTTCCATTAGCCTAAAGCCTAGTTATGTTAGAGATTTTGTTTTCCATTGGTTATTTTGCTCGAGCATGAGCAGAATGGGAAAAATTGGAGTTCTTTTTTTAAATTTGTTTAATAGACCCGTCATTTTTCTATCAAGACCACTCTTTATTCCAAATGCCCATCTTATCCTACTTTTTTGCACTGGTTCACCTGTCTGTGTGCAGTTCAGACCAGTCTGCCTTAGATCTGAGGCCAAAAGTCTAAAATATGGAAACAAAATTGGATTCCAACGACGGGCATATTTTGGGTGGGAGAAAAAATGGGTCCAAACAATTTTGTATTTTGTAGTGCAACTAAAATGTCCAAATTATTTGGTATCATTGTAGAACTAAATCTGTCTACTTTTCTATAATACCACCCACTTTAGTGTATCTTACATGACCTTGATGCTACAGAGTATGCTACTACCTCCTGCCTCGTAAAGACTGCTCCAGGGGTTAATGTGCTAAATGATATCCCACTCTAAGATAAAATAATGAACTCCAGTTAACCTAAGAGTCTTAAAAACTGATATGCCTGGTAAAACTTCATTAAATACAAGTACTCCGAACAAGAGATGGAAGAGGTTTTGGCATCAAAGGTTGTAAATCTCTATCATTTCCTGTTTACCTTAAGTTCAAGCATATTCTCAGGTAGTGGCAAATATTGCCATGGTATTCACTTTGATTAATGTAGTAATGACCATTAATTCATCTTTCGATCTATTACACTCCTTCTGGATATTTATGTTCATACATGTTAATTATGATCGGATTTGAGAATACATAATAAGAAACTAAAAAACTACTACACAAAATTATCACAATTGTACGAAATTGCATTTTTCAGTTCAATATTTGTTTTTCACACAATCAACATAAAACATTCAGAAGTTATTGTTTCATTTGAGTGTGTGTGTGTGTGTGTGTGTGTGTGTGTGTGTGTGTGTGTGTGTGTGTGTGTGTGTGTGTGATTTGGATTTTTAAAGTAGCTTATTTCAGTCATATCATTACAATGTCTGCAATTCATGTATAGCATTGGGGCACAATACTGCAGACATGTAGCTTGATGTCCCACCCAGTCACATTATCCTGAAAACAGGCCATCCAGTCCCACCACTAACCCCTTAATGCTACACACCCTGACCTCTTGCATCCAAGCCAGTGTTTCATTTGAAACATTGGTGCTAAAAAATAACATTGTGGCTTAGCATCTTCCTGACTGCCATTGTTAACAATCATAACGGCAGACTTCAAAATAAAACTGTCACTTCCCAGGTGGTGAAAAAGGGACAAAGAAAGATACCTTTTTCATAACAATCACTGCACCTATTGCACGAACAGCCAGTGGTAGAGAGCAGACTTCAATACTGTTGACAATTTGGGCACATACAAAAAAAATGATGATACTTTCAAATAATCAACCACATACCTAGTTGATTGATAGAAGTATACCGCTAAGTTTAGAAGTTCAAGGCCATTAGACCTTATATTCTCAATTTAAGTTAAATGGCTCATCTCTCATTGGAAACAGAAACCAATTATATTCGGGGCTGGATAAGGTCTTTATTTGATGTGGGGAGTGGGTTTCCAAAATTTAAAACGGCCCCGATTTTCCCTAAATGGGCATCAAAGCAAAAGTCTCTGTCTCAGTGGATACAGGAAATAGTATTGAAATGAAAAGGAGACAACTAGAAACGCTAAAACAAATTCTTAACCAGCACACAAAACATTTTTAAGAAATAACGTTAATTAAGAATATACACTGAATTTAATGCTTGATGCAGAATAGTATGTCCAGGTAAACTGTAACTAGGCAATTTTTCTTGTGATTTATGCTACTTAATGAAAGGTATGAAAATATTAAATGAAATCTAGAACCGAATTTTTTTCTATGTTATATATCCATAGCTAGGGCACTGATAGATATAACAAGAAATAGTACCATTGCAGGTTTTATGCTGTCAGGGTTTCTCCCATCTGTTTGTTTAGTGTACCAGAGAATACAATAAAATCAGCGAGGGGTGCTGTAAAACCCAGTACAGCTGCTATAAAATCTGTGATGGACTTCCACTAGATAGTGGGCACGTAATTCCCCTGCCCCTCTGTCCACCTCCACTGAAATGAGTGGGTGATCCGTGAAACTAAGATGTACAGTATGTACTGCACCTAGTAGGGAATGTGATTTATCACCTGGAAATTACATTCTTATATTGGAATATGAAAGCCAATATGATTCCTACTTTGGAATTTAATTTATTAATTATCACCAGCAAGTGGTATTATGATTATGCTGGTCAGACAAAACTCCTAGTATATTTCAGCACAAATTTTTGACATATGGCAATATTCTACCAACGCTTTTGTCAAAGATGAATTTAAAGACTTTAACACAGCACCTTAAAGAACTATAAATTAGTGCTCATTGGATATCCCAGTGTAAGCAATTTTGCTGGTAGACATTAACAGTAGCATGGTAAAGATATGTAGATAACAAAACAAGTTCATCAATTATTTTCACAACTAAATATGCTATTTTTGTTGAATAAAATTGCCTCTTGAAATTTTTGATAACTGATGGTGATTTTGCTGATTGCTAGTGGCAACAAATTTTATGTCAGTGCTATATACAAGACATGGCTTTCTATATATTTATTATCACTTACCTTTTTCTATAAAGAATTAACATGGCTATTGCAAAAACGAGCATGATCAATGTCCCTGCAATCACTAGTCCTATGACGATTCCTGTAAAAAAAAAAAGACAGACATTGTCAGATCTTTCTTGGTCAGTAAACTGTCACTTAAAACCTAATTATTTTTCAACATGTGATAAAATCAACACTTTAAAATTATATTTAGATTTTTGGCATACGAGTCAAAGATATATCACATAACTGAAAACACCCAACTTGTAAGAAAAAGGTTATGTCAGTATATATCAGGGTGCTTTTACAGTATAACCTACAATAGAGATCACATCTAGGTACCTGTATATACAATGATCTGGTATTTACTTTTATACAATAGATACCTGCTCTAAAAGACATGTTTCTTCCAGTCCTTTAAAGACATGATTGCCTATAATATTTATTATAATAAACGTATTGCTTAAGAGAAATGCAAAGAAGGATACGAGCATTAGAAGATGAACATATAGGTTGATCATACAAATAATTTACAAATTTTAAATAATTAATACCAAATCATTTGGTCACTGGTCTTTAGAAGTTCTCACAAAAATATCATGGAACATTGTCTGCGGACTTGTAGACAATCAAATCTTGGTAGTAAGCAAACACAGACGAATGAATGTAAGAGAGAACTGCTTCTGGTGCCGTATTTATACAAACTTGAAATGCACTGCGAACAATAATTTATTGGTATTAAATAAAGTTAAAAATCGTTACCCTTAAAAAGTGAAAATGCTGCAGTTTGTTTAAATAAAATATGTTGTAGATGTATAATGTTGAGTTTGGTAAATCACCCCACCATTTTTAACCATATTTACACTTACCAATCATGACAAATGTACACCTTATGTAACAACTAGAAAGCGCAGGGATGCATCTATTACAAACAAACTATTCTAGTTTCAGTTGTTTGAGTTGGCATAGTCAAGCTTATCACTCAGTTGTTACAACTTGGTCTTCATCCAAAGCATATTTGGTATGCTATTTCAGAAGATGACACCATTTACTTATTGATATCATACCATTGTGGCATGCAGTGAATCCATACTACATTTAATTCCATTGCAAAAAAACAAATTCAATAATTTTGTCAGATAATTATGTGTCTGAGTTCAATGGGAAAAATTAACAGCAAAATGTGCTTAAGAAAGACAAAGCATGACAATTTATTACATTCCAGGGTCTATGAACGGTGTCTGTACAAATTTCATAGTGCTAAAATTTTCTCATACACGTTATAAAGTTTCTTAAGATGAATGCATGTACAATTTCCTACCCTTTCAATTTACAGCTAATAAAGTGGACATTATTTAGTGGTCAACTGATTGTATCTAATAACACCGCCAAGCCCAGTAAACATGTTGGCAGCTTTCATTTTGTGATGTTAATGAAATCGTGAGAATATTTTATCTACCGCTGCATTGTCTGCTGCTTTGGTTGTGTATGCAGTTAAAGAACAAACACATCAGCTATTGTTTAAGCAATGATTGTATACAGAAATAGATGAAGACAATCATGAAGACGACTTATTCACTTTACTCATGACTCAGTAATAAGTAACATTTCCGACAAAGTTTATTTTGGCACAACACTTCAAGTACCTGGTGAAATTGTTAAATTTCAGAAGCCACGTAACAATCGTATTATATTCAATATCATATGTGAACTCTTCCCCAAAATGATGTTTTTTTTTACAATATACAGTATCTTGTACTTAAAAAAAAAAAAAAAATCCGGGTACAAGAAAAATACTTGTATTTAAAATTTCAGGAACCATGTCATGATCGTATAATATTCATATGCGATCTCTTCCTGAAACTATTTCATGTACTTTGAACAAAAAGTATCTTTTCATGTGCGAATGAATATTTGAAATTTTGGGAGCCATGCCATGACTGTATTATAACCAAATTCACATTATCTTGGGACGCGTTATAGTGGGGTCGCACTGTATGTATAATTTGTTCACTACAACAAAAATATCAGTGTGTGTGTGTGATTTGAAATTTGAGCATAGCTTTAAAAATTTGTTAGTCATATCGCTATGATGTCTGCAGTGTGGCAGTTTATTGTGATGTCTAGCACTGCGGCATCATACCGCAGAGATGTAGCATCATGTTCCACCCAGTCACATTACCCTGAAACCAGATCAACCAGTCCTATCACTAACCTCTTAATGCTGAGAGTCAAGCGAGGCAGCTGTTAGTACCATTTTTGTAAGTCTTTGGTATGAACCGGCCGGAGATTCAGTCTTATCGCTATGATGTCCCACCCAGTCACATTACCCTGAAACCAGATCAACCAGTCCTAACACTAACCTCTTAATGCTGAGCACCAAGTGAAGCAGCTGTTAGTACCATTTTTATAAGTCTTTGGTATGACTCGGCTGGGGATCAAACCCGTGACCTAATATATCTGAGGTGGATGCTCTAACCACAAGGCAAATGGAGTGGTCATCACCAACATCTCTAGTCAGGAAGACTGTGAGCTTAAGTTTGGACAAGGTCAAGTACAAATACAATTATCCAAGGCATATAATGAATTTTTAAAAAATAGCAATCAATGCCAATCAAACAGACTAACAGTATCATTAAGGATTTTTTTTGTTTAATTTTACGGAGACTGTCCACAAAAACATTTTCCAAACACTTTCTTACTCACAGGTCTCATAAGCATACTGGCAACATTTGGTATTGGTTTGAGATAAATTAAATATTATAACGAAGAAACTGTCAAAGTATAAATTCCGCTTTAAACTTTAAAAATTAAAAACCATACTTTTATGTTTATTTACATCATAAAATGTGGCATATGATATATCAAGAAAAAACTAAGAAGTCTAGTATATTAAATCATTTTAAAATATTTTTTTTTCAAGTTTAGATAAGTGCTTTAAAGTGTTGTATGTGAACTTTGTGATTATAGCTTGGGTGTTCTGAACACAATCTACTTATTTTTTTTTTTTAAAGCAAAGTGTTTGTATTTATTGTATCAAGACTGCATGCTGGCATTATTTCATATATTACAGTCTGCACCAGGGTTATATAGTACACATCTGTATAATATTCACAAGTTGCAAGTACTTACAAAAGTGTGCACTCTGTGACATGTACAGTTCAATCCAAAGATCACTCCCCATAAAACTAGCTACATTAATGGTTTCTACAGGGAATCATCCAGACTAGCTACACTAATGTTTTCTACAGGGAATGATCAAGTTAAATTATCCAATAATGTGTCAGCACACTGCATGAAAACTAGTACTGGGTCTATATCATATACTATAATGGTTACAGTTATTAAACACTCTGTTACTGTTATTGTAGAGTTTAACGCCATTTTTCAGCACAAGATAGGCTATACATGGCGGCCAGTATTAATGATTGAGGAAGAATCCAAGAAAACCCTGGAAAGAACCACCGACCCACGAGAAGCTACTGGCAAGCTTTCTCACATACCCACATTGGCCGAATCTAAGACTTGAACCCACGCAGATAGAGGTGAGATGGCAGTGATCTGTAACAGAGAGCACTTTAGACCACTCGGCCACTTGGGGCCCCTTATAAAAACTCTGTCATGATAATGCTACTGCTACTACTATGAATAGTACCACTACGGAAAACTCCCAATGCCTTAGAGGGGGCAGGTCAACAAGTACAACTAATCTCACTTAAGACCTTCCAAAAAAGTTACCAGTGAAAACATAAGACAAATCATAATTATATTAAGTGAAAATTGCCTTAGTGGACACCTGTAAACTAACTCTAGAGGGGAAATATAACTCAAACATGAGGAATTCAGATCATGGTATGGTAGGCAAATAATGATTTGCAATTTCATTTTCTTGAATAAACAAGAAACAGATACTAAGGTTATTTCAACCCATTTTTTTTACTGAAATGTCCTAATATATTTTGGGCCAATCATTTTTCATTTCACGAATGTAACCTTGGGCCCACATTTTTAATTTTGGGAATAAACACTGCATATATATCACTGCATGTAAAGGATAGCTGTCAATAAAATAAATTATTTTGCAGTTCCATTAGCATCCTTTAAAGGTTTTAAATCCAAATGAAAACTAATTGTACACATCCTAGATCTAGGTAGACATAATCAAAACTTGTTCTCTTTAACTCATTAACCCACGGAGATTTCTGTCATTTTCACCTGAAATAGTAATAGGAAACATCACATTTTGGGGGCTGCTTCTAAATACATCCAAATAAATCTGTCTCCAAGTAATTTCCATTTGGCCTGATGCCTAGTTGTATAAGATATGTTTTTCATTGGCTGTTTTGTTTGCACATGTAGTTCTTTTTATTGTGGGCTTGTTGGACCCATCATTTTCATATCCTGGCCACTTTTTACTTGAAATCTGCAACTTATCCTACCTTTTGCAAAGGTTTTTTCTGTCTGTGTACAGTTCACACACATCTGACTTAGAACTGAAATCCAGACACAAAATCCGAATGTGACGATGTGTGAATTTTGGGTGTAAAAAACTCCTGTCTCAAAACATTTTTCTCCCTCTGTATTTTGTAATGCAAGTGGTAAGTCCAAAATATTTGGTATCCTTGTAGAGCTATGTCGGTCAACTTTTCTGCAATATCACCCATGTTAGTGTATCTTAAATTGCTACAGAGTTCGATAAAGTAGAAACTACCTCCGGATGTACACATATGGTGCCAATGGGTTAATGAGTTTATAATCAGATGGGACATTTCACTCCCTGGAAAAGTACCACATATACTCACTTAAAAGTGAAGTCCAACTGCAAACAACAAAGATCCTGATCTGCCATACAATAATACACCTGCACATCAAGGTCTATTTTGTTAGTTCTACTTAATACTCCTAACAAACTGCACAGTCTCAGATCTGCATGCGCATTATGGATACAATGGCTGCAACACTGAATGCAAGGTAGGCATTATTTTTGTTTAGGATGAACTAGATATCATAACAAGTCTTTTGGCACAAACTCCATGCTAATATTATTTACTGTTTATGAGAGGAAGTGATTACAAATATTGTTCAAGCAGCCATATTGAATGCCTGATTGGCCCCATCTAAATTCAGGACCAACCAGGCATAAGAAGTCTTCTAGTGAAAACCCCAGGTCAATATGACTTTCTGTTCCAGAGAAGTAGCAACAAGATTTCTTACAAGATGGCTGCTATGTGTGTGTAAAGTCTCACGGCAATCCTCCAAGTAATTATGGAGAACTAATGATAACTTGAGCTAATGACCAGATAGACAAATTAAGTGGCCATCCCATAAGCACTTCTTGTCAAATAGCTGACCAACGAAACAGGTGTTCATGGAATATAAATGCTCCACCAACAGTGCCTGAAAACTGACTTAACACAAACTTAAGAACTGTTGGACTGATAAGAGTAACACAAGGTGAAAAAAAAATTTAAAACGTACGTCTTTTCTCTTTATATAGGGGTCAATTATTTTTCTTTCAACCATAATGTGGTTATCTGGGACAAAACCATTTGCTAACTATTTAACCACACTAATGATATGGAATTATTAATTGCCATATCATATCCATGAAGAAATGTATGGAAGTGTATGATGACATTTAAAATCATTAACTTGAGGTGCAAACATATCAAAATATTTGACGCTGATGGATTATGAGCGTTATTCAAGCTGCAAACTTTAATTCATTACGTATTTGATTATGGCTGTTATATGTGCTTTGATACTGACAGTGAGGCAATTCCTGCTTTCCTGATGCATGAATTTGTGAGTACTGCATTTCAGCTTGATTATAATGGTCCTCATCAATTTACTTTAATTAATTTACCATGATATAAAATCTAGTAATATTTTTAAAAAATTGTAAAATAAAGATTATATTTCTCATCCTCATGAACCCTCCCATATGCTTGGCTGATGTTGAAAGACTGCCACTAGTGAGCTAATTAGGAAGGTGTATTTTCGACACATTCATGGCAGGGTATAAAAGAATATTCAAGTCAACAATTATAATGTTACATTAAATAGATACTGTCACTAAACATCATTTCATTTCAGTGCTTTGGGTCTGTGAATTCCAATGGATCTGGTGGCAATCAAAATAAGTTGTTCAAATCTGAACAGTGTTCCTACATGATCAAGACACAAGGAGCACACAAACTGAATGGACACATAAAATAAGTAATGTTCCACTGCTGACCACTGTTTGCAAATACATCCCTTCCTTTAGGTACCCTGTAAAGGCTTCTCTTTTGTACATATCATAATTTCGATGTCAAACATATAAAGTAAACTTTCCAAGTTGATCACCTCCATCATACTTGGCCAATGTAAAATGCATTACAAAGGGAGGTAACCCATGAAGTATTATAAATATTACTAGGATAAAGCCTGAAACATCTGATCAATCTACCAAGGTTTAGATAGGTTACTACTGTATCAAAATCTTGGCTAATAAAGATGTGTTTACGTAAAACAAGACATTATCTCATTACAATCACTCATTACATCACTTCATCTCATCAGCCAATCCAATCACCTTTCCAAAGTTTGGAAAAGCATCATTTTGGTGTTACAAGGAAGGCTTTTATAAATCCAGATTCTCACTTATCTAAGATCTAAATTAATGGCAAACTGAAACTTAACAGTGAAGGTGCAAAAGTTAAAAGTTTTGAATATGAACAATTCAAAATCTTGGCTAATAAAGATGTGTTTACGTAAAACAAGACATTATCTCATTACAATCACTCATTACATCACTTCATCTCATCAGCCAATCCAATCACCTTTCCAAAGTTTGGAAAAGCATCATTTTGGTGTTACAAGGAAGGCTTTTATAAATCCAGATTCTCACTTATCTAAGATCTAAATTAATGGCAAACTGAAACTTAACAGTGAAGGTGCAAAAGTTAAAAGTTTTGAATATGAACAATTCAAATAAAAATTAAATATAATTTTGCCACTGGTATCGGTAAACAATTCTCACTTCATACAGATTTAAAGAGAATTACAACAAAGAAAAGTTATGGTAAATTTAGACACATGCCATCCTGTTGCTTCCCTTTAACAATTGTTTGCATCACACAAATGTATAGTACACTCTTTCTCTACAGATTGATTTATGTTGTTCTGGATGCAACATTTAACATTAATGCCACCTGTGATAAATTAATTATGTGAGGATATTTGTTATAATTTAACATGCATTTTAAATGTATTTATTTGTAATTACTTTGTGATATGCATGCTGCATGGTATGTGAAAGGTTATCTACCTGTTTCATCTACTTTTTCATCCTGTTCAAATGCAGAGGAAGCTTCCCTGACCCCTTGAATATTTAGAGCCACAAAAGCTGCAAAGAAAATAATAATAATAATAATAATAATAATAATAATAATAATAATAATAATAATAATAATAATAATAAATGTGTCTATACATCACTAATCCCCTGCCAATACATTGTATAATGCAAGGTAAGGTCAAATTTCAAAGACAAATATGGACCATAACTTGTTTGTCAGAAACTGGTGAAAATCATACTGGTATAAAGTGGGCATGTACATCTTCCTGGGGAGGTAAAGATTTTTAAAGTCACACCATATGATATTAATGTAACCAAATAAAACCATAACACAGGCCAAATGTGGCCTGCAGGCCTTATGTTGCACATATCTGGTGAAAAGCCTCATACCAAATTTGGTTTCAATTCCTTAAGTCCTTCAAAAAAAAAAAAGAAAAAAGAAGTCCTTCAATAGGTCCTGAAACTAAACTCGGGACAGTCTAGGCAGATGTGACATGACATGCTAAACACGGGTAACACATGCTCTCCCCACAAATATGATTGTTGTGTAAAAATAATCAGTTTAAAATGGACTAAAAAGGGCTTCCAATGTATAATTCTACATTGTAATATGAAACCATCCAAAAAAAGGGGAAAATTTTAAATAATTTCTGAAATGATGCATTTTATGTGAATTTGAAACATGCTCGTTTTCTGCATGAAAATGAGATGTTATCAGTCACCATTAGTTCAAGTAATGGCATCATGAACAAAATTTTGAAATTAACAAATGTGGTTATAAATTTACCCCCAAAAATCCACTGATAATTTTATTATTGTTTCTGACCAAAGCATTAACTGAATGGAGGCACTAAAAATTAAGGTACATGTACATAGAGCAAAATAAAATGGAATGGATGGAGAAGGCATGAAATGTTTCTCAATCATACAAAGGCATACACACTAAATTCTCTCATCTAAAATAAAGGCATATCATGTATTAATTATCTGACTCATGATAGGTATGACAATTTGATACCTATGTCTGTGTCATAAAGACTCATAATTATCCATTTTTGAACTAACAATTTACCATCAACAAATAATATTACTCATATGTACTATATAATGCAATATTTGAATTCAAACAATACATTAACCTAATGAATAATGCCTTTAGTGGAATTATGTCAGACAATACATTAACCTAATGAATAATGCCTTTAGTGGAATTATGTCAGACAATACATTAACCTAATGAATAATGCCTTTAGTGGAATTATGTCAGATAATACATTAACCTAATGAATAATGCCTTTAGTGGAATTATGTCAGACAATACATTAACCTAATGAATAATGCCTTTAGTGGAATTATGTCAGACAATACATTAACCTAATGAATATTGCCTTTAGTCGAATTATGTCAGACAATACATTAACCTAATGAATAATGCCTTTAGTGGAATTATGTCAGACAATATATTAACCTAATGAATAATGCCTTTAGTGGAATTATGTCAGACAATACATTAACCTAATGAATATTGCCTTTAGTGGAATTATGTCAGACAATACATTAACCTAATGAATAATGCCTTTAGTGGAATTATGTCAGACAATACATTAACCTAATGAATAATGCCTTTAGTGGAATTATGTCAGACAATACATTAACCTAATGAATAATGCCTTTAGTGGAATTATGTCAGACAATACATTAACCTAATGAATAATGCCTTTAGTGGAATTATGTCAGACAATACATTAACCTAATGAATAATGCCTTTAGTGGAATTATGTCAGACAATACATTAACCTAATGAATAATGCCTTTAGTGGAATTATGTCAGACAATACATTAACCTAATGAATAATGCCTTTAGTCGAATTATGTCAGACAATACATTAACCTAATGAATAATGCCTTTAGTGGAATTATGTCAGACAATACATTAACCTAATGAATAATGCCTTTAGTGGAATTATGTCAGACAATACATTAACCTAATGAATAATGCCTTTAGTGGAATTATGTCAGACAATACATTAACCTAATGAATATTGCCTTTAGTGGAATTATGTCAGACAATACATTAACCTAATGAATAATGCCTTTAGTGGAATTATGTCAGACAATATATTAACCTAATGAATAATGCCTTTAGTGGAATTATGTCAGACAATACATTAACCTAATGAATATTGCCTTTAGTGGAATTATGTCAGACAATACATTAACCTAATGAATAATGCCTTTAGTCGAATTATGTCAGAAGCACAATTGTTCTTTACTTGTCCTACCCAACCACTACCCAAAAATAATCATTAACTTTGACAAACTAATTGTATTACCCTTTAAAGAAAAAAAATTAAAAATAAAGGATAAAAAATTACTGAAATCCATTGAAAATAGACAACAATATATCTCTTATAATACCATTAAATACTGTGGAATACTCTCATGATTTCTGAAAACAAACAATGGCACAACGCAGAATGTCTGCAAACTGTGCAATCTTGAATTCCCTTCCTCCCCACCAACCCATACAACTAATTTGAAATACTTGGATACAATATCATATTACATAGCACTCAAAAATAATCAGTGTATATACTAAAACTGCAAACAACAAAGATACTGACATGTTCACTATGAAACATGGTGTAATTAGAAACATGTTTGCTGGTGAAAATAAGAAAATGCCATTGCACTCAGCCACACCTCAGCTGTAAATGTGAAACATAACTGAAAAACATAGTTTAGGTCAAGTACTTGTACAGTACACACCCATTAATGTAGACTGACACACAATGTAAACATTCTGAACAATAAAAAACCCCCATGAATAAATCAAACTATTCCTACAGTAGATATGTAGGGAAGGGATGAATAACAGATGGTATGAGCCCTCCTGTTTGTCATAAAGAACAAGTAATTGGGGAATGGTGTCATGGTGGCTATATAATTAAGGTTTGGGATTCAAACCTGATTGGGTGAAAATTTTAATCTTAAAATTGTATGCAAACCTGATTGGGTGAAAATTTTAATCTTAAAATTGTATGCAAAACTGATTGGGTGAAAATTTTAATCTTAAAATTGTAAGCAAAACTGAATGGGTGAAAATTTTAATCTTAAAATTGTATGCAAAACTGAATGGGTGAAAATTTTAATCTTAAAATTGAATGCAAAACTGATTGGGTAAAAATTTTAATCTTAAAATTGTATGCAAAACTGATTGGGTGAAAACTGAAATCTTAAAATTGGATTCAAATCTGAATGGGTGAAAATTTTAATCTTATATTTGGATTTGAAACTAAATAGGTGAAAAGTGTGTGTGTGTGTGTGTATGTGTGTGTGTGATCTGGAATTTTAACATAGCTATTAAAAGTTTTTCAGTCATACTGCTACAATGTCTGCAGTGTGACAGTTTATAGTGATGTCTAGCACTGGGGCATCATGCCTGCAGACATGTAGCATGATGTCCCACCCAGTCATGACACCAGACTGACCAGTCCTAATACTTACCTCTTATTGCTGGACGCCAAGCGAGGCAGCTGTAAGAACCATTTTTGTAAGTCTTTGATATGACTCTGCCGGGGATCGAACCCATGAACTCTTGCATCTGAGGTGTACACTCTAACCACTAAACAACTGGAGTGGTCAGTGAAAATTATAATCACAACATTGGATCGGCCTGTATCAGCTCTGAAAAGCATAATAGTTTGGGATTGGTGTTTTACAGCAGAGAAATGCAAGCCAATATTTAGTGCTAGGTGCCTTGAGATAGCAGTGTAGCTGATCCAGGCTGATCCAAAGGCAGGATTCAAAGCTAAACCTTTTATTAGTCACTGATGAAACTGACACTGCAAATGTTTTCAATGATTTTTTTCACCAGTATCTCCACAAAGTTAAAAGAACCAGTGATAGAAAACAACTTTAGCGAACTGAAAAAGTTCTGCAGCAGCAAAATCTCTAAGGAAGAATGTTTCTCTATCACACCAGTATCAAAAAACTTTGTTAAAAAAATGTCTCAGTGAACTTGATACCAAGAAAGCTACAGGACTTGATCAGATTGGTCCAAGACTCATTAAATCTTCTGCCTCTGCTATCTTAGATAGCATAACATTCATAATCAATTTAAGTATTGCAACCTCATCTGTCCCCAAAATATGGAAAACTGCAAAAGTAACTCCTATTTACAAATCTGGATCTAAGAATGATGCTGATAACTACCGACCAATCTCAATACTACCAAACTTGTCAAAATTGATTGAAAAACATGTCCATGACTCATTCATGTCATATTTAAGCAAACACTTGCTGTTACACCCTAATCAATCAGGCTTTAAACAGAAACATTCATGTGAGACTGCCTTGATCTCCCTAACTGATAAATGGCTTCAAGCACTTGACCAAGGTAAAATAATAGGATCTGTATTTGAAGATTTCAAGAAAGCGTTTGACATGGTGGATCATGAAATCCTTTTGAAGAAACTAAAAATCTACCAATGCGATGAAAAAACAGTTAGATGGTTTACTTCATACTTAAGTGAGAGAACACAACATGTTTATATAAATAACGCTCTGTCCGAACCTGAAACAATTAGATATGGAGTGCCACAAGGCTCAATTCTAGGTCCATTACTATTTATTTTATTTATTAACGATCTACCACTTTTACTAAGAGACTCGATATCATCTACAGATCTCTATGCAGATGACACAACATTATCAGACATCCAAAACACAAAGCATGAACTCGAAATTTCTTTACAGAATGCATTAAACAAGCTGGAAAACTGGTGCACATGCAATGGCATGGTAGTAAATACTGGTAAAACTAAAATATTACTTATCTCAACAAGGAAAAAAAGGAAATATCTTGATAGCAATGAACTATGTCTGACATGGAAGGATACAAATTTGCAAATGGTCTGTCACGACAGACTACTTGGTGTTTTGGTAGATAATAATCTATCATGGACTGATCATATCAAACATATCAGTAAAAAGGTCAATTCAAGTTTATGGCTTCTCAGTAGGATAAGACATTTTCTCCCTGAAAGGCACAGAAAATTATTTTATAACAGTTACATACAACCGTATTTAGACTACTGTAATACAGTATGGGGTAATTCAAATGATAAAAACATATCAAAGTTGGAAAATCTTCAGAAAAGAGCATTTGGGCTAATATCAAACCAGAAAGAAAGCAAGGAAAATTTAGCTGGTAAGTTAAAAATATTACCTATTAAATACCGAATATGTTTAAGAAAAGCCAAATTAATGTACAGGATATCGAATAATAGTGCTCCTGAATATTTACAATCCCTATTCCAGTATAGGCTACCTGGTAATACACCCCAC
The DNA here is from genome assembly GCA_029339505.1 of Unio delphinus. Taxonomy (NCBI): domain Eukaryota; kingdom Metazoa; phylum Mollusca; class Bivalvia; order Unionida; family Unionidae; genus Unio; species Unio delphinus. Next base: position 8,890,527 of record JAQISU010000004.1, on the reverse strand, counting down.
CTGCGATCAATATCTACAAAACAGTATAAAATTCCCAAACCAAATAAGGAATTATTCAAGAAAAGTTTCCAATACTCTGGAACTTTGCTCTGGAATAGTATTCCAGTTGAGATTAGAAATGCCCACTCTATCTCCATCTTCCAAACCCAATATATCCAGTGGCTTCTGAGATGCTGCTGAATTAAATAAATTCCTTGTATGAGCGCCTCAAGGTAGATTAGTTCTTAGCTAATTGTGTTACATTCTTTAAATAAAGTCATTATTATTATTATTATTATTATTATTATTATTATTATTATGATTCCTGAATACTAACCAATGATCCACAATGGCTCTCAATAATAATTCAAATGTCAGAATAATTATACTTTTCATAGATATATTTCTTAAAGCTGCAACAATCTATGTGTGTACGGGGGGTGACTACTACAATGAAAGTCAATAGGGTACTCCGAAGATTAACTGAATCTTTCCTACTCCATCTGCACGACACGCTTTCAAACAATAGAAACTCTGAGAACATGGGTCTATACCAATACATGAAGAGGGAACTGTGTGGTGAAAAGGGTCTTTTGCTCAGAACTTCTTTGATAAAGAAAATTAAATTTTATTTCAAGATTGCCACATATAATCAATCACGAGTCAAACTCTGAACTGCATAGACCCAGATTTATGATCGCATAATGTGCAGGCAGATCTGGCTCTGTGCATTTTATAAGAAGTAATCATTTAAGAACAAACAACACAGACCCTGCAGATCTGCAGGCACTTTTTGCAGTTTGACTCGACTTACAAGCAAATAAATACAGTACGACAGTATATGTAATTTCAGCCTCAAAGACTTTTATGTTGAAATTTCACAGCTTTATCTTTTGAAAAATTCCTGGTACTTAAAGTATGTTTACAAGATATCTTGCCAACTAGTCTGTTTAATATGACAGAATCTTGCCTTCTAGTCTGTTTAATACCGTATGACAGAATCTTGCCAACTAGTCTGTTTAATATGACAATCTTGCCAACTAGTCTGTTTAATATGACAGAATCTTGCCAACTAGTCTGTTTAATGACAGAATCTTGCCAACTAGTCTGTTTAATATGACAATCTTGCTGACTAGTCTGTTTAATATGACAGAATCTTGCCAAGTCTGTTTAATATGACAGAAGAAATCAGCATCCATCTGAACAGCAAAGTAAAACCTACCATCAGCACTAATGCTCACAAAAACAAATGTCCTTGATGGGACCTATGATCTATGGACAAAAAGAAATTTCAAAGAATTCAAGATATGACCATTTCATCTCTTTAACTGCTGAGTGTTGAAACCATATCTGACATTTCTTACCAATAATATGATTTTCAAATTAGTCACTGTGCTGGCCATACCTGATGTAAGATCATCACAATTTTAATTCAGGACTAACTAAAGATCATTAAGAGGTTATTATTTTTATGAAAACCTCATGTAAATATGAAAATACATGCAGGCTGGATTTTATTGTGCAAACCTTTTCAAAATGTGAAATAAGTCGAGATACTCATAAAATATTTGTTAGGGTCATAACCAAAAAAGGTTGCAAACAATTGCTCTATAAAGTTTAGAAGCAAAGCCTCTATTTAAAATCTAATCCTCTAAAAAGAAAAGAAAAAATCCTGATCATGCCCCAGCTTTATTTAGTCCATTTCCAGATGTACTGTATGTGTATTAGAAGTCTGGTTCAACTGCAAAAATAAGAAACACCTCTGCCATTGCAGAATGTGTCAGCAGATCAGGTTCTATGTTGTTTTTCTACTGATTCTTCCAACAGTCTTCATAGACCTAAATCTGCCATTGCATACTATACAGTAGGTCTAGGTCTATGAAGTTTGCATCCTATAAGCAAGTACATATGGTAGTACAAGTGTAAAGCAATAATGTTGATCATAAAATAGAATTCCTATAGTCTGAGAGCTGATGACCAACTCCATGACTAAGTCCCAGACTAAACTGGCAAAATATGGCAATGCCACTAAATGATCAATATATGTTTACATACACAGCACATCATCTAACCTAGTTATATGCCAAACAAAATGATGAGTCAGAGCTAGATCTGATCATAAACAAAATTCTCCATCAATATCTTTCCTGCAATTTTTGTTAATCATTACTTTTAAAAATTCACAAAGATTAAAATATAAGGCAGAATATTCTTATGTGCCTACATTTTTCAAATTTAGTTTTTAAAAAGTTCGCTGTACAAAACAAACGAATGTAAATTTGAGAGGATACAACAAATCACTGACAGAATGTGGGCACATATCACACATGTCAAGTGACTAATTGGTAAACTTACTGTAAGAGAAATTTTAAAAACCAAAATGTCAAACCGATACAGCAGTAATGCTCAGCTAGTTTGAAAGGATAGAAAAGGGATGGAATCTAGAAGAACTTGTATTTTGGAATTCACCCTCTTTTCAGTAATTATTAACTTGTTCTTTAATTCTACATTGAGGAGGGAATCTTTTTTTTGTCTCAAGCTAGACAAATTCATGAAGTACATGGTGATTGATTTTCACTGTCTTTTGAAATATAATATTTCTGTTGATTTTTAAATTTGCTCATGTGAGAAAGGGCCCTATTGTGTACACTAAAGGATCATTATTCATTTGGTATTTAAATTTGTTATTTACAGCAACTACCAAATGCACACAAATTTGTACCCTACTCAAAAATGGTGAACTCTCACAAATTTAAATAACAAAGAAAATATATGAAACTGACATTTCAAAAAATGCCTTGCTTACAAGTACTTGACACTCCCTTTAGGTATGTTTTGAAGCAGATGTAAATATAATAAAAAGGTCAAGGCATGCTTTGATAACTCCATTTTGAAAGGCAAAAATAGACTCAGTGGCTTGATAACAAGTAAAACTGTGAAGAAGGCTGACTGCCATTATATGGGCTCCAAAGTGTGTTTGTGTGAATGAAGAAACATGCAAAGGCAAGGAAATATGTAAACTGATAAAACAGAGACAAGCTAAAGTTTTGATTTTGTTTTATATCAATACACATTTTTATTAAGCATAAATTTACAGACTATCAAATGTCAAAAATTCTAAAGCAATAATGAGATCAATAGATCCTATGAGACAGACTGCTAGATCTTTCTGACAGATTCTCTAAAACATTTCCTTGCAATGAGAGGATTAAATATACTATATATACTCGGTTAAAAGACGAATCCAAAATTCTAAATGTCAAAAATTCTAAAGCAATCCTGTGATGGATAGCTAGTGTGATAGTGATAGTGTACATAATACTACATTAATTGGATTTTTAACATAGCTTTAATAATTTTTCAGTTATATTGCTATGATGTGTGCTGTATGGCAGAGTTTATAGTTATGTTTCACTGGGGCATCATGCTGCAGACATGTAGCATGATGTTCCACCCAGTCACATTATCCTGACACCAGGCTGACCTGAGTACTAGTACTAACCTCTTAATGCTGAGTGCTGATATCACCACTAGAACATTTGCTACAGTAAATGAGACAAGAATTGGCTGAGCCTTCTTGAGAACACAGTTTCTTAACACATTAACCCCTGGAGGTTTTTGCTGTTTTCGCATGAAATGCGAGTAGGAAACACATTTTGGGGACTATTTCGGAATACATCATAATACATTGATTTCCAATCAATAATCCGTTAGACAAATGGTTGCTAATGATCCAGGAAATGTTTTTCATTGGTTAGTTTGCTGGTGCATGAGCAGAAGGGCAAAAATCGGACTCCTTTTCTTTTTCTTTTTTTGCTTAACGGACCCATAATTTTCGTATGTAGAAGACTCTTTATTCAAAATGTCCACCGTATCCTACTTTTTGCACAGGTTCACCTGTCTGTGTGCGTCTCAGACCGGTCTTCCATAGATCTGAGGTCATAAAGTCTAAAATCTGGACACAAATTCGGAATCCGCCCATGGGCGATTTTTGGATGAAAAAAAAACGTAAAAACTTCGTTTTTTCCCTCTGTATTTTGTAATGCAATTAAAATGTCCAGATTACTTGCTATCATTGTAAAGCTACATCTGTCTACTTTTCAATGATACCACCCACTTTAGTGTATCATGTATGACCTTGACCCTACAGACCATGGAAGTAGGCTACTACCTCATACCCAGTAAAGTCGTCGCTAGGGGTAAATGTGTTAAAAAGTGGTTTGACACCTGTATTCTCACTCTACTTGTATGACTTTTGATAAACATAATGAGATTGGATAAATAATTACATGCAATGGAGAGTTGAAAGTTCTCAGATAGGGGCACATATTATACTTCTGTCTCTATAAGAAATCTTTACATTCCAGGCAGATCTAAAATGGAAAAAATAAAGCTGCAATCATCAATCTGACTCAGGCATCACAATGGATTAGTCAGAAATCCATCCCCCCCCCACACACACACACACAAAGTATGTGTTAATCAAGGAAGACTATAAGCAGAGTACTATACTTAACATACTTGTGGTTTATAGTTAACTATATATTAACAGCCTGGCAGTAAGAGGTCACCTGAATATCAAAATAAGGCCACAAACTAAAGATAGGCCACAACAGTTTTCACACATCCTCAGCAGAGTTGGAAATTACTATGTTATTGTTGTGGGTGGTGGGAAAAACAAGTTTTAAAATTATTTCCTTTTACTGATCTCCCAATTTACATAACCAAATGACAAAATAGTATGAATGCAAATTGTAGATATATGTGTGATTTTTTTTTTTAAAACTCATAACATACTGTGTTTTGCAACCTGAGTGAAAAAAGCACATTTATCCATTGCCAACAGACCTACTCAACATATTTGGAGTTTTGTTTTTCTGGGCCAGCCATATGAACCAACACATTAAAGGCTATTGCACATAATTTCATTTATGATTAAGTAAACAATATAAGAGTTCTTTTTCATGAAAACATCATACTGATATGACCATCCATCCAATAAAAGTTGTGATTTCAAGACATTAAAAATGGCCACCAAGCCATTATTAAAGGTTGTATTTAGGACATCACATTAAGTATACTAATGAAAACCCTATGTCAGTATTATTTTCATTCAGCAGACATACTACTAAAATGATTGTCATTTAAGATCAATTGTAAATCGTAAAATGTTTTTCAGAATAAAAAATAACATGTTTACAAAATCTGAAGTAGTAAAGATTTTTTTTAAAGGTCAATGTTTTGGAATACTGGATGTCTGAGTGAAACCATTTCATTTAGAAGCAGCAAGACCATGGGATGAATGTTTCAAGTTTCATGGCAATTCTCAAAGTACTTCAACAGAAATACTGACAATAAACTTGAATGGATGAATAAAAGATAAATAGATGGACAGCTGGCTGCAGACAGATGACAGGCCCTCACATAAGCTTTTGTAGTTTATGACTAGTCTAACTTATAACCTTGCATAGTCACTGGCACAAAGAAAGAAATTTTTTTTTTTTTTTGATTATGATTTTTAATGTAACTTTAAAAATTTTCAGTCATATCGTTAAGTAGTCCCACCCAGTCACATTATCCTGACACCAGGCCGACCAGTACTAACACTAACCTCTTAATGCTGAGAACCAAGCGAGGCAGCTGTAAGTACTACTATTGTAAATCTTTGGTAATGACTCGGCCGGGGATCGAACCCACGACCTCCCGCTTTTGAGGCAAATGCAATAACCACTAGACCAACGGTGTGGTTCAAAGAAAGATGAGCACTATGACTATAACAGTAGGTGAATGAGGTGACAAATGTTCCGAATATAAAAGCACCAAATTTCATTACTGAAACACAAATGTGTCCAAGGACCTCAGTTTCAAATGTAAATGTAACAAATGTATGCAGCTGCTATAGCATGAAAGTAGGTAACCATGACCTCATTTTGACATGGTGGTTGTACCCTGGAAGATAAAGAATATGAGCACTGAGTTTCGTGACTACGTAAAACGGCACCAGATAAACTAAATGCAAAAGTTAACATTATCAGAGGAGTATTAAATTTTACAGTGGTCTGCTTTGTATGTGGATATGCCATATCATGGCAAAATTGAAGTGCTGTATCCTTGGTGACTCACATCATAATTACAATAATAAATCCTCAAATAACTACTGTACCTACCTACTAAAAGCTAAAAAAAGGAGGTTGCTTTAAGCACTTATCCCAAAACCAAAACTTTCAGCTTATATATATATATATATATATATATATATATATATATATATATATATATATATATATGTATATATATAGTCTAATGATTAAGCAGTGAGTGATGCTGGTTAATGGTAATTGAGAAATCTCAAACTACCATATTTATACCAGTGAATCATCTAAGTACCGTATTTTCCAGCCTATAAGTCTATACTTTTTTACTTGAAAGTCAGGTATTCGTTATATATATATATATATATATATATATATATATATATATATATATATACACACACACACACACAGAGAGAGAGAGAGAGAGAGAGAGAGAGAGAGAGAGAGAGAGAGAGAGAGAGAGAGAGAGAGGGAGAGAGAGAGAGAGAACATATACGGTATTTTCCGGCCTATAAGTCGATACATTTTTTTACTTGAAAGTCAGGTCTTCATCTTATCCTCCGAATCGATTTATATATGGTTTGTATCATTGAAAGTTTATATAAGTTACGTTCGTAACTACAGGTAATAAAATGAACTACAACATGGATATGCTTTCAATTATAATAAAACAAGCATGGACTGTTTATTCAGCTGTGTCAATTGATAACAGAATATAACAGTGAATTGTTCAGAAGTAAAATCACAAGCATGTTAGCATCGGTAATGCAATTTTACAATTGCCAGTAATATGGAATATCATACAACGATACCATTACTAGTGGCAAATACGAAGCCAAGAAATTGTCCTGGCCTCATCTTATACTCAAAATCAACTTATATATGGATGAAGGATGGAAAATTTACAAAATTGGTGAATTTGACTTGTACTCCGAATCAACTTATAGGCCGGAAGATATGATATGTTTATTTTGGAATGCCATTATCAGTCTAACTCAAATCAGATGCAACAAGTGGGCTACTTAAATAAAACCTGAAGGCCCTGCAGAAGGCAAATGAATATGAAACTATTAGCTCAAAGGACTAAACTTTTCTTTGCAAAATTATCACTTTAAAGGAGTTTAAAGCACACCAAAATGTTCACTCATAAAATCAAGTTTAACAGACATTATTTTCACCTTTGCCATGCAAATGTTTCTAATAATCTTGGAAAACTTTTTCCGTGGTTTGTGAGTTCTCTGGAAATCCACAACTCAGCTGTCATTGCACCTATAAAATCAGTTACCATTAGTTGCCTGGTATATTTAAATGAAGAGACACTGAATTCAAAGTAATTTTGTCTTTGCACCCACAATATTAAAGCTGTTGAATATATTCAAAAAAGAGCCACTGAATCCATTTTACTGCCATGATACCCACAAAAGTATAGCTGTCTGGTATATATTCAACAAAAGAGCCACTGAATCCATTTTACTGCCATGATACCCACAAAAGTATAGCTGTCTGGTATATATTCAACAAAAGAGCCACTGAATCCATTTTACTGCCATGATACCCACAAAAGTATAGCTGTCTGGTATATATTCAACAAAAGAGCCACTGAATCTAAAGTACTTGGTACCAATGGATCTCAAAGACTTTAATGTGCATAAATCATCATTATTCAATCAGACTCACAATGCCTGTGACCTCTAACCATTAAATCAGAATCTACAGGTCTTTTTGTTACCACAAGTGTGAGTCATACAAAATTGTTTGGTCGGAAGTTTTTCTGTAAAATCAATTTTTCCATTTGACCCCAGAATCAAAATGGACTCTTCTGGGCATTATGTACCAGCTGTTCACAAACGTTGGTCAAAGTATGTTTACTTGTACTGAAGTTATTGAGCAAAAATAATTTTTTTATTTAAGTCAGGTACACTTACCACTGACATTTTAATTCCCCCCCCCCCCCAAAAAAAAATGCTTGTTTTTTTCATATTCATGTCTTCCACACACTTTGGCAAAGGTACATGGTTGATAGCTGAAATCATTGTGCAGAAGACATTTCTTGTTTGTTAAACAGTCACAATGAACTTTGACCTTTAACCACCAAAGCAACATTCTGTTTTGGTGCAGGTCTGCCATGCTATTCTGCAGAAACCATTTTTATTCTTTCAGTCACATTGACCATGACCTTTGACTTTTTGATTCCCAAATCAATAGGATACTTCCTTTCTCCAAGTGAAACTAATCAACAAAGTTTGTTCACTGTAAACCTGAGAACTTTTGTGAAGATCACTTTTCCACTTACAGCCACAGCGACATATACCTATTGATTCCAAATCTAATAAGATTACCATACCTTCAAGTCATTCACCAAATTTCAGTGTTTTACCAAAGGATGCAAGTAAGCATCCTCCTGATGTAAAAATTGTTAGTCATATAAATGAAGAAAAAAAATACAAACCTTAGATTTCAAACTGGTGGTGCTGGTGGGTTATGTCAGATGAAGAAAAAAAATGGATCAGGAGGGACTCTGACACACAAATGAGGTTAAAGGGTAACAATGAGTTTGTAAGCCATATATGGTTTAACTTTCAATCAGTGACCTTGTTATGTGACCTTAAAAATCAACAGGTCCTTTCTTGCCCTAAGTGAAGTGCAATTCATTCAAAGAGTTTGGTAATTGCTGATACTGGAGAACTTAAAAAGTTAATGTGTGGTAGCTTTTCTTCTTCTTTCAAGAATAATAATGAGGATTTTGTATAGTGTATATCTTTAGAAGCAATATGCGCTTTACAACATCTATAAATACATGACAACAAAAACAAACAATGAAATTGGAAAACATAACAAATGCTAAAAATATTTCAGGTAGGAAACATTATTAGCTTGTTCCTCCAGTCAAAAAAAGTGAGTTTTAAGAGCACTCTTGAAAAAGATCACGGTGTCTTTGTGTCAAATTTCAATGGGCAATTCATTCCATGCTGCTGGGCCATGATATGCAAAAGAACGTTGTACATATGACTTAGTTTTCATAGTGGGAATAATGAGTATATGATTGTCAGAAGATGAGTGTAAGTATCTTGCTGGTGTGTACACACAGGTGAGGCCGGATACTGATAAACTGGACTGGAGTCCTTCAGTGAAATGTAGCACCGAGAACAAATTTTGTGTTTGATTCTGGATTGAATGGATAGCTAGTGTAGGGTACAGAGCAGTGGGAAGTTGTGCTCTGATCGTGGTACTCTAAAGATGATCCGAGCAGCTGTGTTTTGAACTTTTTGAAGTTTCTGGAGTTGATATTGAGAAGAACCAGAGAGATTTGAGTTACAATAGTCCAGTCTTGAAAGTACTAATGAACACACAAGTGTTTTAGTGAAACTGAAAAGATATTTGCGAATGGAGCTATTGCATCTCAGTCTATACATATAGACACACACACATATAAACACACACAAAACATCTATTCTGGAGTTGTATATTTTTTTCATAATATAAAGTAATGCTCCTTTATGCAGTAACAGTGGTACATACTAATGACAATGACTCAAAGGTCTTGATGTGGTTGTGTAATACAGATCCTAGAGCCAGCTTTCATTATGACACCACAGGCCCTTGAGTGTACTGAAAAAGGTCCTGGCCAACACTATTATAGAATATTGACACGAGTAGCATGAAATGGGGATTTCAGATCATATCACCATTGGTAGCAAACATCCTGTATAAAAATAGGAGCAACAACAACAACCACAACAATATTACCAATAATAAGACTTAATAATGAAGGTAAACTCAGTTACATAAAAAAATAATCTACCTGGAGGCCTTCTAAGAGATATATACAGTGATATACAGCACACAATCAGTCAATACCCATCTCACACATACATGTATATGGACAGACACATACATTCATATACAGGCATATACACAGAAATCAGTGGCAAATAAGTTAACTGCAGTATGGGTGTAAATTGTAGAGAAGCTACTACCAGTGTTAACTAGTCCAACTTACTCATGCATAGCACATACTGACATTCACAACAAAGTAGCTAGGGGATGAGGCTTGACCTTGTGGTATTAATTAACGACTTAGATTTCATCTATTTAATATATCTATGATGAAAGCAGATAAGCTAGACGATTCTTTAATTTCTTTGGGGATATTATTCCACAGAATGGTTCCAATGTACCGAAACTGTTTTTAAATGATTCTTACTTTGGACTATGGAATCTGACCTCTGGCTGTCATTGATCTAAGGTTGTAGGTGTTGCTGGTTTCTCTATATTAAAACATTATTTCTCATGCAAAATGGAGTGGCCTTGACAGAAACTTTATACAACATTTTGGCTTTTTGAAGGTCAAATCATTCTTGAAAATGAAGGAGTTTTAAAGTACCAACTGCCTTTATTGTTTCTTGCTTGCCCATCAAGTATCATTTGAAAGGTTCATTTCAGCACTGACTATATTTTCATAATAATAGTAACAGAATATTTCCTCATATCATATTAAAGTAGCAAAAATTAGGCTGAATGTAACTCTTGGAAAAAGGGACACGGTGTTATTTTGGAATTTAAAAAAAATTGTAAGAGCTAAATTGTAATGAATCTCGTACAATCAGAATAGAGTAAATTATGATCCAAAAGAATACCAACAATTTGTCCTGAGAAACCATTTTCAGTCTTTTATTATTATTATTGAAACTTTGAAAGTCATACATCTTTATCTTTGCTCTTTTCCTATAGTTGTTATCAATTAAACATTTGTTTTATCTGTACATGTACTTACAATCATACCATTTCTTATAACACATTTTCAAGCCTATTTAAGGTCAGTCACCTGAAAATTATTTTCTAATTCAGTATGGTGTTCATCAGCAATGTTCCCTCTAAGTTGCGTGCGTGTGCAGATGCTCAGGCATCCCCGCACAGCTGAATTGTCAATTCTTGCTCAATCCAATGTTAAATTTTGCTCGTCTCCATAATGCTTGCGCAGTGCAGTGAGCACTGCATGCACATCTTAGAGGGAATGAGCATTATACCAAGCAGGACCTTTGTTGTTTGCAGTTTGACTTGACCTACAAGTTAATATATATGGTGGATGATACTCTATCTAAAATCTGTCAGGAAAGATTGTTTCTGAAACAACAAAATATTATCCGACTATAGATCCCAATAAATGTATGCTTTTTATTAAATTAACAACATGTCAGCTGCCTCACAATGATGGAATTAAGAAAGTAACATAAATAAAAGTGTTTTTTTTTGCAAACTCAACTTTCTATGTATGGATTTTTTGAAGACCAGTTTAAATGTCTACAGTATACATTCAAATTTTTCCTTGCTATTTCCATGTGATGTGCTATGTATACTCGCTTATAAATCAAGTCCAACTTCAAACAACAAACATACTGATTTCCTGTAGTACAATGAACCTGAAGGTCAGGATCTGTGTTATTTGTTCTACTGATTACTCCTAACAAACCACACAGACAAAGATCTGCATTTAGGTGATGGCAGTTCTGGGTTTGTGTAGTTTGCAGTTGGACTCGACATGTAAGTGAGTACATATGGTACATGATGATACTCTTCCATGTTATTTCCACCTGTTTCAATTGCATGTATAAGTCAGCATGATTACTTTCCATTACATTTCTCTGTACACCAAACAAAATGTTGATTTCATGGAAAAGTCATGTCAGTTTTTGTTTTTTTTTTACATGGAAAACTGGGGTACAGGTCTGGGACATGGGTAAGAGGCAATACTTCACATTCAAACACCACAAGGTTACCAGGTGTTGTTTTGGATGGCTATTTCCTTAATCTTATTCATGTTCTCTCCATCACTACAAGGATTCATTAAGAACCCAAAAAACTGCACATGCAGTAGACAATTTGTAAAATCTCTTAAGATGTAATTGAATAGAACAATTTTTACCCAAAATAAGTGTGGGTGAGGACTCATTCAATTTTAGAGCAATCAGTTGGGCCTGTACAATACAGTGTTGATCCAATGCCATTGGAACCAAGTAATGATGCACTGGGGAATACAATTTGTAATGTTCATGATCCATACATAACTATGATACATAATGCAGATTCCAGTCATTATCAAGTGGTGATATAAGTGGAGAGAATGACTCATACACACAAACAATTGCTTAAACTAACTTCATTATAAGTTCTAAGTATTCATCAAATTACTACAGTATATCAATTCTGGAAATGTTTCAAAATTAGGAAAAGGCTTTGGAAAGGATCTATTTTTTTTAAAAGTCTTATTCCCATGGTTCCCAAACAACACAACAGCGAAAGGTCAACACTGACCACATACATTTGATATGATTTACTCTGATGCTTGTGAGATATAAGAATAACACTCATTGTCACTTTTCTGATTTTTTTTAAAACGTCAGTAGAAAGGATATGTACATGGCATTAATTAAGATAGGTACAGTAATACATAATTATGTGAAAAACTGTTGATACTTACGAAACTGACAAATAAAATTGTAGTGGTACTTCAGAAAATGACAATGGTAGTCATGCCATCGCCAACCATGATTACGTCTCATAAGTGCACAGTTCTCCAGAGAAATAAAAAGGGTTTTACTTGGCTGACCTCTATCCCAGAAACCCCAAGCGAGTTTCTCTCCTGTAAAATAAAAATTCAAGCTGTAGTAGTCCTGCATGATAAAATGAAACACCCCTCTGCCCAATTACCTAATTTAAATTTTCAAGCCTTTTTTTATACCAACGGTAAGTACACATTATCTGTAACCTTGTATGGTCTTATGCAATGAAGCTTTCTTTACCCTTGAGAGGCCTTAAGCCAGGATGCTTTCTTGTACCCTTGTATGGCCTTATGCAATGAAGCTTTCTGTACCCTTGAGAGGCCCTATGCAATGAAGCTTTCTGTACCCTTGAAAAGCCTTATGCCAAGATGCTTTTTGTACCTTTCAATGTCTTTTGCCAGGAAGCTTCTTTGAAAGTTCATCAAATTCTGCTGACCAATTTTTAAGGAATTCAGTTTCTATTTTATAACTGAAATTTATTGGATGATATTCCTCAATCAACTGCACACAAACAAAATATTCAGGGTGGGAGTGGGAAAGATACTAAATATATGAGGGATTTAATAAAGAAATAAAGACAGGATTTTAAAAAATAATTTGCAATTTTTGTGGAAGAATCGACCCTGTAAATGAACATTTAAAAGGTTTTTCTGTGTTTATCAATACTGGATATAATTAGCAGTGAATCAGCATTATTTGTGCAAAACTGGAGGGCATTCATATCAGTAATCATTGTCAAATCTGGTAAAATCAGAACAGATGTATTGTTTGGATGTGTATAACCTGCATCCTGATTTTCCATCCTGCATAAGGTGAGAAACTGTTTCAATGAATAATGTACGTGTCATATAATACATTTCAAAATAGTGGTGTTTTGCCCATTTTTGTTTAGATTCAAGATCAAACAAGATGTTATGTGAAAGTTCAGGTACAATATTTATATTTGGCATGACACCTCTGAACTATATCTTGATGTCCAAGATAGATTTTACTCAACTCAGGCATTTTAACTAATTCTGTTTGGTGTTTATTTTAAGAAGTCACTGAATGACAGATTGTCACCATTTTCATTCAAGGCCAAGTAGACATCATAAGAAATCTTTTGGAGAAAACTTCATGTTACTCAACTTTCTGTTCAGGAGGAGTAGAAACAAGATTTTTAAGATGGCAGTGATAGTGGATGTCAGATCAACACACCATTTTCATTTGGGACCAAGCAGACATCATAAGAAGTCTTATGGTAAAAATAACAATTTATTTGTTCAGAAGTAGTACTAACAAGATTTTCATGATGGCAGCTGTATTAGCCAAATTGGATGTCCCTGAAATAGCACCATTTTCATTTTTAGCCAACCATACCATGGGATAAATGTGTATTTAAAGTTTCTTACAAGTAGTTCAGGAAGAGTAGAGATAACATCTTGTAATGAACTGACAATGGATGGATACAGGACAAGCCTATACTATAAGTTCTTTTGTTCTAAAAAAAGCATTTGAATAATATATATAGTAATGTGAATACTGCCACCTGAAATTATATTGCAATATGCTGTGATATAAATGACTGTATTACCAGGTTGTATTGATATATAGAGCCCTAAAGGACCTGATAAAGACTCATCTGGTTTACATAACAGTCAACTGTTTCACTCAACTTATATTTGAGTATATACAGTAATGTCCTGTGTCTTCCATTCTCACTCATGTAAAACATGGGCTTTTTTTTTTTTTTTTTTCTTTTTTTTTTTTTTTTTTTTTATGGTTTAACGTTTTTTATCAGCACAATATATAGGCTATACATGGCGGCCAGTATTAGTGGTGGAGGAAGAAACCGGAAAAAACCCGGAAAGAACCACCGACCCACGAGAAGCTACTGGCAAGCTTTCTCACTTAACTACATTAGCCGAATCTTAGACTCGAACCCACGCAGACAGAGGTGAGATGGCAGTGGTCCGTAACGGACAGCGCTTTAGACCACTCGGCCACTCGGGGCCCCCAACATGGGCTTTAATAATCATGTACTTTCGTAGCAATGTACATTAATAAGCAGTTGTGTGGTAACTCAACATAATGCACGATTCTGCAAGCCTTAAAAAAAAATTATCCTCTGTATAACATCATTACTGACCAAGCTAAGGCAAAGCAAGAAGTGTCTGTTGGAAAACACTCCACATTTTGCTTGTGTTTAGCATGATATATCACCAGGTATTTCCTTTCATCCTTTCAGAGTTTAACTTGTAAGGTCAATGCACGATGACCATTTCTTGCATTTTGTGCACCAAAGTATTGACAATGTACACATTCTTTGTTTTTCTAGCAATCATCTTGTTACGTGTTTAACTTCAGTTTCTACTGATAATAGCTTACCGGTATATCATTTAAATTAGCTTTGGTCATATCTGCATTTCATTTAGTTTGGCTCACAGTCAGTTTACTGCTGACAAAATTTTCAATATTGGTAATAATTTTTTATTTTCCATATTTGTTTTATTAGTCAAGATGGAATGCACACGTCATGTATAGGAATGAGACTGGCCATTTAAAAAGGCTTAAGTCCTACTAATCATATATTATGACAAAGACCTAAAGTAGGAACTAGAAGTTACACAACCGAAAAGGAATTATGTGCAGTAAGTTGCACCTGCCAAATGTTTAGTGTAAAACATGGTATATAAAGGCAATTACATAAATGTCATTTTTAAGTTGCAGAATAGGTTGCAAGAGGGTGACAAATTACAATTTTTTACTTGCAAATTCTAAAATGTAGGTCACGATGACATTCCCTGGTTGTAAGGTTGTAGTACTGACAGAAATGTTGCCCAATAAGTGAACAATAAACACAATTTCAGCCAAGTCCCTCAAGCATTACATTTAGGTCACATGAACCTCATTGCAATACAAGTGAAGTTTCATGATTTTAACATCAATTCCAAAATTTAACCCATGTCAGTGAATTTTAAAATATAGGTTATAATGACCTACTTTTACAATCTGGGAGTAGAGTCATGAGCTTGACAGAAAAATGTAAACTACTAAAGCCAGATAAACATGAAACAGCTGGAGAAAGATCTTTAATTATATGGATTCAGTACTAATACAGATGAATGGTATCATCTAGTTTATTAATAATTCTAGCCTTTACATTAAGATTTTTTTTTAATGTAACATTTAACCAAAGTAAGCATGAAACATATAGCCCATTGTTTGTGATGATGGTGAGGTAGTCATCAAGATACTTACCAATAACAATGTTTAGGATTCCTGTTGTATCAATACATGTTTGTATACAGAGTATCATAAAATCCTCCAATAATATCAAGAACAATTGTATTATAATGTGTGTGTGTGTCTGCGTGTGTTGATTGAGTGATCTAGCTAGGTAGCAAGCTAGCTAACATAGCCCTCTCTAGGTATTGGTAATATGAAACCCATTCCAAAAACAGTTAACTATCACCTAAAGGTATGCTAATAGTGATAGGGCTTCATGCCAGGATGCATTTGCTAAGTTTGATAAAAATTGGTCCAGTACTTTTTGATGAGTTGACAATAGCAGTTGTCAATGGATGACACATGACAGGTGCAGGGCCAAAACAATCTGAATCATGCAAAACCTAACATGTCCTCATCAGCTTGTGAGCTGAATATTGGGAAGTACAATGCATATTTTCACATATTTCTGAGATTCACAATTTTAAAGGTCAAAAATAAACCCTGTAGTGTGCAATTGCAGGCATCCAAACACTTGAGAGCACAACATTCATTATACAAGTGCCAGTATTGATATCCCACCTGTTTCTTTAAATACTGTTATTTATTTTAAAATTATTTTATTATTACTCTTCAACTAGTGCATGTTAATATACCTGTTGTCCATTCCCATCCTTTATTCCTTAAATCACTGGCTCCATTCCAGACTCCATTAGATACCCATCCCAGCTCATGTGAGTTAAGGACTTCTATCAAAAATGTCATGGTTTCCATGTTTAGGACCTTTACAAGCTCTCCTCCCTGGCTCCAGCAGTAGTCTCTAGCATCATCCCAATATTTTTCCTCATTAACAAACATATAACATGTCCTGTTAAAAGTTTTAAAATAATGCCGACCATCCCGAACCACCTGCGGGCACTTCTCCTCTCCTGAAAAAAATTATACAGTTGTAAGGTGTTGAACTGAGACTAAGTAGTTTAAAAAAGCAAGACAATTTTGTATTAAATTTTTAAATTGGAAACCCAAGGACACATTCCTTAACAAGAGATTTAAGTGGACATAATACTATATAAACAGGTTGAAAGGCAAAAGTAGCAGTAATAAAAGCAAGTGACTTGGGTTCAAAGAAACCCATGTCAGGTTAATTTGCTATCATTTGCTATTTACTAAATGTAAGAAACATGCTACAGCTACACCGTTTTATTTTTTTTATATCTATTACGCCGATATTTAGTGTTAATTCAACTAACATGCAGCATAAAAAATGAAAATGGAAAACTTAGTGAATTTGTTGGTAAATATGTGGTGTACTCTGTGCAGAATTTCAGCATCAATTTTGCTGTCAATGAAGGAGAGACAGCCTATGTGAATCAAAATGTAATTCTGGAACCATTTTTAAAATTGGAATTATTTTCTTGTTGTTGAATTTTAAAACATCTATACAAAAATATGGGAGGATCTCAAGTAAATTGGAATAAGTAGCTGGTCTGATTTAATGCAATATGCTTGAAAGTGAAAGTACATCACTCCCTCATC
Organism: Unio delphinus; assembly: GCA_029339505.1. NCBI lineage: Eukaryota > Metazoa > Mollusca > Bivalvia > Unionida > Unionidae > Unio > Unio delphinus. The sequence goes on along the minus strand of JAQISU010000004.1, from coordinate 8,873,150 downwards.
AGAAGTCCATTCATTGTAAAAATTCCTGTTATAAGGTGGGCATGATCACTAGGCTGGTCTTAGCATAATGTGCTGTACCATATGACTCAAAGGACAACATTAAAATGAGGAAATCTTTATTTGACATCATTAACCAACCTGGGAATAACTCCGCCTTCGCCGGTCCCAAGTCCAGGTGTAAAAAGGAAGGGTTTGGCGTGGGGCTAGCGACCTGACCCTGTAAAACCAAACTTGCTACAAAAACGTCAACAAAAGAAAAACCAGAAACTGAAAGCCTGTGGGAGGAAGGGTCTTCTCCTGGACGACTTATGACGCTATGTAGTGAAAGCCATGAGCTTGCGGAAGCCATTACACCTGGTGATGCGACCTTGAGGCGGACATCACTAAGGTGGGTCACACCTGGAGTCAGCTTGAGGGGATGGCACAGGACAGAAGCCTCTGGTAATCTTTTGTGGGTGGCCTATACCCTGGCAGGGGTGATGGGCAAAACTGAACTGGGAATGGTAAACTCTTTGCATTATTGTTGTTGTTTTAGGGTTTAATACATTTTCTCAGCATACGATAGGCTATATATGGCAGCCAATATTAATGGTGGAGGAAGAACTCAGAAAAACTCCCAGAAAAAAACATAGACCCATGATAATACTGGCATACTTTCTCACATAGCCACATTGGACGAATCCAAGATTAGAACCCACACAGACAGAGGTGAGATGGCAGTTATCTGTAATGGAAAGCATTCTAGACCATTCAGTCCCTTGGGGCCCCTTTTGTTATTGACTTTGGACATAGTTACAAGGTTGATGTCATAAAGGGACCCATTATTATAATACTGGTTATAAAATTAATGAAAAACATCATTGTTTATTTCACTTTTTACAAATATTTTTGGGTTGAAAAAGTTTTTTGGATGAATAAACAAACAAGAGGCATGAAGTGTGCATGTAAACATTTTTTTTTATTTCATATTTTTTGGGGTCAGAGCAATAAAAACTTACAATGATGGATCCTAATGTTTGATTAATACAATGAGTACCAAAAAAATATTATGTTGTCTTTCAGCAAACTTTGGACTTATTATCAACCTTTTGTTATTAATAAATAGATACGTGATTTAGACACACATTATTATAGCCACATATAATTTGTAAATGTGCTCAATTAAACATTTGTACATTATATTCGTATGTTTTTATTAAAGAAAACAGCTGTACAGTATTTGATTGTGTAATCATGTGTAGCGAATTTGTTTTGTTGTTGTTGTAGTGTTTAACGCCATTTTCAGCACAAGATAGGCAATACATGGCAGCCAGTATTAATGGTGGAAGAAGAACACAGGAAAAGAATTTGTTTTGCTACATCACAACTTCATACCAAAAAGCAAAAAATCAGCACCTTTAGACAATGCTTTCCATCAATACCCTCTTGTTTAACTGTTTCTATTTTCATTAGCTACAGTTAGATCTATGTTTTCATTTATTTTATATGAATGTGAAAGATGACCATGCTAGGACTGCAGGGTATGGAGGTATGATCTTAATTTGATCAAATTAAAATTCGAACAGGTGCATCCTCAGCAAGTTTCTGGTGAACTTGTTCTTTGCTTAATCTGTTTCTGCAAACAATGTAATCAATCCTGTGATATTCAGGTCATTAAAACGGGACCAAGTGATCGTAAAATGGTTAGGTGAAATTGCATATCTTTGCAGAAATTAAGAATAAAACATCTAGTAAACTAAGTTATAGACATGTTTCAAATCACCAATAAACACAGGTTTCTGCATTATTTTGTTGAGTGACTGCAAGGTGTTGGGTATACTAAAGGCACATCGCACATGTTAACTAATATAACCAAATAGACTACTTACATATGGCCATTTATTGGAAATGAATGGTTTTAGTTCAAGTAAAGCCTTTAAAGTCAAATTAAACATAATTTTTGTTTAAAAGGTCAGATGATAATTACATTTTCAGAGCTAGATATTATGCTCATGATTCCATCCTCATAGGTCAACAAATAAATCAAATATTGAAAGCTCCAACAATTAGCAAATTTTGTACATGTGTACACAGTTTACAATCATTGAAATGATCCATTTTTATCAAAATAATAAGAAGTTCAACCTTTCCCCTTATCCACCAGTTTGACTTACTGTATTGGAATGCATGTCATGCAACACTTGGCTTACAATTGTTTCATTTAATGTACTTTTACCTCTTGTTGACCAACCACTCTGTGGCCTAGTGGTTAAAGCATCTGCCTCAATAGCGAGAGGCCATGGGTTTGCACCCCGGCCGAGTCATACCAAAGGCTTACAAAAAATGGTAGTAACAGCTGCCTCACCATGCGCTCAGCATTAAGAGGTTATTGTTAGGACTGGTTGACCTGATGCCCTAGTTCTAGACATCACTATAAACTGCCACAATGCATACATCATAGCAATATGACTGAAAAATTGTTAAAGCTACATTAAAATTCCTAATTACACACGCACCTCTTGTTGTGAAAGTATTCAGTTTGTAAGACATGTCTGTGAAATGTATTTAGTTCAGTAAAGCATCCATAGGTACATGTATGTCATGACATTCTTTCCTTTGTTACATATAAAATATGATGTACATGTACTGATGAAACAATTGATAATGGAACCAGACATACTGCCTGCACATGCCCTTGAAAAGATTTGGTAGGATCTACAAAGACTGAAACTATGCAGGGCTTACTGGAATCCAATACTAATGATATGGAAAAATGGAAACCAGTCTAGACATGTGTCATGATAAAATAGAGTATGTATGGGTTTGTCTGATCAGGGTTGGTTAATGATGAAAGATAGCATTGTTGTTGTGAGAGCTTATCCAGTTGTAACAGAAAAAAAAGAGAATGTTTTATGGATGGAATTTCAGACATGTTACAGACTTGAGTTTAGAACACTTATGACCTAAATCAGCACCTGACTCTTTGGTGCAGAACTGAAAGCACATTTCAAACAAACTTAAATTCCACAAAAAGCAATGGCTTGCAAGGTTCTATCTACAAAAAAGCTGTCTGATGTCCACCCAGGCTACCACAGGTTGGCTTTCTCTGTGTGATTTTTGAGAACAGCACTTAGCTCCCATTTCTTTTAATATATTATATTAAATAACATTTAAAAAAACACTTTCCTTTTATTTGTCATAGATAATACCTTTTCTACTCATTCTGCAGTATTGGTCAGCTGCCCATGGATATCAACGTGTTTTTCACTCACATTCAGCAATAGGATGAATTAGCTTTAAACATGTATAACAAGCCAGTGTACTGGCACAATTAAAAGCACAAAGACAAATTCACACTACCGGTAATCCAATACAAAGACTACCATACAAGCAAAGCAGCTGAAAAAAAAAAGAACATCGGAATACTATATACACGCAACAAACAATATCGAAGTTCAGTCAGATATCATTACTGTACCAGCTAAAAGAGGGGAAAGTATTGCAACCCAAAATAGACTGAGCATGTTGCATCATGTGAACGATTGTCTAGATGAAGAACAAACAAACCCGAGAGTAAACCACATTATGAGCAGGACAAATGATTCCTAAATGACACTGATCAAAGAAGTTCAATGCTTGGAGAGGAAATACAACTTGAAATAATCTTTGTTAATTAAAGGTATATAGTCCCAATAGCTCCGTAAGACAGATGACAGGACTGTGAGAGATGCTACTATCAACAGCTAAAGGATTTTAATGGCATTTTCAGCACTTGCATAATCATGCAATGGAAATTCAAATGGCTTTCCACAAGGACTTACTGTCAAAGTTAACCCATACTGACCTGGCTGGGCATCAAACCCATGACCCCTGGATTGTGAGTCTGACACCTGACTTAGCAAAATAACAGGCTCAGTCTACTTGATGAAACTGACCTTCGTACCTACAGCAGGATAAATATTCAAGATGGATGTAAGGTCCGTAAAGAGGTCAATGAAGGACACTCATAAACTCCTATTAAAATAATAAATTACTCCTACAGTTAGTTACAACTTCCTATCCTGAAGAACCACTCTGACGGCCTAAATGGTTAAAGCATCCACCTTGGATATGGGAGGTTGTGGGTTCAAACTCTGGTCAAATCATACCAAAGACTTGTAAAAATGGTACTAACAGATGCCTTGCTTGGCACTTAGCATTAAGAAGTTAGTGTTATGACAATGTGACTGGGTTGGACATCATGCAACATGTCTGCAGCATGAAGTCCCATCGGTAGACATCACTGTAAACTGCCACAGCGCAAAGATATGACTGGATTTTTTTTAAAATCTACGTTAAAAATCCAAATCATACACTATCCTCCTCATGCAAGAAAAAAATATCAGGTCCAAGAACTGATGTTGATCAAAAACAATGGTAATGTTTGTAAAATGTTTCTACATTCAGTACATTCATCTACACCATTCATTTCTTTCTGTTCATGAAAATACATGTACATAATCCATTTTCTCCATGCAAGATAAATTGTGGGTGGAAAAAGGAACTTACGAGACAAATATTTAAAAATATTCAACGTGTGAGGAAAACTATATAAATATCGTGGTAAGGATCAAGGAATGCTGTGTGACCCAGATACATGTATGCTGCTATGGGAAAGATAGTGCTATAACTGCAGTTGACACAAAATACAAACTTTGAAGCTATATCTTTAGCAGGGTATTACAAAGATAGCAATGATGCAGCTACTGAAATGAATGCTAATTGTTGTATGAATGATTAACTTTGCAGAAAAATAAAGACAATATTTCAGTACTGACATTCTAATATTCTGAGAGTCTGCTGAGTTAAAATATTGGTAAATATTAGGATTTTTTAAATACTGATTAACAAGATCACCATAATACATATGTACTGATCCTGCTGACATTTAAATAATTCACATAGAAGGTTATAATACCTCACAATTTTGTATTTTTCCAAACGTGCACAATCAAATTGTTTTCTATTTCATATTTCAACAATTTATATTCATTTGCCAAGTATTTCAATGCAATTTTACACATTCATTTTTTAAATCGTATTTGACTGCAGTATTTTTGTCAACATTTAATTTCTGATGTTTTAGCAGCAAAACACCTCAAAAGAACTGCCACATTTTTCAAATGGTTACCACATAATGCAGTACATGTTTATCAACAGTAATCAAAGAGTTGTCAAACAACCTTTTTCAACTGACTAAGTTTTGGCACCAATATACTGTATCCTTTGGTAGTTGTTGTTGATGTAGGGTTTAATGCCATTTTTTAGCACAAGGTAGGCTATACATGGCGGCTAGATATGGTGAAGGAAGAACCTGGAAAACCCAGGAAAGAACCACAGATCCACGAGAAGCTACTGGCAGGCTTTCTCATACCCACATTAGCCGAATCCAAGACTCGAACCCATGCAGACAGGTGAGATGGCAGTGATCAGTAACGGAGAGCACTTTAGACCACTCTGCCACTCAGGGGCCTCATATCATTGGTATTAGTACTGAAATTAATGCATGCATTCTAGTTCTGATAATCAGCATTTTTATTGATGCATGTAAGAACAACATGTCTTTTTGTCCTTCGGTAATCCACTGAACTCGGTGAAGTGCAGGGTCTTGGCAGATAATTACCACACTAAACAGACCAAATTACCATAAATAGAAAGGGTCTTGGGAAGATTACTGATCTATGGCACAGCGTAGCACTAAAGTTTATAGATCACAGACATCTTACATGTGTTCTAATCTCCGCTCTGCCAGCATGGGTATGTAAGAAAGCACAGGCAGCCATGGAAACAGGAGTATAGTGGATAATCATCTAGGGCATGCAATGATGAAGCTGGTCTGACTTTACTGGTTTCTCTTTAATATGAAGGGATGATATCCCTATTTATTTATCATTAAAACTTTCCCACAAAAGTGATAAAATAAAAAACATAAATCAGACTGCATAAATCATTCAGACAAGGAAAGCTTCAACAAGGTTGCATGGCAAAAGTTAACAAGTGGTCTTATATTAGGTGCTTCAAACAAAGTTTGAGATTGCACTTTCTTTTATGGGTTGGCTTTGTGGGTTTAATATGAGCACACGATAGGCTTTACATAGCACCTAATGCATTTGGCGGCAGAAGAACCACCAATCCATGGAAGTTACTAGCAAATACTGAAACACTGCAAAAGCTCATGTCCATTCACAGGCTCATTTTTTATTTGTGTGTATGTGTGTGTGTTTGTCATTGCCATTATAACTAAATTTGTGTTGCATGCATCATAAATATGGATGCCCCACCTCTCTGCTTTGTATTACTTAAACGCAAAACTTAAATGGTGTGATGAACGAGTCAAGGGTAGGCCTAATATTTAGTTATACAATGTAAACCTATGCTGTTTATGTCTTGATGTAGCACCAAACAAAAATATAATGTTATATGTCTTATGTTGTATGACTAATGTAAACCATGGTTTAATGTGGAACATTGACACTGATCATAATTCATCACAATACTAAATGTACACTGAAATTTCAGATTAACGTTCAAAATTTGTTTAAACAGTCAGATCAAATAACATTTCTTAGTAAATTCAATGTTGATATGAGCCAAAGACGACAGTTTATAACGTTCATTATAAGAATGGTCACGGGTTCGAAACCCAGCCAAGTCACAGCAAAGGCTTGTAAACACAGGCACTTGATTCTGGGTAAATTCATGTATACACTCTGTTATATGATTAGTGTATACATGAATTTACCCAGAATCAAGTGCATGTGCTTGTAAAAAAAAGAAAAGAAGGAAGTAGCAGCTGCCTCGCTTGGCGCTGTGCATTAAGAGGTCAGTGTTATGACTGGTCGGCCTGATATGAGGATCAAGTACCTGTTGGTGACATGATGATACATGTCTGTGGCATGGGGGTGCCGCCGTGATAGACATCACATAAAACTGCCACTACAGATATCGTCGCGATATGACTGAATTTTGTTTAAAGCTACCTTAAAAATCCGAATCACCCACCCACTCATTCATGCAACAACACTTTAATCATGTATGGGTTTTCAACCGTACCTATGTGGGTTATGGGGATTGCAAGTCGGCATCCCAATTCCCACCCTGCCTCTTGTTTAAAAAACATACATGGAAACTCGACTTATGCCGATTCATAATAACTTGCGACAATATTAGCAACCCTTTAGTTCAGTGACCTACAAAACATTGTAAAAAGATACATACCTTTAGCGAACGACAGCAGCACTAACCATACACACCAAAACATCGTTAATTTCGCTGTACACTGATTCTGATTAGCATGAACTCTTGCTGTATAAACATAAACGATACACAACACTTGAACAGCCTTTGGGAACTTAAATTGTATAGTACTAAATAGAGTGACACAAATAAAAGTTAGGTCAACAATGTCAGCCGATCAATTCTCATTGGTTGGAATAACTAGGTGTGTACTATTTTATTTGAGGGAGAAAATTAGTAAAAAGCAAGCTAAAAGAAAAACATATTAACAACAGAAACATGGGCGTTTCTTTGGAAAATTATATATATACTATTTCAGGGCAAATATCGGCAGAATACCTTCATTGCCATTGTGCAAAGAGGTTTCGTTTGTCTAACGATAGAACTCGATTTTCCTGGCAAAAAAAATGGTTGGATCTATCTTGCGTAGGAGGGGAGGAGTCACCGACTGACGATTTCGTCATCACCAGCATTTATCGAAGATATTATTCATCAGATGAACATCGAGACGGCCAATTTGGCAATGCGCCAAACCAATTATCCTCAAATCGAATATAGTGCCTACGTTCCTGATAGGAAATAAATGTGCACCTACACATACAGTGATCAATCCAGAAATATATTTAAGGGGTTACAAACCATGAAGATGGAGAGGAGTATGATTACCACCCCATCCCACTGGTTGGGGGTCATTTATTTTTCTGAAAAGGGGAGGGCAGATGCTTTCAAGAATTTGTTTGGGTATAATTTGTTTCATACATAGTGCCAATTTGCTATTATGAAAAACAAGACCCTTCTCTAGCGAAAACAATAATTTTCATTTAAGTTTAATCTATATTTACTTTAGGTCTTTCTTTCATGTAGTCCTACTATGTAAGACATCGACCCCGATATTTATGTTTCGAGCTGACGACCCCGAAAAACATATCTGGGTCAATGTCATACATTGTAGAATTGTAGGACTACCTTCCATACTGTACTGTTAAGTGATTCCATTAGACTGATGATATCTTTATTATTAAAGCAAAAGAGAAACATTAATTAAAAGGGCGAAATAACATACATTGACAAATGATCATACATAAATAAATGAATATATCGTGAACATTCACCGTGAGAACTAAGGAGAATTGACTTGATGTAACATCCCGTCAATTCGTTTTCAACATTTTCCTACACATGATAACACTGGGATTACATTCAAGTGAGTGTTTTCCATCTAGGCCGATAAATCAACCATTCACCCGTGATGATATTGATTTTCGGGTGACATCGTCCATCAGTATCAACACAGATTTGTGGGGTTGATTTATCGGTCTATTTCCCAACCTTTTTGACTGCGACTATAAAAAATATTATTTTTCTTTTCTGAGCCTGGAGACATTGTATCACAGGAGTCTGACGTTTTATCAATAAAATACCAAAAAATCTCTGAGAACATGAAATCACCTTATCGGTTATATAAACGAACACAAGGGGTGCAGATACCATAACTGGATTCACACTCATTTGATAGCTATATTTTTGGTCATTATTTACCCATATGGGCTGTCCAGGAAACTCATTTTTAGATTTTGTTATTAAGAAAGTGCCTTGTTTTAGTTTGCAATATACCACTCAATTTTCACATTTTAAACTGAATCGACAATTCACAACTTGTAAAGTCTGTGATCACAAGAAAACTATTTCTGAACTAAATTAAAAGCAAAAGGTCCAAGTTGGTTGGCTGATAATGCTGACTTCACAGGAGACCACTGCAAAAAGTAGGTTTAAACTGAATCGACAATTCACAACTTGTAAAGTCTGTGATTACAAGAAAACTATTTCTGAACTAAATTAAAAGCAAAAGGTCCAAGTTGGTTGGCTGATAATGCTGACTTCACAGGAGACCACTGCACAAAGTAGGTTTATGAAAGAACACAACCTAGGTGAACACTCTCAGAAATTTCATATTATCTTAATTTTACCCACTTTACCATATCCTCATGAAAAATGTGTTCTAAAGATAATGACATAATATGCACAGACTCCTGCTTATAATTGAAGTCATCCATGTCCTTTTTTATATCAACCCATTTACAGAGTTTTATAGAACTGAATCAGACATATATAGTCTCTGAATCAAGAAAGTCAACAACCTCAGCCAATTAGATGCAAGGTATGTCATCAATATGTGCTGATCTTACTTACTATAGAAATTTGTCTGACAAAGACAATATAAGCTTAAGGTGAACCAAACTCCAACCAGAACTTGGTCATTAAAGTCAATCAGATAAATGATTACTTTATTAATATGTATGGCTATTGATCCTGAACAAACTTGTGTAACATCTTGATAATTTAGGACCATTTGAACCTTCTAACCTTATCTATTTTAAACGTTTGTGTCAAGCCCAGTGTCGGTATATTCTTATTTTGTTTAATTATCTACATGTATATATAAGCTCACCCTACGATCGCTCCAAGCTCACCCTACGATTGTTCCAGTTCAACCTACGATCGCTCCAAACTCACCCTACGATTACTCCAGTTCACCCTACGATTGCTCCAAAGTCACCCTACGATTGCTCCAGTTCACCCTATGATTGCTTCAGTTAACCCTACGATCGCTGCAAGCTCACCTTACGATCGCTCCAAAGCTCACCCTACGATCGCTGCAAGCTCAACCTACGATTGCTCCAGTTCAGCCTACGATCGCTCCAAGCTCACCCTAGGATTACTCCAGTTCACCCTACGATTGCTCCAGCTCACCTTACGATCGCTCCAAGCTCACCCTACGATTGCTCCAGCTCACCCTACGATCTCTCCAAGCTGAACCTACGATTGCTCCAGTTCACCATACCATTGCTCCGGCTCATCCTACAATCGCTCCAAGCTCACCCTACGATTTCTCCAGTTCACCCTACGGTCGCTCCAAGCTCACCCTACAATTGCTCCAGCTCATTCATTTTGAACGATTTGGCGTGCCATATACATCTTAATCTTTGCTAGCCAAGGTTCTGACATCTTAATCTTCGCTAGCCAAGGTTCTGACATCTTAATCTTCGCTAGCCAAGGTTCAGACATCTTAATCTTCGCTAGCCAAGGTTTCGACATCTTAATTTTCGCTAGCCAAGGTTTCGACATCTTAATCATCTTAATCTTCGCTGGCCAAGGTTCCAACACCATAATCTTCGCTGGCCAAGGTTTCGACGTGCTAACCCAGCAACAACATGGCGGATCGATCAGATATTTCTGTGCTTCATGTCTATGCATTTCATTGGATACGGCGTCAAGCCACCTCATAGAATTAAAATCAAGTTGTTCAGACTTGTTCCTTTATGATCGAGCACACACAACAAACAAGTGTCCACTGCCGGTCCGTGTTTGCACACATGCATCTTTTCACTCAAAATACGCATGTAATTACTTCCTTCTGGTACGTAATCATACTACTTCCAATTTAAAATAACAAAGTATCCTTTTTTCGAATAATTTCTTGACACTTTTCGGTATATGTACAATGTGCCGCTGTTACACATTATTTGTTATTTGATAATACATGACAGTATATGCTTATTTATGTCTCTGTTAACTTTAAACCGTCAGAATCGTTCAGTATTTACGATATTGCAGGCATGTGCACTTCATATTGAACTTACGTATAGCCAGTAGTGTGTTAGGAACTGCTTTGTAAACAAATCATGTACACTCACATAGTAGGCGCTTTACGTTTTGGTTGGTAAAAATCGTTTCTGAATGAACTAAACCAGATATTTTGTGGACTGCCATATACCAACTGCTTTGCCACAATCCGCGTTAACTTTCTTGATACAATGTTTCGGATTTAGGCTAGCATAGACATCAGATTTCATACAATCGCTGGGTCACTACAATAACATGAAAGTAACAAGTCATAAACTGTCTTAATGGCAAAAATATACTTAGTTTTACATCCTAACTTTCTTCAAAATGTACTTTCTTAGTTCTGCAAGTCCGAATTACATGAGCCATGTCATTGGTTCTCAAGTTTGATCACACATTTCAGAACTGTATTGTAATTTCGACTACATTCCAAGTGCAACTACATTCTCCTTACTGCACTCAAAATGAAATAAACGTTATATTCCATTACTCCTTTTTGATAATTGCAATTGAAAGACTTCATATTTTTCCCCCACAGTATGATTTCAAACATCAAATGACAGAGCATAAATACACGCTAAATCCTTTGTACTTCATGTAGAATTGGCACAGATAAACCCAGTCCTTAATCACGAAATTTCGTAGAATTAACAACAACAAAAATAACAAAATCTATTCATTCCACATCAAATGGAAACGTTGTTGCAATGCACATTCATTCCCAATTGATTCCAAATTTAAATTTTAAGTGGACCAAAACGCCATTTTCTTTCGGAAGTTATGTCAAGCGCGCGACAAATTTCAAATTTATTTTTTTTTTGTAGAATAAAAAAATGAGCATATAATAAAAAGGTTACTGCATTTGTATGGGAAAATATGTACTCATTTTGTCGGATGGATATAATACACTCCCATGGTCATGCAGTATTTCCATTTGAGTAAAAACGTCATTGATATTTTCACATACAAATGCAGTAACCTATAATTAAGACAGATACATAATGAAATCCAACAGATGTCGCTAGGGCAAAGCACAAAAATATCCGATCTGTCAGCTAAGGTGTAGATAGGTTAATATTTCGGAACCGTGGCTAGCGATGATGGATTTGGCTCGCCACCCCTGGATTGGGAACCATCGATTTACCGGCAAGGACACAGTTGCAAAGTAACTTTTAAAATTTTCTGCTACCTCGAAGTGGAAAAAGAATTTAAGAAATTAATTAATGTTTAGCATTACTAAACCTTAAACAGTTGGTAACACACGCAATCAGCAGCAAATCCCAATAGCATTAGAGGTTATCAGAGTATACTTAATTACAACTCATGTTATCATATTCAGTCGCTGCATCGTTCATATAAAAGTATTGGGATAGTTATCCATTCCGATGATGTAAATACAATAAATGATGAACCAGACGGGATATAGCTTCAATTAACTTAATTGTAGGTTACATGCAAATCTTTGACTAAAAATAAATTCATTATCAACATCAATAAAGACAAAAGTGTGTTGTATATTTTCTCTATAAAAGAACCAACGTTTAATGAATATAAGCCTGAAATTCATCAATTGTTCATTGCTTCAAAGAATGAACAAATCACGTGTCGTCAAACTTAGGAATAGTCAGTATATTGAATTTAAGTTCATGTAAACATGCACCCCACATTTATCTATATTATTAACATGACACTAAAATATGTCATTGTCTTGTGCAATAATACTACCCACGGGCAGAACATTATCAGCGATTGAAGTTCAGACTGTTTCACAGCGAGTTCACACAGCTTCTTTCACAGATGAGAAAGGTTTAGTCACAATATCGGCAACGAGCCAACGTGACTCGAGAAATTATGGAGAGAAGAAAAAATTGTTCATATATTCCATAATTTTTTCATATCTCTTATAATAGAGAATTAATCAAATTACCATTAAGTAATAATTTCTTGAATTTCCTAAGAGAACAATATTCATCAAGTCTACATTTGAAGGCATTTTCATATAAGAACTGGACTTGGGATTTAATACTTATTCTTTCAGATTTATTAACTGTGAATCGACCTTGAATCGACCTTGAAGAATGTACGTAACTATTACGTTTCTCATTAGATTAAATTTGTCCCGCAATATAAACATTTCGGGAATAAGGCAGGTTTAATCTTGGAATCTTATAGCAATGATAAAAGCATTTGCTTTGCAAAATAATTAGAGACAGCTTCCAAAGTTGCTAACAGAAGACTAGTTGTTGTTGTACACATAAATTGTTCAGAAACCTTGGCTTAATGCAACGTCATTTAGCTCATATCAGAGATACCTGTCTAAAGTAACTTTTGGAATAAAAAACGGCTTTGGCGTGATTATAAAAATTAAATAATAAAAAAAAAACAGAAGAATAAGAGAAGAAGAAGAAAAAAAGATACACAAGGGAAATAACACATTCTTTGACTAGGTACAGATTTCCAAATTAATTGGTTTTATAGTTGAGTCCCCTTCCTTTCCATGCCCTACTTCACTAAAATAAAATATACTTCCAAGTTCCCATCACCACCATACCCATATTTCCTTAAATATTTATACAGGTTTTGTGAACGAAGATATACACAGAAGGACGATGTCTATCTATCACTATGTCATATATATATATATATATATATATATATATATATATATATATATATATATATATATATATATATATATATATATATATATATATATATATATATATATATATATATATATATATATATATATACTTGTAGGAACAGTGCATATGAACATATAGAGGGGAATAAATACGTAAGGATTTCGCTTTGTGACGAAACAGACTAAGTGAAGGACGATGTAAATTTATCATTTTGTACATCTACCTATCTGAACATTTCAGTTCATATGAAACAGACTAAGGAAATACCGAACAATCGACTTTGTAAATAAACCGATATATCTATCCGTATATTTTGAGATTCATTTCATACTAAACACAGTAAATGAATACGGACATCATGGGAGGAGCACTATTCACAAGGAAAGGAGGATATCATACTTTCAGGTCGACGTAATACAGTATTAATAAAAAAAAAGGGTCAAATTTAGCTTCGTACCATGTATATGTAGGTAGTTAGCTGTAATATCTTAGCGCTCTTTCCGTCTGTCTCTCTGTATGTCTGTTTATGATATACTATTCTATGGAGGATGTCTGTTTATGATATACTATTCTATGGAGGATTGACCGTGTTTTATCACTGAACCAGAAAGAGCTTAAACAAAATAACGTAACGTTGAGATATTTTAATTGATGTAGTTCAAAGTATCATATAGTGGTGGTGAATACAGAGCAAGTAAGAGACAAGTATATACATCCATTTTTCAACTAAATATTTAGTTTTATATCAGACAGTATTTTACTCTCACAATGATTTATCGTAAAATTATAATGAAAAACAGCTACTTCAAGATCTGTTTCTTAAATAAGAAATCATTAATGGGTAAAACAAGCCATCCCACCTTCCACCTACTCAATTTTTTCATTTAAAGAAAACCCCACCCACCCCACGCGAGAATGAAAAAGCATTGACCGTACCTTTTTTACATTGTAAATTGTATATGTTGAAACTGAGGGGGGGGGGATAAAAAGCAAATGCTCGTCTGTCCTCTTCTTTGATAGTTTTTCTTTGAAAACCCAAAGCTACTCAGGCTCTTTTGCTCCACCAGCTTATCATTGTTATTTTTAAAAGGCAACCAACAATTCTATCTAGGATTTTGTTTAAAAAAACGGCCCCCAAGTCCATCAACCCTCAAAATTTAAGTAAAATCGAATACGAATTCACACAAATAAAAATAACGTCTAGGCAACCATTCTTCAAAATCGCAAGAAAACAACAACACTAAGCTAACCCGATAACACATTTTTAAAAACACTTAGCCAACAGCAGAAAGGATGAATAGACCTTTTGCTGGAACGTCATCTGCTTTTTTTTTAAAAAAGAACAAAAACTTCCTACGAAAATAAAAAAGATCTGGTCAATAACGCCAAACCGAAACCTCTGAGTAACCGAGAGTGTCTCTAATTGGGTTAGTTTATTTTTGTTACTTTATCTTTTATCGTTTTCTTTTTCAAATTTGTTTATTTGTTTTATTTACCCACCGAACGTTTCACTGAGGTCGCGCCCTCTGTGCTGCTCTAGTTAGATCAATTTCTTAACCAAAACTGTTATCAAGACTGCGCGATATATTCTTGATCTAGCGTCATGTAAATTTATCGTTATAAATCCATTTAGGGTAGCTTACGCATGTGAGAAGAAACTTTAAAACCTAATTATATAAATATAACCAGGACACAAAATTTGATGAATATTTCTTAAAGTAGGTGTATCGACTCCATTTTATACAGCTAAAATGTTGCAGTCATCTCCAATCACTTTAGATATTTGTGTATATTGATGAGTAGCATAAATCACGTATGTGTTTTTATGCCTGCCTCGAGAAAATATTCTTGCCGGATTTGATTGTTTGTCCAGCAGTACATCATCATAAACAACTAAATTATTAATAAATCATCCCTTTCAGCAGCAGTGGAGGCGAACAGACCGAAACTATTTTAGACAAACCGAAACTATTTCAAACAAGTAAAAACTATTTCAGCAAAATCTTAAAAGATTTCAAACTGAAACCAATTCAGACAGACAAACAGAAAAAGAGAAATGGTTTCGGTTTGTCACGCTATTGAGACTCTGTCTCCAGACAGACCAGGCACTGATGGCGTTGTGGAGACGAATTGAAAGTCCTTTAGGATTTTACAAACAGACTAATTTGTAAAACCTCTTCTTGTAAATCAATCAGATTATTGGATTGGTCGGTGAGTTTAAAATTAATTCTGTTTAATGAATCATTATGACATCGCATATAGACTGGATTAGTTGGATCTTCAATGATTAGAAACCCTGGAGGAGCTGTTGGTACAAATGAGTATAAAATATATCCTTGTTGGGCTTGATTTGATCTTTCGAGATTTATTTGGTAACATCCTTAAATAGCATCACATACTAAATTTATTGCAATCACCGAGGATATATTGACGTTTTGAGGAGCGACATGCCTACCGCCACCATCTGGATCATTATTATGTTTGAGGATTGTTGTTTGTGGTTGTGCTATTTTCTTCCATGCGTCGTGAATCATTTTGAAACCATCATCGATGGTATCATTGAGAGATTTTTTCATCTCTGGGACATTATATCCTGGTAATTTAAAATTTAATAATTCTTCTTTTGTTAAATTATATGCGATAGAAATTTTTTTCTTCGATGTCAATAGATTCATCAATAGATTTTATATAAAAAAAAAGAATTATATTCTTTCATTCTTTCATATCTTTTATAAAAGAGTTTATTTCTTTTATTATTTCTATGATTTCATCACGTGAACCTGTTACATCCAAAAGATTTTTTTGAAAACTTTGCAATAGTATATTTATATCAGATTCTAAATATTTATTTAATGTTTTAAAAACCTCATTAATATCTCTATCTAATAGAACCGTGTGTTTACTTATTTTACCATCGTGTTCAAAATCAAATCCCCACCCAGAGAAACCCTTATTATAGAAGGCAACATATTTTTTCTTTATTTTTGTTATATCTCCTACAAGACTTAAAATTATATCTCTATCATCTTTAATCTCATCTGTGGTAAAATCAGATTTTTTAGGTTCTTGTGGTGGAGTTTTTTCAGGCCATTCTAGTATGGTTCTTATAGGATAGATGTCTACGACATACCCGGGTGAGTTTATCTCAATCGCGGATGATAACGTCGGCTCGTGAACTGTTATAGCGATTTTTGATTCTTTTCCAGTAAAATATTTTCTTCTACGCTGAAATTAGTTATTGATTTGTTCGATTTGGTAAGACCCAGATGGTATGGAAACAGTCTGGAGTCACGTCTTGTTTATTCTTATTTGCAAAAACCAGGGTTGTTGACCACCAAATGATTTTTATCTAATGATTGGCCGACTATGGTATACTCGTAATTTTGCTAGTGCTATCTCCTTCACTGGAACTGCAGTAGGGAAATTCAGACTGAATTCAGGATTGGTTCAGGTTATTGAGATGATGCTAGTTTTCACTAGGGTGGTATTTTCCGCTATTCGTTGAAGTAGTTCTTGCGATGTTGCCATTGTTATTATATTCGTGTTGTTTTTCTAATTTTGACATCGCGGAATCATAAACACGTACCATCGCTGAAAACTCACTATCTGATATTAATGTGTCATCGAGGGAGGACGATATCATCGAGAATATTTGTGAGTAAGCGGTTGACACAATATGGAACTTAACTACGTAATCCGGCATTTTGAGCTGGCTACATGATGATATTTTTTTTGGTTATTATTGAAATTATTCCCGCGATTGTTGTCGCTGCTGATATACAAAACTGGAACAGCTATCGGGGCAATCATTGTCACCGAGGAGAGTATAATACCAGCTCCGGTGATTACGCCTGATACAGAGTACACGGTAACGTCAACTGCGGTAATTCTTCGTCGGTATTTTTTTATTTTTGTTTGATACTCCTCAGTGAGTGTTTTAAGTTTAGTTTGAAATTCTCTGACCTGATCATAGCGATACTGCTGTGACGTTGCCAATGATGAAATTTTATTTATTACAACAGATTTCAAATTGCTGGCAATAAAAACGCTTGCGTTTTCAATTAACTGTTCCAAATACCATGTTACTGAAACCCTAGCCAAATTATTATCAGTGGATATTATTGTGAATTGTTCAATTGTTTCCTTGTCGATGATCGTTTATATCATATTGTTGACCATAGATGAACTCGTTGATGAAATATTAAATTGAGTCGGCGACACTAGTGTTAATCGATAAATACCTTTGAAGGTCGCGGTGATATTTAATATGTTATTGGTTGGTGTCCACGTAAATGATCCGTGTTGAATCGCGTATACTACCTTGTTGGTTTTCTCATGAGGAATTTATATTTTTTCAATTTTTTCTATCATTCTCGGTAGATCATCCTTGATGGCATCGTTGGTCTCTTTAATATCTTCGATCGACTTTCTTATTTCCGCGATTGCATCTGAAAATGATCTCTCTTCGCGAATAACTTCTAATCGCTGATTAATCGCTTTTATTTCATCGAGTTTTGTTATAATATCAGCGAGATCTATTTTAACATCATCGGGTTTCGATTTTTTTACCCAAAAATTTATCAATGGCGTCATCGGTCCTGTTAAAGTTTTTACGTAATGTAGTAAATTGAGATACATGAGTATCATAATCTGATCGCAATTTTATCAAACTATCAATGGCTGCTTTTATATCCGTGAGTTGTGGTGTGGTAACCGGTGGATCTCCAAAGAAATCATTTAAAGGGACCTGAAAAGCGTTAAAAGCTTTTGGTAACGCCGTAAACACATTTACATAAACGTTATATTCATCACGTAGTTTTTTTTAATAATTCTATCGTTGATGAATAATTATCACCGAGCGCGCCGTTTAACTAAAATATCATCAAGGGAAACATTACTCGTTTTCAATTTACCCAGACGATCTTGAAATACGACTATTTCATTGGGATCAACACTTTCGAGGTTTAGCATCTCGGATATTTCATCTTCGATTATTTTTTTTTATATCGCCGGTTGCAGATATTTCCATGGTGGGTTTTTCAGGCTTGAGAGGTATCTTCCCCAAATGTCAGTCATGTTATTTTATATAATTTCTCTATAAAAAGCGATTACTCGTATATTCGTGTACGGTTTTATGGGATGGTTTTTCCCGATGATGAAATAGCATCGAGGACATTTAATACTTCTATGCCGCATATTGGTGGGTCATTCATTTTCTGTGTTGGTAGCGTAGAATACCAGATAGGAGTGTTTAATTGCTGTATATAACGCATAAATTCTTTAGGCGGTGCTAACCCATATGAATCGAAATAAACAATCACACGCGGATCAATCGCGTATGCAACCCAGTGAGTTCCAGGTCCGGTGCTGTTATCGAGATTAATGATACCGGTTTCAGTGTTGTTTGGTTGTTGTGGTAATTGATCTAGTAAAAAAACACGTCTAAAGTTTTTTATCGCAAGTTTTTTTTTTAGCAGCATCGATTAAATTAAAATTTGACATTGGAACTATTGTTAGTAAACTGTTCCTAGTCTCAGGCCGTTTCCACTGTACCATGAATACGGAGTTTCTGGTAGTCTTAGACCCTTTCCCTTTTTTTGTATCCTCGCCCTTTTTTTTTAGTTCATATGATTCAGCTTTGCTGTGTACTGCTTTTGCACCAAGAGCTACAGCAGCTCCTAACGCGGCGGCTTTACCAGCTGCAATTAATGCTGGAATCGCAGCGAGAAGTTGGATTACACCACCTGATTTTATCATGTTTTGATCGCGGCTGCAGGGAGAGTAACCTGAACACTTTTTTTTATCTTTGATAGCATCATTGAAGTGTTTCGTATGACGAGTTATCAATGACAATTTATTTTGACCACAAGGCATCTGATTATGTTTCCGTGATATCGTGGTTCCACATTTTTTTAGCTGATTCCGATTGCAATTTTTTTTATTTGACCGAGAGTTAACGTAACACTAACATGACTATATGACATTTTATTTAATAACAGATTGATCTAATTGTTACATTACATATTTTTCACTGGTGCATCAACTACTCTCATTCGTCCACCAACACCTTCGAGTAGCATTGATTTGCCACTGAGAATGACAGCAACTGCTCTGTAATTCGGGATAGTGACAACACCACCTGCAGCCGGACGAGTTACACGAGCTTTGAAGTGTATGTCAACTACTGATTGTCTGGTTAAATCAAGATGTTCCAGCGAGAAGTAATAGATGGGATATCGATTTTTAAAATCAAATTGTGATATTTGCAGACCAGTATCCACATTATTATCGCGTCCCATAAATGATAGCAAACGACGATACGCGCGTGCTATTTGGTTGGTTCCGTAATCAATTAGTATATCCTCTGATGGTTCCTGTTGGCCGTTTATTCTCATCAACGAGGCTTCATTAACACCTAATTGATCAAATATCATATGACTCCGTTCCTGAGAGTTTAATCGCGCAGTATTCTGTAACGCAACAAATATATGACGTGGTGCAGCAATGCCTTGTTTAGATGCCAGGTGCCATGTAAGTGTACCATCAATATTAGAATCCATGGTATCTGTTGTTGTTGTTAGCCAACTTAGCAGTGATTTTCCTCCATGATCCATAAATGATAGTAATCTTTCTTCCATGGTGATTGATGGAGTCATTACTGGCATCCACAATGATAGTTTTGATATAATGACTTTACCATTAGGAACACCAACACCATGCCAGATTGCATCATTATCACTCCCCTTTCGCACGAGTACTACTGTATGCTTCGCTCCATAGATAACTTTTCTAACATTTCTGCAAAATCCAAAAACCGCTCAGGTGGCCTAGTGGTTAGAGCGTTCGCCGCGGAAGCGGGATGTCGTGGGTTCGATCCCCGGCCGAGTCATACCAAAGACTTACAAAAATGGTACTAACAGCTACCTCGCTTGACGTTCAGCATTAAGAGGTTAGTATTAGGACTGGTCGGCATGGTGTCAGGATAATGTGACTGGGTGGGACATCATGCTACATGTCTGCGGCATGATGCCCTAGTAGTAGACATCACTATAAACTGCCTCTCTGCAGACATCGTAGCGATATGACTGAAAAATTGTTAAAGCTACGTTAAAAATCCTAATCAAACAAACAAACAAAAGCAAAATCAAAAAATATGATGTAGTGGAATCGTGCATGAAAATTGTCTACGCTGTCCTTGCAACATTGATACGCGTGTTGCAAATCCTAGGTTGTAATTGGAATTAATGCTTTTTATAATATCAAAGGCAGCAGCTGGTCTTGCTTCGAATACAAGAGAACCAGCTGTTTGTGGATCAGATGCAGTAGCTTGTGGTGTCAGCAATTTAGTATACTGAATGTGTTCAGCGTAATCAGTAATATCCTTAGAGAACATCATAGACGGACCTGCCGATCTTGTATAATCATCGGAGTATCCAGCTAAACCCACTATTGTTGTGGAAACATCAACTTCACGCTCTATAGATTCGTTCTCTCTTCCATCAATCATATATCTAGCACTCTCGAATAGCGCCATGATACCATTATTGACAAAGCCAACTTGGATATTTGGGTCATCTGCATATGGTGGATCATTATGATCAGCATCATTTGTTACGAGTCCTCCTTCTACTTCGATAAATGCTTCAGCTGGTAGAAAGTATTTGTTGGTATCATGGACTTGAAGTTCGATTCTTGATCAAAGATCCGGTTGTACTGCATGATAGGAATATAATTGATAATCGTGCACAGAATCATTCTTGTGTACTGAGGCATCTAAATCAAACGCTGGGTCAGGGGACGATTTTAACATATTATTATATATTTCTTGATCGAAATTGCGATCTCGCTCGCGATTTCAAGCCACTTCCCGCTATCATATTTGAAGTAATATTTCCCTGAGTGTCATATCCATCGTTGTTCAGCGATGATATTTTTTGATCCACTGCGTTATTTATTATTTTGCTAATACTCGCAGGCATAATTTCAGTAGATGGTAATGGTCCTAGTTATTTTTTCGCTGGTGATTTTATCACTGGTGGTGGTTTCTTTCGTCGCCTAACTAACGCTAGTAGTTTTTCCTTAGCCGCGGAAAATGCTTTCCCGGCAACATCGCCAACAGCGCTAATACCCTTATCACGAATAACGTCAATAGCTCTCATTGACAACTGTTTTACGATTGGTGCTATTTTTTAAGGCATTCTTGCAAATAACCCTGCAATGGTATTGCCGAGACCGTCTCCATAGTACGCTCAATAAACTGGCAATCGTGAGTTTACTACGTAAGTCATGGTTGGTTTATTGTGGTTGTAGTGTATGATCATCTTATTTAAATGACATTTATCTAATCGCAAAAATCCCTTGGATTTTCATCGTAAACGATTTCCAATCCTACGGATTTTCATCGTAAACGATTTTCAGTCACTATGATAACCGTCCGCTAGCTCATCAATAAACTCTCGGTATACACCGATATCCATGATACCACCCTCAAATAGTCGTCTGCAGATATCAGCGGCCTCATCAATTATTTCCGGTGAGTTATTTCCAGCTCGTTTCCCTCCTACGATTATTTCTAATCGTGATATATCCCCGAGAATATTATTAGGACAATGAACTAGACCACTACCTGAAATCCCCCTTGGGGTTCCAATCTGAGAAAACCCCTCCCCACTACTATAACCAGTTGTACCTTGTGTATCCTTTTCCTGATCTTGTAAATGTCTAAAAGTTCATCATTAGATTCATCTTGATCAGATGGCATATACAATGATTGCTTATTATCAGACTCCAATAATCTCAAACTCATTTCATCATCATCAGGTGGTGGTTGTCGTTGGGGCGAGAAAGATATTTTCTTTGAAGGCTGTTGTCTTTTTCTTTGCAATCTTTGCGGTTTTTTTTATTTTTAGTTCTTCATATTGATCATTCACTGTACCCACCGCATTGAGATATCCAGTGTATGATGCATTGCCTTGACCAATTCGACTTGTGTTAGTTTTGATTTTGTAAAATACATCAGCCCATTGTTTCATATTTTTAATATACCCGTGTTGTTCTGGTTTCAACATTTTTTTTTCTGTTTTCATAAGTCGCAACAACAAGCGCAGGAATTTCTGCTGGGTCAGTCTTATCAATTGCTGCTAACCCCTCCTCATTAAATCGATTACGTAATTCATCTACTATTTTTTGTTTGGACCAGAAGCGTTTTTTGTAACACCGCTGATGTTTTTTTTTTCAGTTTTCTTTGCTATTTTTTCAAGTACTGGTACTGTAGCAGTAATACCCTCCTTAGTAGCAGTGGTTATTGGTTTGAATAATTGTTCAGTGCCCGTTGTAAATGGTTTGAAATTCTTGTCTCGTTTGGAGCTTATTTCGAACGGAATCACGAACCGGAATAAATCTCTTAATTGCAGACAATCTCTCGCGGGCTAATCTAGTTGTTAGGGCTTCACCTACCATTATAAATTAATATACGATCTAAATTGTAAATGCATATCCAAAGATAGCTACGGATTTCATTTTTTTCATAAAAATTGAGGGTAAAAAACCCAGGAATTCATTTAGAGAAAATTGATTTTCATGAAATCTTGTCGACGGATTAGCCAAAAGCAGTATCAATGAAAAAAAGCATCGACAATTCGACGATCACGATGAAAAACACCACAAAATTTGCCTCACAAGGATAGAAATTTCATCAAAATCGATTTTCTCTAAATGAATTCCTGGGGTTTTCACCCTCGATTTTCATGAAATCTTGTCGAAGGATTAGCCAAAAACACCACAAAAAACAAAAAAAAGCGACAAAAAACTACCAAAAATCAATAATAAAAAAATATATTTCAGCAATTAACAAATAAAATAAAATCTATAGATTACCACCCACCCGAAATTCATTACTTAAATTGCCATGCAAAAGAAATACACAACATGGAAAGGTATTATAGAGTTTCTGTTCTGCGTGAGTAAGCATACCTGTCTATAGAATTTTTTATCTCGGTTATTTAATCACTGAGCCAATAGAATTGTGGATTACTCATACTTGCAAACAGGTATAGACATTGTACATGTCTGTGTTTAAAGTGTCAATGGCTGATTGAAAGCAATCCATGGAGAGATTTTTCACTGTGTTGAGGCAACCAAAACGGGAAGTGATTTTCATTGTGTCTGATGATTTCTCATTGTTTTGATTTTCGAGTTGCGCGTTTGATTTCATATTGTTTGCCTAATTCGCCTTTAACCTTTTCGACCCCAGTGATAAATTTGTTGGTGTCGTTACAGAATACAAGCGAGTTATTTACCGCGCGCTGAATTCGTTTGATAAACCCATACTGTTTTGCAAGTACTTATCTATTATTCTGAGCGCTATCATCAAGATCTTGAAATTCAGAGACAATTTGATTACAATCTAATTTATCTGCAACTGTATTCCTTGATTTTTCAAATTTGAAATCTCAATTATAATGCCATTCATATTTTCGAAATTCATTATATGATGTATTATATATCTAATAAAAAAATTAGGGGTCAATTTTGACCCGTTTTTCATTTTTGATATATACATATTTATATATATATTTTATATATAGGACATACACAGCCTTTACGTCTGTTTCTGGAGAAGGAATGTAAGGGAAACATACTTAATTAAGGACATGCACTGCATTTACCTCTGTTTTTGGAGAAGGTACGTAAGGCACACATACTTAAGGACATACACAGCCTTTACCTCTATTTTTAGAGAAGGTATGTAAGGCACACATATATGATAATATATCAGATTATCTGACCTGTACGACAACAGTTTAGCGAAATCCAATGAATGACGACAACCTATCAGATTACCTAACCTGTACGACAACAGTTTAGCGAAATCCAATAAGGCTTGGTTTGATATACAAATAGGACAATACACAAGGAGTGTTCTACTTTCAACTGAAACCACCATACCCCAACAAAATCACCCCGGGTTGAATGTGTGACGGTGTGTGACGTATGGTGGTTTCAGTTTGAATTTCAAATGGCTTAAAGCCATTATTATATAGAAAAACCTTCCGATCGGTACCGTCGACATGCCTGCCACGAGATTCGAACGCTGGGCCCCAGGACGAGATCCTAACCGTGTATGGAATACACTAGTGTTCGTAATCTACGGGTATATAATTTTAAATATAATATAAGTGTATCACGTGAAGGGTGTAACAGATGGTGTAAACCAACACAAAAAAGCCATTCAGTCAAACCATGAGTCATCGAAAAATCCCATTGAGATCCGGTGACAATTATCTCTGTTTCAAAAAATATAACAAGCTCATACTAATTATCCGTAACTCTGTTATCTCTGTTTCATAAACCGTATACACAAGGCCACACGAGTTATTCCTCTTAATGCTACATATAATAATTTAGATGTAAACAAATTTAATTATATGTCCCGTTCGTTTGGAAATCGCTGATTGATATATTTGTTCTGCAACAAATCGTACTGAGGCTCTACAAATATCGAAATATCTACTGGCTTCAGTCATCTATTTAAATACTCTTTCTTCGCCTGTATGAATACTTTTTGATTTTATAGGCCTCGCATTTTTCGAGTGTTTTCCGGTCCCTCCCCATTTGGTATTCTGACTTTGTGTGATAGCTCGTAAATTATCCAATTTGTTATTTTGGGGACTTCCATCAATATGATCAACTACAAATCCATCTTTTATCAATCCATCAAAACATTCGAACGCAAATCTGTGATTAAGATATTTTTTCTTTCCAGCACCAAACATAAGATATCCAAGGTCATTATCATACCCTAATGGTTTCTTCAGTCTGCGGTGTCTGACAATACCATCACGGGATGCTTCATAATCGATGATCACGGTATGTGTTTGAAATTCTTGGTTCATTTACATACTAAATACTATTTGTCTAATTCATTATTTGGTTTGATTATTACTTGAGAATCTTTCAATGTAGTCTTGAGGTGTTCTTATGATTTTATCCTTGACGCTGACGCAGTCAGAGTCAGAGTCGGAATCTTTGATGCAGGTTTTAACGGAATCTATGATGGAATCTTTGATTCTTTTATCATAATAGCGCTTTAGCTCTCTGTATCACTTACCAACGCATCTGAGACACAACTGCGACTTACTCCGCACACCTACCCCACATCGTATGCAGGGAAAGGGCTCTAAGCTTCCACGACGTACGCTTTGTAAATGATATCCACAGAATTCATTCTGCATGATTTGTAACAAGCAGTTACTGATCCTGTCATAAGCCATTTGCAATAACTCATTATATAATAAATTCTTTTATTTAAATACTTGTTTTAATTATAATATGGAGGAATTCGAGAGATTATCAAAAATTATGCCTTGGAAAAATGCTAAATTCAATCTCGATAGTCTCCAATCATGTGCCAATGGGTATAATAAGTGACAGAAGCATGATAAGTAGAATCCGTGATGCATTTAATGAATTCAAGCGCGATGGAGCATCTCACTGTTGGTCAACATTTCGAATTGATGGTAGTGTTGATGCTAAAGCGCAGCAGTGATAATCTCACATCATGAAGAGAAAAAGTATTTTTTTTACAGTGAAATTCATTATGCGCTCAGAAACGGGGAATTGGATTATACGCAACAAATTTAAACCAATCTTGTAAGATAAAAGAACCGTCACTGTAAGCCAGGATTCCAAACCAGGAATTCTGACTGGAATTGACAAACCGTTTTACGAGAGATCCTATCCTGTAACCGCGGTTGTTTATGGAATTTATCCGTTAAATGATATACCGAGTATTGAGAAATTAAAACCCATGAAATATTCGTCGTTGAATTGTGTAGCAGAACGAATTATAGAGCATTTTACAAATACGTTGTGTGGAAACAAATTAACGGATCTAAGACGCAAAAAAATAAACGAATGGGGTCTAACAGTAAGGGAAAATGGGACAACAATTCAAAATGTGGCCGCGTTAGAACGGATACTAAAATTCAAAATATCCGTAGCGACAGTAACAGGCGAGATATTATATGAACCGAAATATAAATCGAGAGGATCTCCAATCAAAATTATTGACCATAATGCACACTCGTGGACATCCGTAGTAACAATATTTCCGCGGGATAGAACCATACAATATCTACCCGTGGAATCCTCTCGGGGAGAATTCTCTGAGGAGAAATTATTTGATTTTATTTCTCAGTCAAATAAAAGCGATCCTGTGTCAGTGTGGTTACTTCACAGTTTTGAAGACGAAGAAGGTAAATTCGATCAATTTGTAAGACCCAATGGCGAAATATACCGTACTGAAGCCCTCCACAACGAGATGAAAAAACTAGCTAGTGGTTTTTCAACGGAACACGACGAACAATTACTAACAAACTGTTTTACAATTCCGTCAGTTGCAGCCTATTTTGAGAGATAGAGAAATCTATGGAAACCAAATTTCTGGTTGCATTTTTATCAGATATCAAGTCAAGCTGCGTGAAGTATGGCCATGGCGGATTATGGAATACAAAATATGACCCCAAAAGTATTTTTTCGGTTGATATGATTGCGCGTTATCTGGGGAGTTTTCTCGGATATGGGGAATGCTCTGAGTACTTTAAAAGATTTGGACATCCCACACACGAAATGACCCGTGTTGCGATTAATGGACCACTGCCCGATTTTGATTTAACCGGATTCGCTCGTGTAGTATCATTTTAATTGGCTAAAGGACTTCATCCGTGCTGTTATGTTTGGTTTGATAGACACATCTCTGAAAAACACTGGATGCCAATAGTGTTATTAAGGTATATGATTGATTCTAAAATGTTGTGTGTAGTAACGAAAAAGCAAAATCGGAAATCGATGAGGATATTATTGAGTTTATAACCGATATCGAGGAAGCACCGATCATTGATGATATTGATGAAAGTATTAACAATTTAGTCGTATATGATAATGTCATGTTAGACAATCAAAAGAATCCTGCTAGGATATTTTCCAGAGGTAGGCATAACAATAACGATGTGATATATGTCACTCAACGATACACTCAAATACCAAAAGTGATCAGAGATAACTGCAATATTCTTGCTGTATTTAATGGATTAGACACACATACGCTACGAAATATTCACCAGACTTGGTGCAGTGGAGATATGGATTATAATCTCTTTAGAAATTTCTTTAGTCACGCGCAGTCAATCCCACATGGATTTGTAACGATAAATTTGCACGACCTTAGATCAAGATATCTTATCGGACTTGATCAAATATTCGGTTGAAACAATTCGTCTCCACAACGCCATCGGCGCCGGGTCTGTCTGGAGACAGAGTCTCAATAGCGTGACAAACCGAAATCATTTCTCTTTTTTTGTCTGCCTGAATTGGTTTCGGTTTGAAATCTTTTAAGATTTTGCTGAAATAGTTTTTGTTTGTTTGAAATAGTTTCGGTTTGTCTGAAATAGTTTCGGTCTGTTCGCCTCCTCTGCTGCTCGTTCATCAACACTCGACACTTCATCAATATCGATGATAAAATTAATTATATCATCACCTTCATCATTTCATAATTTTGCATTTTCATTATCTTTAAGAACATTGCAGCATCTCTGATCATCTACAGATGGTGTCACTAAATATAATGTATCCACTTATTTAGCCACAGTTGCAAAACCAAAATGGGAAAAACAGCATACGGTGAAAATTCTGCAATATGTAACAGAAACAGAATTCGTTTTTACCTAACATTCAATATAAAGATGGAGGTGATATTGCTACATTAATGTCAAACTTTCCAAGAACTCCATAGGCTAAATACCCAGGAGAAAGACATCTTCCTGTATATAATTATTGTGTTCCTGGAACCCGACTTGATATTCGACTTGACGAACGAGATCATCCAAACCAGAGTATCCAATAAGTGCTACTGATCACGAATGTCACGTTCATGATGTAGCATATAAAAATAAAGATTTAAAATAAAGACATAATGCAGATGTGAAGATTATACACTCGTTAAATTTCATTAAAAAATAAATCTTTCAAAGAATCATTAGCTAACTGGTTAGTAAGATCCGTGATAAAAGGTAAAATAGTATTAGAGACTGGTAATTAATCAACCGATTATTATAATAATAGAATCGATTTATTATAGCCCAAGAGGAGATTGGAGGGGTAGAGAGGGATATTAAAACTGGTTGACGTCAATCAAGTACGTACAAATACGCGTTGATTCTCGTTTACGTTTAAGTAGATATAAGGAAGCAGAGCTGTTAGAAGCTAAAAACATCTGCTGAAGTTGTATTAACTTTTAAACGAATTTATCAACAGGGACCCTTGCGATGGCAATAACTACTACAAGTTGATCCTGGCAAAGAATTTCTTTGTGCAGTATCATCTCTGATGAAAAATCATGACGTCAAAATCTGACGAGAATATACCGCAATTCATCGTGATCAGGCAATCGCTGAACGATTTAATCGATCACTTACTGAGCCGTTATTTGGATATCAATATCAGTAGCAAAGGAAATAATTAAAGTTATGAGATCTCTTAAATGGGTTGCAAGATTACCGAGGGTGATAGCTGCATTAAAGAATGATGTTACTCGTGCAATTTCTATGAAGCCGACCAATGCAATCACAAAAGACATATACCAATACAACATGATTTTTCAAAATAATCAGTATTAGGTAATGTGACTGTAAGATACTTATATGAACCTGGTAAACTTGAAGGTGGTAAAAAAAAAGAACGACTGGTCCTATTTGGAGTGTAACTACAAATACAATTTCAAGTGTGGTACGATTTACGGATAGACCTGCAATCTATAGATTACATTCTGCTGTTCATTTTCTTAATATATCATCGCTAATAACATCGCTGCTGGTGCCAGTAGTTTCAATAACCCTCAGCAACTGAGATATTCTTCTAACTCGAGGCACTGCGAGATAAACAAAATTAGACCATTCGATACATCATCGAATATCCAAACAACTTTATCAGAGATTGTTAATACTTGAGATAAATGGATTGTCACTGACGACCTCTGTCGAAATAATTCGATCACACGAGTTGTTTTACTTCCCGGTCATTTGAGATAAACTGTCTTATGTCTAGTCACAGGATCACGCTGACTGAACAGTTGATAATTTCAATGGTTGGTAATTTCTGCATTAAATATCCTTTATTTCTGCGTCGTCAGATTCAGAATATTATGTAACTTTTTTGGTTTTATTCTCCATTCGCCCCAATATACATCGTAAGCAGTTCTTATATAGAATTGAGTCAGCAATTCTGAATATTTTCTTTCAATTTAAAATGAATCCGTAGCGACTCTAAAAAAATGTTTTATCATCGATAATATATTTATCGAAACACACTCGCTTATTGAATCTCTTAAATGAGTAAACTGCGATGACTTGCCATTGATGTCACCAACAAGTGTGCCTAATTTAGTTCACACATACATTTCTCTTCGTTGCATTAGCAGTTGTAAAATCAAATTCAGCATCCTCTATGCTTAATCTTTTATAGTGTCGTTTATAATCATGTTATCCTCCTTTGGGAAAATGTACTGATCATTTTTCTGCCAAGATCTTTTGCGGTTTTATTTTCTAAATCACTTATATCAGGATTTTTATCATCGGAATATTTCTTTTGTTGTGGTAACCAAATTTCTATTTGCGGACGAAATAATATAATCGCTTCATTTATTTCATGAAATATTATATGTGCGTCGATCATATATCGTGACAATACAATTAGTACCCACTTCTTTTCTGAAAAGTGTCTAGCAAAACATGTATAACAAACTGGATGAAAACCTTTAGCAAACTCAAATGACTATACAAGCGAATTCAGTCAAGTTATACTCTGGTAAAGGTCCGTTGATCGCAACTCTGGTCATCTCGTGTTTTGGATGTCCAAATCTTTTAAAATATCCATGACAGACACCTATTCCAAGAAAACTTCCTGGATAACACATTCATAATCGTATTTAGTATTCCACAATATGGTGTGTCCGTATTCGTTACAACTATGTTGTAAATCTACAAGAAATTCAAATAGTGTTGGCTTTCAAAAACAAAAACAACAACATTATTTTGCAAAGTGAGAAATCAACCGATAGAATGGTAAAACAATATTTCAGTAATTGTTCAATATTGTCATTCTGCGATGAATATTTCTGCGCAAGATTTTTTATTTCTTTGTAGAGGGATTCTGAACGGTAAATATCTAAAATTTGGTCATACAAATTGATCATAGTAAATATTTCGATTTTAGCAGGTGAGCAATATATTCTGTTTCAAACAATATAACCCGGTCGGAGTTTTCCAAAACAATTTTTTTCTTCTTCAATATTGTTAGTTAGAAATAGATGAAGATAGATAACTTTGTCAATGATACGTAGAGCAGTAAAAGAGTTATCTCGCTTGTACTTCGTAATACTATTATGTCTAAATAATTTTTAACCCATCGTGTTGAAAATAATAAAACCAAACCGGTATTTTTAAATAAATACAAAAATTGGGTTTTTTTTCTAAAGAAATACAAACAAAAGTATGTTACTTCTGAATTATAACTCTATTGTAAGACAGAGAAATTCAATGTCAATATCAATGACAATCATTAGATTTATGTTCATTGAGTATCCTGGTATACTACTTGACAGTCAAGGGATATAATAACTTTTTAAGTAGAGTATGTAATGTTTATATATTTATTGACGAAGAATGTTATTATGTTGTTTGTTTTAAGAAACATTATTTTTGTTTTTCCAAATTTTTCAGGTTTCTTGCTTAATCTTTAATTTTTGAGCAGTAATATTTAAGAAAAACAAACGTCAAATAAGCCACACCCAATGCGTAGCTACTTTCAGATCTGTGCCTTGACAAAGTAAGTATATAATGTGTGTGTGTGTGTGTGTGTGTGTGTGTGTGTGTGTGTGTGTAAATCTATTTCAAAGCTAAGAACTATCTTGAATATTTGTCTGAAAACTATAATAAGACTATAGAGCACTATTCATCTAAATCTTTTTGCTTTCATATGGACATACATCACGA
This sequence comes from Unio delphinus, assembly GCA_029339505.1. Taxonomy (NCBI): domain Eukaryota; kingdom Metazoa; phylum Mollusca; class Bivalvia; order Unionida; family Unionidae; genus Unio; species Unio delphinus. The sequence goes on along the minus strand of JAQISU010000004.1, from coordinate 8,841,580 downwards.
TTAACTTTGCTATATGTTCTCTACATATTAATATCAGTACTGTGCTTTCCACGGTGTGACAATCAATACAAATCCTATGTTAATCTAAAATGCCTCCAAAGATGACTTCACAGTGAACTTGTTGTCAAAGGTTCACCGGCATTTTTTGTGTGGAGAGGTTGCACTGTAAAGAGCAGCATATAAACATAAGATTTCACTTCCGGATCATCCCCAAGGCCTTATTACTCAATGTGCACTGTCGCCGAAATACACACATAACAAATATTCTCTGACCTCCTATTCTCAGGAATAAACAATTACCTTTAAATCCCTACCAAAAATGCATCAATATCTCTTCTAGCACCACCAAAATGAGAGAGGAAAATATGTTCTAAAATAGACCAGAACTACATTAACTGGAAAAACTAATTGTGATGCGATTCCAAATGAGACCCAACGAAAAATCCAGGCACTTGACACAAAATGCTACATAACCATCCTTGATAATGATTTACTGCCTTGATTCATGAAAGAAAGTATTTTTTGTTATTCAGTACTTGTTGGAGTCATTACTGGCATTCACAACGATGGTTTCGTTAATATTACTTTACCAGCAGCAACACCAGTAGGTCTCAAGATAGCATCATGAATCTTCACCTTTTCTAATAAGTATAACTGTATGCATGGCTCAGAAAAAAAAACAACTTTCTGACATTTCTGCAAAATCCTAAAATGTGAGATAGTGGAATTGAACATTAAAATCTTCTACTATCACCTTTTAACATCAATTAACGTGATCTAAAACCTAAGTTGAAATTTCCATAAATCCTAAACATGTCAAAATTATCAGCTGACCTATCATCAGAATTGGCTGGTTGTGGATCAAGCAAAGTGGCTCGCGTTACTAATCAGGACTGTTTGTATTATCCTTGGTCAATATCACTGACGGACCAGCTGACCATGTATATTCATATGACTATCTTGCTAGACCCAATATCGTTGTGGCAACGTCGACATCATCTTGAATTAATTCAATCTCTTTTACATCTATCATGTATACAGCACTTCTGAATAACTGAATAATATCGTTTTTAACAAAATGAAAACTTGTATTAGCTCCGTATGATGTATTGGCGAAGACATTTGTTAACGTTTTACCGGCAACATTAATAATAGCATTAGGAGCTTTGCACGAGCAACGTCAATAGCTTTCATTCTTAATTGTTTTGCAATTGATATTGCTTTTAGATCTATCCTTCTAAACAAAACCAGAACAACATCACAAGAGTCCATCGCCGTAGATCGCTTTATACGTAGGTAATGGCGTATTTATCACTTTGACCACAATCGGTCCACGTTGAGCATTATTTGTTATTAATTTATTTAATCTCTGTGAAAGGAATTAGCAATTTCATTGATGAGAGAACGATAAACGTTTATATCCATGATACCGCTAGTAAATAATCGTTGACAAATATCAGCATATTCATGAAGAATTTCTGGAGAATTGTTACCGGCTCGTTTTCCTCCAATCTGAATTTATAATTGTTCAACATCCGAACGGATGTTGTTAGGACAAGTAACAAGACCACTTCCTTCAGTACCTGTATCAATACCGAATCCAGTAAAAGATTTAGAATCTTTTGGGTCACAACATTATTCTTCTAGTTTCTTTTCTAGTCTTATAAAGTGCTTGAATGAATAAAAATACGATTCTTCGTCTTCGATAGGTTTATTAGAAAATATAGAATATATATATATCTTTAACCCAATCATCTTCATTTTTCCAAGATTTAACATATTTAACTTTTTACATATTTTTCTACTTCTTAGCATCCCAAATTTCTGATATCTCTAAGACCTTGACACGTAAATTTACCCTAAACATGTACTTTAGTTTGTGGCGGTTGTTGTTGAGGAAGTTGTGGTTGTTTTTATGTTCCCGCATAAGATTTTATTTCTTCAATATATTTTTGTAGTTTGTATCTTTATTTCTAACCTGTTTTTGTTGTATTTATTCGATATATACATTTTTTAAAAGTTACATTAACAAACTCTGGTTTTAACAATTCAGATTTTTTATGAAAAACTATATAATTAAAAACGATACAAATCAATCTATTTAACGTTTCCTTTTAGATCTTTAATAATACTGTTACGTGCTTAGGCTCGAATAAGCAGCAACACAGAAAGAAGTGAAAACTAACAAGCTTGTAAAACTTTAACAATGAATTTATTAAGTACAATTATTTTCATAAAATAAATAAACTTACGGTTTTAGAGAATCAAATCCAACATTAATCCAATATATAATTCACAAAAATAATCCACTAATGGAATTGCAAGAGTCCTGATAAATAAATGTTCTAATAATTCCAGGTTCGAATCTTGACGATGTAATCCAAAATGGCTGACGATGTCACGTGATGTAGTTCTTGTTTTATTATCATCCAAATGAAATTATGAAGCACATGTCCTTTTCCAGATAAATACAATAAATTCTCTTGCTCTAACGAATTTACAAAATTCCCAGTACAAGGTAATTAAAATTATAACTCAAACAGAAGACACAACTTAATAATAATAAAGCCCAACATCTACTAAATTGTTCTACCCCAAACAATAATTTAAATACCTGTTTTTTTACGTAAACAAGTGATCACGTGATTTCATGGAAATTCATAGAAGGTCATAGAAAGAGCGTACGATCATTTAAACACGTACACAAAGAAAGATTCAGATAAGAAAATCAGTCATTTCTCACCCCCAAGAACTAAAAATAAAAAGTTGTCCTTGAAATTAAGCAATAGTTTTAGAAGCTTGTTGACACTGTCTGAAGCAGGGTCAGAATTATGTCAACAAGCCAAGGTCAAAAACATGTTTACATATAAAGTATGGTCATAGAGATTTTTCTAGAATAATTTCCCAATTAATGAATTTTAAAGCCAAAATGACAAATTTGGATCGCACAATTAAAAATAAATAATTTAAATCTAATAGACGTAACAATACCTTCTCTAAAAAATGTAATCAATTCAATATTTTCGTTTATTACTTAAGGTTTATTTCACTTATACCAGTACGAACTTTGCCAATACCTTCTAACATTTCTTCATCTACAGGGGGAGGTTGAGTAGCAGCTATTTGGAAACTCTCGTAAAATCTGTTGTTTTTTGTTTTGTTCTGTTCATTCTGCTATTTTTTCCAGTTGCTATAGCGGTTTATTCTAACGTTGGACGAAGACCTTCAGTAGCTTCTGCAACTCTTTCAGTTGCCTTTGTTGCTGGTTTAAATAATTATTCTGAACCGTTTGCAAACTCAACCAGGGATTCTTGACTTTCTTATAATTCTTGTCTGACAGAATCACGGACTGGAAGATATTGTTTTGAATGCTTCTAGTCACTCTCGAGCTAATCTAGCTGTATAAGATTCCATAGCTGGTGCCAAATTATTTATATACAATAATGATGTAATTACAACAGCAGAGAGGGTGCGGCCTCAATGAAACGTCCATATGGCAAACAAGACACACATACAAATCTGAAGGGGAAAAAATACAAAATATAATAATAACCCAAAAAGAAACCAATTAGAGAAACTCTCGTTTAGTTGGCGGCTTCGATTTGGCGTTATTGACCATATATTTTTATTTTTTTTGTAGAAAACATCATTGTTTTAGCAAAAGTCGTTTCAGCCAAAGGTATGTTCACCCTCTCTGCTGCTAAGCCACAACACCTTAATTATATTTATATTTTTTTTAAATCCACCATAACTTGTTATCATAAATTTCAACTTTTTCTTCAGCGATTCGAGAGAATCTTCTCTTCTCGAGCCGGACAGATCACCCTGTACCTTTCATAAATATTGACCACCGGTACTGAGTAATTTTAAATGGAAACATCACAATGATAACCTTACAAAAGTAGATTTTACTGTTAGAATGTTAATCTTTGCATTTTATATTTCAGATAGATATGATATAACCAATACCATTCTTAATAATTGCATATATTCATCATACAAGATTTAGATAAATTAATAACGAAGTTCAGTTTTATAAATAATATGAGGACTTTATTCTTGTCCATCAACTCAGATTAACACATTAAATTTGTCAATTCACCTTACACAAGTCAATATTGAAAACGAATTTAAAGATTTAAAAGTATCTGAAACAGATTACATATTTTTTTTTACAAAACAAGACTGCTCATCAAAACATGATAATAATGATTCAGTCAACATATTCGGATATGAAATGTTGGCAAAATCAATTAAATTGAGCAGTATGGCAACGCAAGGAATATCTTACTGACATTTATCACATAACTTTATGCTAGAGTTAGTACAATAAATATATAAGCTTCATGTATTTATATATTTTCAAATAAGAAAACTGTTGTCTGAATGTTCAGTACAGTTACTTGATAATTAATCCAACAAACAACATCTTACTGATCTGGTTCAGAAGAATAAAAGACTCCACATCGAACATTTTGGAAGACTTTCACCCTCTGATGTGTTAAATGTTTACAAAAATGTTACTATGGAGCGAAAAAATGTCCAATGAAGAAGGAGAAAATGTTTACTAAACATGAAAAAGTGGGGTGGATTTCTTTCTTTATATAAGACAGCAGCAAAATAACAAATGAAGGTATATCTATTTTAAATCAAAGTATCAGGTTTATTGTAATACGTATTTTAAGTAGTATATTTTAAGACAGTGTAAAATATATCTTTAAGAAAGTATTTTAGGTGAAGGCAGATGTAAAAATTACAATAAGTTTTCATCAATATATCAGATTCCAAAGTTCGACTTAACTATGCAATTGTTGGTGATGGTATATTTGTTCTTCCAATAAAATGGTGATGAAAACAGGTAGCGTGGGTATCTATAACAAAAATTAACAAAATTATCGGATACATTTAATGTAGGGATAAACATTTTATAAATACTTTATTTTAAAGTATATGATTCTATCTGCTGCCTACTAATTTGTTACTGTGTATAGGTCAAAAGATACTAGTAGATAGCGAAGTACAATAAGGAAACTTTAGTTGGATTGGAATGGTGCTGGTTTTATAACTAGGACGGTTGTAAATACAACCAAAACGTCAGTACATACAACACAGAGTATCGACAACAACAACACACATAATCACAACGATGACACTTCATTATAAAAACATAGAAGATGAAACTAACAAGTAAGCATGTACTATTACGTCTGTGGTGGTAGGAACATGTGTAATTTAATTTAACATATACAATGTATAGTTAAGTTTTTAACTAGCTACTTCACTTATTATTTTTTATTCTCTTCTATGAACCATTTTCGTTTTTATTCCTTTTATCAAATATAAACCTTACAGGATAATTAAAACAACAACAAAATGCTATTTAATGTAAGAAATAACAAAAGGCAGTATAAGTCATAAATTTACTTCTCTGGCTATTGAAAAATGTTAGCTTCTTACACTATCAATGATACAAGGCAATTCCGCTGCTTCCATTTGAGCTAACTGAATCAGATAATATGAATGAATCATCAGTAGTATAGTAAAAAGGGAGTATAGTCTCTCAGGGACGTTTTTTTTTTTTTTTTAAAAAGTACATGTTCTCTTCTAGCTTTTCCCAATACAATCTTAAAGAACAGACGATGATCTCTTTCCTTAGAAGGCGAAAACACTGCCACTAGTCCACACCAGAGAAAACGAATTTTGTCAGCAAACGTTTTTTATTGGAATAAACTCTGAGAGACCGTGGAAAAAATGCATGAGTTGAGGCAAGTAGTATTCTCCTTAGTGTTGCCTATATTCAAATTTACGTAAAACTGATAGCAGATGGTGGTGATTATAGAATGATTTTAAACTAGCACGAAAATGTGCGGTTTCTGACATTCGGTTTCCTATACTCAAGCTGCAGAGAGTGTTGTCTTTTGTTTTCTATTATGAGGCTATCCTCTGTTTATTTAACATCATTTTATTTGCGTTGTATTGAATCCAGAATTTATATTTAGAGACAATATTTATTGTATAATGGACGCTTGGAGAACACATACAGTATACACTAATTACGAGGCAAACCAAATGGCAGAAACAAAGCCGTGTCCGATTTAAACATGTTCTTGAAAATCAGTTTGACAAATTCGGCAACTGCATTGTATTGTCAAAGTTTCTGGTTCACATACAGAACCAAAGACAATGCAGGCTCGCATATTTGTTCTTGAATGCTTTCATTGTCTTGGTGTCAATCATCTGTAAGGTGACAAAGTAGATAACAACTCCACAATCTGGAGGTGATCATGCATGGGGAAAATAATAAACGAGGTGGCACATGTAAACACAAGATGGCAGGATAACGCACAGCGCAGGTGAAAAAGTTAGAAACAAATGAACAGAAAACAGCTTACGAAGAATCAACCTGAAAAAAAGTTTGAAACTCATTGGAATGCAATTAATAACTGTTGCATTGGCAAGATACATTATAATACTCAAATGTTATTAAGGCACGTTGTACTTTTAATTTCGCACAGGGAATTACAAATTTTTCTTTGTAATACATTTGTACATATTATAACGTTGATTTTTAACATGTATTTTCGGAGTACATTTTATCACATTCAGCGTTACACACATAAATTAATATTGACGTATGGGGTATGCTCGCAATAACATTATGACGGCAAAAATGGTATACACTATGTTTATTATCATGAGTGGATTTGAATTAGGACCCTCAAGGATAACTGTCCGACAGATATGTCAATGCAAGGTTAATTGGAGAAATGACAGGGTTGAGGCAAACCAGTGACGAAATTTGGGAAATCATTGACAACTTGAAACAGGTGTCATAAAATTATTTTTTCAAAAATAGTTAATAAATGTCGACTAGAAAGAATTATTGACTTCAATGGGAATTTTGAGAGAAAGCTATATATATATATATATATATATATATATATATATATATATATGTGTGTGTGTGTGTATGTATGTATGTCTGTATGTATGTATGTATGTATGTATGTATGTATGTATGTATGTATGTATGTATGTTACACTTCCGCTGAAGACTAACTCTTCTGCTTCGTCGAATTGATTTTCATTATCCTTAGTTTCAGCTTCAGTCATCCGAATACTTCGACGTTTCATATGATTGTATTTGTCTACTAGCGAATGCAGTTCCCTCAGATTGTTTTAGTTTTTAAAATGATCCCACGTATCATTTTAATGCGTCCTATTAAATCCCTTGACAACTGCATTATTATCATTATGCGTAGAATACCTATGGATTGTTTTCCTCAAGCCACGTTTCAAACAATGTTGTTAAGAAAGTCTTCGCGTTGATCTACCCAAAACTGTGTTGTTTGCGTGACTAAGTAGCAAACGCTTCTCCGACAGTTGTTCCGGTTTCTGTTTTAGAGGCAAGCCCCATAAATGCTTACTGAAAACATGAATAATTTTGAGCAAGTATATGACGCCAATGTCCTCTCTCTACTATTCTTTCAGGTTGATTAAATCTGCATACCAGAAAGCGTATCGTCAACTCCATTACTGATTACTCTACGCCTAGGAAAAATGGCATCTTGTTCGCTTATATAGTTCTTCTCCATCTATTTTTTTGTTAGACTGTATATGTCGTCCATTTTTGTTTGGGCGACCGTATATGCGATATATTTTTCTGTTGATTTGCTGACATTTAATTGTTGACCTTTGGTCTACCAGCCTTAGGTTTTCTAGGTTTGAGTATTTACCCGCCAAATTTATATTTGATTCCAGAAAGATGACCGCTATCGCTTAACCGGCTTGAAGAAGCTCTTCCGTGTTTGTACTGTTTTTCATTATATTTGTGCTTGTTGTCTGTCTTTGTCTACATTATTGTGTTTCATCATGCATTGGCTGTTCAGTTCATATATGTTTCTTAATCTCCTTGTTTTGGAAACGAGAACAATTAGAATTTTATTAGCTGTCTTGCTCTTATGTTAGGTGAATAAAACCTACTCGGATGATCAACTCTATAGAAACACTAAGGATAAAATACCCCATCAAAGTTTAATTACATACAGGAAAATGTATAAAGGGGAGAAAAATGTATTTTGAAAAACAACACCAAACTACATATTAGGAGGAACACAACAACGCATCATGACAATGGGGATGGGGGTGGGGTGGGGTGGTAGGAAGTGTGTGTGTGTGCATTTCCTCATTTCCAAAGAACTATAAAAGAAAATCAATATGGGCGATCAAATTATAGAGAGAAGGCTTTATGCTTACTCAACACACCAGGTTGTGCCAGAGACATTTCGAGCTTGAATGTTTCTCAAAAGACTCGAGAGCACGGTCTTCACTGACAGTCGACATAATTTAAACATTCGAGCACAGCCAACTCATAGAACGTTTGATTGCATTATCAACGGTATATGGAGATCTCGCCAAGTTAAACAAATGATGCTGTTAACTTTTTTGATTGTTACAAATATTATACTAACATTATTCATTAAGGTGGTAATTGCTCTCAAACTCGGACCAGGCTGATTCGGTACAAATTTTTGCTGACTGATTCGGCCCAGATATATGGCCGATTCTCCAAACTTTCAAGCTGATTCGGACCATGTGAAATATTATTCAGTTTTGTACTCGATTTAAACGTGCGATTTAAATTTATTGTGTAACATGGTTTTCTCATTATGTGCAAAGTACGTCGAGCGGTTAATACATGTATTTAAGGTTTTAACAATCCCGTTAGTACGCGTGATCATGGTGTTGTTACATATAATAAAATAACGTAAACCTAATTATTTTGCATCGGAAATTTAGAAGTGAAATATTTTTTAAACTTTTCTTTCTACTTTGTTTTATTCAGAAATAAAAAAATTACGAACACTAACAAATAAGAAGAAATAAACTAAATGATTTTTGAACTCAGTAGCGATCGCATTTCCTGAGTAGGCGTCAATTTTTTTTTTTTAAAATCGAGTTAATTATCATTCATTATTAGGTTGGAGCCCTTTCATATATAAAACTGCAGACGTCACATCATTCTTACACCCGCTTTATTTTTTTTCCAATTAAAATGTATCGAATTATTTGAAGAGCAGAGCAAAAGGGACATATACCACTTCTTTTTCGTTAAGTACAGAAGCTGACTTGATGAAATGGAAAAGTTGAAAAGTTCGAATTTTTATAGATTTAATAAGTTATTAAGTTGAAGAAAGACAACAATAAAGCCTTAAAAACGATGTGGCGACATCTCACAATTGGTATATAGGATCCTTCTCACATGGCGAGTTTTCCATAATTCATTATTAACAACGCCGGTGTGTACACAGTGTCACAAATGACATCACCTCTGCTATTTGTGAGGGGAAGGGAAGCGCGTTGTTTTATTCAAGACGGATCGAGATATATGATCGGTTTATAATAAATTTCTTCGTAACGAGTAAGAACGAAAGGTACAAATTTTCAGAAAGTGAACCATATACATATAGCAAATTATATAAAAAGTTTAAGCGAATTTCAGTTTTGCATGTTTGTCCCCTTTAAATGTAAACGGAAGCGAATAAAAGAAAAGTTGTTTCAAAGCTGGCCGGCGTAGAATAGAAAGATGGATTCTAGTTATCTCACTTTCGCCTTTTCCAGCTAAACAATTTAAAATGTCGACCATTAATTTAAATAACCTGGTGTACATCCATATAAATCGTCAATCGTTGTGTCTACTATCCCAGAGATACCACTGCGTTATTCAATCAGTAGTACCACCGGAAAAGCGGACATAAACAGTTAATTAATGGCTAAAACCATCAGGCGATGAACCCAAGTGCGCGGTCTAACACTCACCGGCTACTCCATCAAGTCGTTTCCCAGCCACCACCCCGGAGGTGGAATTGTTGCCATCACAAAGATGTGCTGTCCTTGGCGTTTTTTGTTGTTGTTTTTTTTTTTTTAATTAAAAAAAAACAAAACTGTTTCTAAGTTTGATTGATACGCCTGATTTATCATTTTGCTGTGCCATCTCTATTGATTTGTTGCGCAGCTTCAATTTAATACTTACTGTGATGTAACTCATTATATTATATACATGTAATTGTATAAACTGAACAAAATCAGATTATGTTGCACGATCATTCTCATCTTCCCGCTAAGAGCACAATATGTTAGAATCCTATCTGCGGTAATTACATCATATGCACGATTATCGGCCACATCTGGTGCTATTGCATACTTCACTTTGATATACGCCCTGTAATCTTTTTGCTTGTTCCATGTGTCTTCAAACGTCAGAGTGAAATATTGGATACAAGTAACTAAATTCCTCCAAGGAACTTTGTTTTCCAGTGTCTTTGCCCTGATTATTTGCCAGGCTTCCTGTAGCATAAAGTACGCTCGCGAATAATGTCTTTAAAGTTAAGCAGCATTATACTTTTTTCCCCCGCTAGAGATGATGTTTGCTGTTACTCGGACTTCAGTACGTCTCAGACCCAAGTTGTCCAATATCTGATCCCCTTTCTCATGGTTTCCGTCTGGTACTCTCCTGTGGACTAGTGGTTAGAGCGTCCGCTTCAGATGCAGGAGATCGTTGGTTCGATACGTGACTAAGTCATCCCAAAACAGTTACAAAAATGGTACCAACAGCTGCCTCACTATGCATTCAGCATTAAGATGTTAGCGTTATGAATGGTTGACCTGGTGTCATGATAAAGTGTCTGGGTGGGACATAATGCTACATGTCTGCGGCATGATGCCCCAGTGCTAGACATCGCTATAAACTGCAACAATGCAGACATCGTAACGATATGACTGAGAATGTATTAAAGCTACGTTAAAATTCGAAATCACACACACACAGACAGACAGACAGAGGTACTCTCCAATACCAGAGTGTGTTTGACCCCTCTAAAGACGGTGTTAGTATCACAATAAGATCCAAATATAGAACCCAGTGGCAACATCATGCAGGCTTCATTGTCACCATCCATCAAATTCAGAATTATAAGACAAGTTGCTGCTACCATATCAACAGCTGCAACAACACCCATCCCCAATCAATGGTAACTTTTATTTAGCTTTAAATGCCATGATTTTAATATTCTTTTAGTTATTTCTTTATACGTTAAGTGTCGAACAAACGGAGGTCTTATGCTTTCAGGATTTCTTGCAACTTAGCGTCCATCGTTACATTTTGACCTTACTGTCGATTTAATTTTTAAAATCAACAGTTTTATTTTTTAAATCATTATATAACGCTATCGCATCATACAGGATTTCTTCTTTCCAGCTTTGTTCATCATAAATTTGCATTTGTTTTCTGACAGTGTCGGTCGGATTTAATGATTGATTTGTTTTAAAATGTGTACATTTCTACATAAATAAAATTACAAGCAAACAGAACAGCAATATTAAAACTATTTACCATGCAGCATTAGAATCAACTCTTACAGGAAGTTACATTACACGTTTAAAAATTGTATTTAATATTAAAATACATTCACCAATAAACGTGGACATAGATGAAGTCATATCATTGGCTTATTCGAATTTCTCTGAATCAGCCTATGATCGATAATCTGACAACAAAAGGGATATTTCAAGACGAACTAACAAAAATAAAATAAATATAGAGAGTAATGATCAGTACAAAAAGACTGAAGAAGACGAGAAAGGTCTTAAAATAAAACAGACACCGAAACTGGTTTTGCACGAACTGACTCTTAACCTAAAGTGGTCCAAAGACCAAGGTTCTTTATTTCTTACACCTTACAACATCAACAACAATAAATAAAAAAAATTAATAAAAAATAAAATAAAAAAAAGGAAGCAAAATACCATGTACTGCGGTTTTTGTTTATCTCAATGGTCATGAAAACTAACGAAATTGATAATGATTAGGTTAATGAGATAAAACAATACAATTGTGTCTGTAAAGCGTACAAAACAGGATAGCCATATTTAATTGGATAGAGATTAGCATTTCAAATGCTTCGGGTTGAACTTTGTATTGCAGCTGAACGTGTATGAATTGCAGAAATAGCGACATGATTTTTTAATCCATTAGACTTTTGATTTCAAAGAAAAACACAGTAATAGTTAAAAGTATGACCAGATTGTAATCTTTGCTGTAAACAAATTGAACAATATTGATGATATATTGAATAAACTAATATAAAAATATATGAAACTGGACGTGAAAAATTTAATATGATGCGTACCGAGTATAACAGATACAATGAGATAAAGAATGCGGTAAGGAAGAAAATGGAAGCAACATATAAAGCCAAATTGTTGAAGACTTTAACAACACCAATAACAACAGCGACAACAACAAAAACAAAGGTTAACGAGATTAATATGAAAATAAACGAGAAAGCTATTTGGGAGAAATCGACAAGCAGACTAGTTGTTGCAGAGTAAGAGACGAAGAAGAAAAAAACAGCAGACTAAGATAGAAAGTAAAGTGCAGTAAAGAGTTAATGATTTGAATAATCGCACAGTAAGGCCATTAGGTTACTTACAATAAAGATCAAAATCAGATTTTATTACTCAGTATTAAATGCAAGAGACGATGCTGTCGCTCTCTATTCTTTTAACTTTCCTAGTGTTGTTCAGAAGCGCGAAAGCGACCTGAACCCAATGATTTGTATCGGTCTTCTGAAAGCAGATAACGTATGCACGTGTAATTCTTTAATTGGTACTTCTTTTTACGATGGTTATAAATACCATTAAAATTACAACTCATAAGAAAGAATAAAGGATGGCAACATGCGGAAATATATAACTCGTGTTACATTGATGTGCAACTAAATGCACGATGACGATAACAAATATAAAAATCATAGCCACCCAACTGATGTTGATGTTACAATCCATGGCATAAAAAAGATATACACATTTCCGATGTGAACACATCGATGACATAACAAACTGCAAATGTACGTTGACAAAACTGATACCAATCTGGTCCCCACATAACGACTTTGAAATTACCGTACTAGAAATAAGTATCAGGAACATCAACATTACATTCACACAATCAGTACAAAACCTAGCTGTAACTTTCGACAGCGCTCCTTGTTACACCAAAATTCATAAATATATGCAAGACTGCTTTGGAGCTGAAACGCGTCAGCTGGTACCACTAAAACACCCGTGTGTTCCTCAGTACTTTCTAGACTAGAATATCGTAATTTTCTTCCAGCTGTAGATACTGAACACAATTCAAAACACAGCTGATCTGATCATTCTTAGAGAATCAGGACCCAAGCACTGTTCCTTCCCTCTTTACACTCCACTGGCTACACAAACTCTGTTCTCTGTGGTACATTTAGTAGACTGCCTACAGCATAAGATATCGACCTGACTTCCCCTTCAAAATACGCACGATCCTTCAAAATACACTCGTATTCTCTTTACTCTCCATATCAAAGCTACGTCCTACGGACAACGTTCTGAAGCCTAATATTTCACAGCTAACCTGGAATTAATTTACTGACACAGTTACACTTTGACCTCATTCAAAAGAGCTCTTAAAATTACTATATTTCGACTGCAAGAACAGACTAAATAAAGACTTAACAATGTTTCATAATTTAATTATATACCACATGCATTGTAATTTCACGGTGTCTGTTTTTGTAATCTTGCCTCTATATATGTCGTTTATGTCGATTGATATTATAAATCGTTTAGAGTTTCTTGCAATTGTGCGTTGTACTGTTATCATCATTATTACTGATGTTATTGATGATGTTATTATTGCCATTATTATTATTATTATTATTATTATTATTATTATTATTATTATTATTCAGAGAAAAGCACAACAAAGTGTTCAACAACTTATTCCCGCTTACCATTCTATTACAGCCATAAAAAGCAGCATTAGGCCATAATAAATGCTTCAAGTAGTTATTGTTGTTGTTATTTTAGGATTTAACGCCATTTTTCAGCACAAGATAGGTTATACATGGCGGCCAGTATTAATGGTGGAGGAAGAACCCAGGAAAACCCTGGAAAGAGCCACCAACCCACGAGAAGCTACAGGCAAGCGTTCTGACATACCCACATTGGCTGAATCTGAGACTCGAACCCACGCAGACAGAGGTGACCTGGCAGTGATCCGTAACGGTGAGCGCTTTAGACCACTCGGCCACTCGGGGCCCCGATGCTTCAAGTAGTAATAACTAGGATGTTTATATGATGACTGTAGATGGATGATTTTTAAAAACAAAGCTATTTTGATGTGAAGGTTAAAGGAGATGCAGAAAATTTAACTGCAAACAATTTGGGAAGAATGCTTATTAAGAGCAAATCCATTTCTTCGCTAAAACAATATTTTTTTAAATTTTAATGATTACAACATGTTCCTAACATTTATAAACACGTCGCTAATAAGTGTTGCTTGATGAAACAAAGCATAATAATAACAGCTGATTAGATCAGGGATTGTGAATGCACATTACAATTATATGGAAGCTGCACGGTACTATGTACATGGAATTAATTGATTTTTAGATACTGACAGATCATCAATAATTATATAATTTTCTTTTTCCTCATAGTTTTGAGATTAACAATTAACAAGGAGAAGCATCTCAAGATCACATTCATTGATTGGGTCAAAAGGCAACTAATATTGGGACGTCCGGAAAGTTGTCCGCTATCGCTTAACCGGCTTGAAGCAGTTGATCTGTTCTTGTGCTGTTTTTCAATGTATATGTGCTTGTTGCCTATCTTCGTCTACATTATTGTATTTCATCATGCATTGGCTATTCGGGTCATATGTGTTTCTTCATCTCCTTGTTAACCGCTCCGATGGTCTAGTGGTTAGAGCGTCCGCCACGGAAGCGGGGAGGTCATGGGTTCGATCCCAGGCCGAGTCATATGTAAGACTTACAAAAATGGTACTAACAGCTGCCTCGCTCGGCGCTTAGCATTAAGAGGTAAGTGTTACGACTGGTAGACCTGGTGTCAGGATAATGTGATTGGGTGAGACATCATGCTACATGTCTGCGGGATGATGACCCAGTGCTAGACATCACTATAAACTGCCTCTCTGCAGACATCGTAGCGATATGACTAAAAAATTGTTAAAGCTACGTTAAAAACCCTAATCAAACAAACAAACAAAATCATCTCCTTGTTTTGGAAACGAGAACGATCAGAATTTTTCACAGCTGTCTTGCTGAACTTCTGCAACGTCCTTTGTTTTTGAACAAACCGCCATCACGTGATCGCCAGTTAATCCGTTTATGCTATGATGGACCCTCATTAATTGCTTTGAATGACCACGCCTTGGCTCTTCATACTATACTGTGCTCAAGACTAAACGAACTGGGACTACATTAATAATAATAATAATAATAATAATAATAATAATAATAATAATAATAATGACTTTATTTAAAGAGGGTAACACAATTAGCTAAGAACTAATCTACCTTGAGGCCCTCACACAAGGAATTTATTTAATTCAGCAGCATCTCAGAATCCACTGGATATATTGGGTTTGGAAGATGGAAATAGAGTGGGCATTTCTAATCTCAACTGGAATACTATTCCAGAGCAAAGTTCCAGAGTATTGGAAACTTTACTTGAATAATTCCTTATTTAGTTTGGGAATTTTTTTTACTGTTTTGTAGATATTGATCGCAGGTGGGGTGTATTACCAGGTAGCCTATACTGGAATAGGGATTGTAAATATTCAGGAGCACTATTATTCGATATCCTGTACATTAATTTGGCTTTTCTTAAACATATTCGGTCTTTAATATGTAATATTTTTAACTTACCAGCTAAATTTCCTTGCTTTCTTTCTGGTTTGATATTAGCCTAAATGCTCTTTTCTGAAGATTTTCCAACTTTGATATGTTTTTATCATTTGAATTACCCCATACTGTATTACAGTAGTCTAAATACGGTTGTATGTAACTGTTATAAAATAATTTTCTGTGCCTTTCAGGGAGAAAATGTCTTATCCTACTGAGAAGTTATAAACTTGAATTGACCTTTTTACTGATATGTTTGATATGATCAGTCCATGATAGATTATCATCTACCAAAACACCAAGTAGTCTGTCGTGACAGACCATTTGCAAATTTGTATCCTTCCATGTCAGACATAGTTCATTGCTATCAAGATTTTTCCTTTTTTTCCTTGTTGAGATATGTAATATTTTAGTTTTACCAGTATTTACTTCCATGCCATTGCATGTGCACCAGTTTTCCAGCTTGTTTAATGCATTCTGTAAAGAAATTTCGAGTTCATGCTTTGTGTTTTGGATGTCTGATAATGTTGTGTCATCTGCATAGAGATCTGTAGATGATATCGAGTCTTTTAGTAAAAGTGGTAGGTCGTTAATAAATAAAATAAATAGTAATGGACCTAGAATTGAGCCTTGTGGCACTCCATATCTAATTGTTTCAGGTTCGGACAGAACATTATTTATATAAACATGTTGTGTTCTCTCACTTAAGTATGAAGTAAACCATCTAACTGTTTTTTCATCGCATTGGTAGATTTTTAGTTTCTTCAAAAGGATTTCATGATCCACCATGTCAAACGCTTTCCTCAAATCTACAAATACAGATCCTATTATTTGCTTGAAGCCATTTATCAGTAAGGGAGATCAAGGCAGTCTCACATGAATGTTTCTGTCTAAAGCCTGATTGATTAGGGTGTAACAGCAAGTGTTTGCTTAAATATGACATGAATGAGTCATGGACATGTTTTTCAATCAATTTTGACAAGTTTGGTAGTATTGAGATTGGTCGGTAGTTATCAGCATCATTCTTAGATCCAGATTTGTAAATAGGAGTTACTTTTGCAGTTTTCCATATTTTGGGGACAGATGAGGTTGCAATACTTAAACTGATTATGAATGTTATGCTATCTAAAATAGCAGAGGCAGAAGATTTAATGAGTCTTGGACTGATCAAGTCCTGTAGCTTTCTTGGTATCAAGTTCACTGAGACATTTTTTTAACAAAGTTTTTTTGATACTGGTGGGATAGAGAAACATACTTCCTTAGAGATTTTGCTGCTGCATAACTTTTTCAGTTCACTAAAGTTGTTTTCTATCACTGGTTCTCTTAACTTTGTGGAAATACTGGTGAAAAAATCATTGAAAACATTTGCAATGTCAGTTTCATCAGTGACTATGGTGTCATTTACCAGAAGTGAGTTAATTTTACTTGTCTGATTGTTGTGTGTTCCTCCATTGAGTTCATTGAAGACTTTCCAAATGGAGATTGTGTTGCTCTTTTTGTTTTCAAGCAATGACTGATAATATAACTTTTAAGCTATGTTAATCATACTTGTTATTTTATTTCTTCATACTTTATATTTTGCATGGTTTCCCCTAGCCTTGAATTGGTCTCGTGTTTTCATAGCATCTAGTATTTCAGTAGTAAGCCAATTAGGTTGGATTTCATTCTTTACTCGATGTACTTTCAGTGGTGCATGCTTAGAGACTACATCCATAATAAGTCAGTCCACACTCTCAGAGCTTCATCTATGTCATTCAAATTTTGGATCATATTCCATGGAACTTTATATAGGTCATCAAGAAACTGTTCTTCACTAAAATGTTTGAATGATCTGTAAGTGATCGTTTTGTGTGTGTTTTTCATATTTCTCTAGCATTTAACCTTTTTGTCAAAAAATTAGGATAGTGGTCACTAAGACCAACATTTAGTACATTAAAACAAACCACATTGTATTTTAGGTTGGTATAAATGTGATCAATAAGAACATTCATCATTACTTAAATGTAAACGGAAGCGAAAAAAGAAACGTTGTTTGAAAGCTAGCCGGCGTAGACCAGGAAGAGGAATTCCAGTTATCTCCTTTTTTGCCTTTTCCGGCTAAACAATTTAAAACTTAGGCCGTTAATTTAGATAACCCGGTGCAAATCACTACTAACTCATCAACCTCTGTGTCAACTGTGCCAGAGATACCACTGCGTATTGTATTATTCAACCCCAATCAGAAGGAAAAGCGCACAGAAATAGTTAATTATATCAACGATCAGAATACGACGTCTTCTTCCTCACATAAACATAGCTATAAGCATCAGGCGATGAGCCCATGCGCGCGGATCTAACATCCACCGGTTACTCTATCAAGTCGTTCCCCCGCCAATCTCGGGAAGGTGGAATTTCAGTTATCGCAACTAATTCCATGATAAAATGTCTTAAACGCAACACAACCTTCAATTTCAACCACACATTGCTTGAACTAGTCCAAATAACACTCAAACTGAAACAAAGGTCAGTCCATTTATTTTGGGCCTCTACCGCCCTCCTCCTAGCAAAAAAAAAAAAAAATAACAAGCTGACTTAATCTCTCTTTTTGGAGCAGTTTCCGAATCTCCTGAAGTATGGAAATTCAAAAAGTGGCAACCTGATTATTCTTGGAGATTTCAACTTTTTCAATCTGGCTGTCCTGGAAACCTATGCAAATCAAAACTCCTAGATTCCATTATTGTTTTTAACCTTAAACAGTCAGTTACCCAACCCACCCAAAACTATGGTCACATTTTAGACTGATGACCTGATGCTAATATTTCTTCGGTCCACCCTTGTATCCCACGAACTTGCAACAGATCACCTCTACATTATATGCCATCTGGACGTATCAGTCACTAACCTCCAACTGTATTTGCTACTAAGAGAAACATCCGTATGATAAATAGAACCAAACTAATGACATCCAAGCAAACCTAAAAACTTGCTTACCTCCTTCAGCAGAACAACTCTGCCTTCATTGCTTGAAAAACATGCCCAGCCACCAAGTGCAGAGGATCAATTAAAAAGTGTTCTCCGTGGTATAGCAGTCCCAGGGACCAGCTTCGCACTGCTAAAAGAGACCGCCGTAAAGCGGAGAGGCTCTTGCTTTCCACCAGACTCACTATTCGTAAACACATATTTGAAGCTGCGAAGAGAAACGTCACAAACGTAGTCCATCTAGCCAATTATCCCACTACAGTACTAAGATCACAGATAGTTTCAGCTGGAAAGGCTCAACGACAGTACTAACAAACTAATGTCAAGGAACAAATGTACACTACTTTCAACTACCTTCTATCCAGTCGACCTTCAGGACCTGTTTGCAAATTTCTTCCGTGAAACTATAAAGTTGCGATACAGAATTTCAGCGACAACCATTAGGTGCATATGAACCTGTCTCTATGGATTTAATACAGACAATCGTGATGATGGGTGCATCAAAGTAATGTGAACTTGATCTAATCACTGCTGCTTGAGTGCTTGTATCCAATATTGCCTTCACTAACTCATGTAATTAACACTTTTCTCTCATCCGGGGAAGTCCCATTTTTTTTCAAACTGTCATTGTAAAGAAACCAACACTCGATGATTTAAAGAACTACTGCTCAGTCTGTATTTGTCATTCACAATACAGCCTTACTGTGGTTCAAGTCCTACTGAGTCAGTAGGACACAAGTTGTATCTGCCCATGTAATACGCTCCAGCCGAGTTGATCTATGTTGTGGTGTTCCACAGGGGTCTGTTCTTGGACTACTCTCTTCATTGTATATACACACACAGCCGCTCTATGGTGTCATAGCTAATCATCCAGTGTCTCACCGGTTGTACGCTGATGACACCCAAATATTCAAATCTAGCCACCAAACTAAAGTTGATGCTACCATTCAAAGAGTAGAGGTGCATTACTGATGTGAAATTATGGATGACATGTAACAAGCTGCAGATGTATGATGATAAAACTGAGCCCAATTCTGATCACAACACAAAAACTTTCTCATTCACATATTTTATCACAAACAATAAATATCAGCATCACTAACATTAAATTCACAGTCAGTACGAAACATAGGTATTACTCTGAACAGCACTCTCACATTGCACTAACATTTCATGAACATATGCAAGGGTACATATCTTGAGCTGAGACGCATCAGCTCCATTTGCAAATATCTTTCAGCTGATTTCACTAAAACACGTGTGCGTTTGTTAGTACTTTCAAGACTGGACTACTGTAACTCAATTCTGTCTGATTCGTATAAATATCTACTCCAGAAACTTCAAAAAAGTTCAAAACACAGCTGCTCGGATCATCCTTCGATTACCATGATCAGAGCACACCTCCTCTCAGCTCTGTACCCTACACTGGCTAACCATTCGATCCAGAATCAACCAAATCAAATTTATTTAGTTTAAGTCTTTGAAGTATGATGTGCAAATTATTTTGTTTTCAAAATTACAAAGTTAATTTAAAATATTAGATTACAGCAAAGCCAACACACCTTATTTCTACGTATTATGCTGGGAGTGTTAGACAGATGCAATTATAATTGAGGAGTTGAGTAAGAATGTACAAACGTGTTTGAAATGTGTGACTTTGATGTCAAACGTGTTTGAAATGTGTGACTTTGATGTCAAACGTGTTTGAAATGTGTGACTTTGAATGAATTGCAAGAGGAAAAAATAAGTAGTATAATAAACGTCACATGTCCATAACATCATAACTCACCTGAAAAATTTAATGAGAAACTTTAAAAAATAAATATAATGTCGAAATAATTAAGATTACTACAGTCGACATAAAAAGGATAATATAACACATTTGAACATTTGTGATAAAGGCAACTTTAGCATGTAGATCTAGAAGGGGTGTAAAGCCTCCCTCTTAGTAAGAGGGGTAGTTATTTAGATTTAGCTACGTTATCGAGGTGAATGACTTCCCTTGATAATGTTATGACCATAGTTAGAGTCACTGACTCTGGAGTACAATGTTCAGGTTTTGGTTCTATTAAGTTTGTGTCTACAAATATGGTACATATGAATATGAATTATAATGTTCACTTGCAAAGCATATCAGCCATATATGTTTGTAATGTATATAGATTGTCAAACTAACAGCCAATCCTGGCAACGTTTCTTAACATGAGTAACCTATTTTCGAGGTAAAGGTTCTTTCGCTAAAACAGTTTTGATAGTCTGTCATAAGGTTTTCAGAGCGTATCTGATAGACATATTATGCTATTACTATTTGTAATTTATGTAAAATACATACAAAATCATGACGATAAAAGTCCACGTATATCACTGTATCACGATGTCCGCCTTTTTGGATTTGCACGTTTCGTATTTCGAGATTATATACTATTTGCGATTATTCTCTCTAATGACAGTAGGGTACTAATAATAAAGCAATTTGCATGTTTTAGTGATAGCATCATTGCAATACCTTTGTATCGATGTATGCAATTCATGTTTTGATGTGACATTAGCCGTCGTCTGCATAAAGTGCAGAACCCGCTTCTACTTGAATCAATTTTATTATTCAAGACTTAGTTATCATCATAAAGTTTAATTTCACATAAACGTGAGCTCATGAACTGTTCTTATTCGTTTCATTGACAAGCCCTATAGTATTCAAGTACGTTTTGTTATGTTATTTATGTGTTTGTAATGTTGACATTGTATACCATACAAAATTGTATTGTTTACAAAGCAATACACGGCACACCATACAAGACACTGATTATCTGAATTGTCTCATGTGGTGTCTGGGGAAGGTTATAAATAGGGGAGTGATGTCATCGTTGGTCAGACAACTGACGAGTACAGTCAGCGCCAGCATTTAAAGTGTCGGAAAAAAAGGAAAGACAATATAATGCCACTTAAACAAGCAAGCGAGAGCAAAGGCGTCATCACCACGATCTGGGGATAGGAAGCGCAAGAAGAAAAGGCGATGAGACTATGAGGATATAACATATTATATGGTAAAAGAAAACAAGGAGAAAAATGGCATGGCGAAAGAAAGAAAATGCAAACGAGATAAGGTACCTTGAAAAGTTTTTCAAAGTCAAACGTGTTGAACACGAGGACGGAGCGTATGTACACTACCTGTACAAAGAAGGAGCCCAGTTCTTAAATACGTCGAGAATACCCAGGGAAGACTTCCCAAGTTCAACAGAGATAATGATAGCTATTAAAGTCACAAATCCAGGATATATCAACAAGCTTGACTCAGTAAACCCAATGGGATATGGAGGGTATATAATTAGACCGAAAGGGAAAGAACCCATACTGCCATTAAGGTAATTTAGGATGAGCAAAGTCACCATAATTGTGGAAGAGCCAGAACCATTTCAAAGAAAGATATATATATATATATATATATATATATATATATATATATATATATATATATATATATATATATATATATATATATATATATATAAAGAGAACGGGAGAATTTGTTATTTCAGATATTCCTTTAGAGATAACATTTAGAAGTAGTGGTCAAGCACTTTGAAGACAAGTTTGCAGTCAGAATAATTACACCAAGACTGGGAACCACTGAGACAACCAAAATTAAAAATGGAGTGCGAATACTCGAAATAAAAAAGGAACAATTAAAGACAATCAAAAGGTTCTACTTAATGCACGGCTTTCTAGCCAAAACCTTGTACAAAGTATGTATTTACGACAGGAAATGTGTAACAGGTGCTATGAGACAGGTCACGCTCCTTTCAGATGTCCACAAAACGACACTGACCCAAGAGAGATTACAGCAACAGCAACAACAACAACAGCAAGACGAAGGGAGTGTAGAGACCCTGCAACAGGTAAAAAAGATAAATAAACCAATCCCCCCCCCCAAAAAAAAACAGTCGAGTATCACTTTAACAGATTCGACATAGTTGACTGGAAATCAAATACTAGAATAAAAAAACACAACAGGAGAAACCGGAAACAGCGAGTATAATAGGAACAAACAGAATAAAACCTATAGAGAAAAGAACTAAGGGAAATACAAATCAAGCTCCAGTGGAAAAGCTGATATCAACAGGGAAAGAAAACTCAGATGTAAGATCAAAACAAATACCATCAGCAAAAGAAATGATCACATCAGTATCGAAAGAAAGACCAATAGAGAAAAGAATAGAAACAATCACAAGTAAAATTCCAGTAAAACAACAGTTAACAACAGATAAACAAGACAAAGAGTCTAGACCAAAAGAAACAACAACATCAGAAGAAATGACAAAAGCAGAATTGAAAGAGAAAGACAAGGCTAAAAGGAAAAAGAAAAGGAGAATGGAGAGGAGAAAGAAGAACAACAAGATTACAACATGAGACAGGATTTCTTTCCTAAATGACGATTAATGCATGTAATTTAAAATGCTAAATAAATTTTTAAATAAATAAATTACAATTTTAAAAAAAAAACAATTAAAAAACCCATTGAAATAATTTGAGTGAAATATAAAAAAAAATACTCATATAGGAAACACTAAATATCAGGGCAGGCGAGCCTCCCCGACTAGTCAGAGAAGATCAAAATGGGAGAGAGCACCCCCCCCCCCAAAAAAAAAAAAAGCAAAGTGTCGAGTGAGTACATTTTTGATCTTTAAAAAAGCACATTACAACATCAAATAAACAAGATTACAAGATTTGTTCTTGTACAATCAAAAATAGATTGTAACAGTTGTCTCCCACCACACCTGACAACCAACACCGCCCCCATCCAGTCTGTTATAAATTACAGAATCTGGTTGTTCACTATAGCTCTTTCATATTTATTTATTTATTTTTTAGAATTCATTCAATTGTTCTCGCTTTTATTGATGATATAACCCATCTTCCATCGCCCCAACCTCAAACTTTCAAACTTTTATAACACATCACTCTCTTTTTCTATGTACCAATATATGCAGCATCCTTAAAGACTAAAAAGGTCCTTACAGTTTGGTGTCAGAAGTGGAATTTCAAAAGTCAAATTGAAGTCTATCCCAGGATACGAACCCTACCAACCGCTCCCACCCAAATTTTCTTTGGTCAAGTGTGGATGTCAAAAAAGTGTTAGAAAGAACAACAACAACAACAACAAAACTAGTGGACACGTACAATGTCTGAGTCTCCAGATCCTTAAATCCAATTTTGCCTGAATAGAAACGACGACGGCCATGGTGATTTAATCGATGATGATCAATGTCCATATGACGAGCATGGTTCAAGTCAAATTCACAGTGACGAACAAGGTACAATATATACAGGACAGAACCAAAATCACTCATATCACCCAAGACGTGATTCAAATAAGGCTGGTACTATTCCCATCCGATTATTCCCAAATGTTGACCCTACTTTAAAGCCTGAGCCATTTAACGGTAAAGAATGCTGGGAAGAGTACATATTCCACTTTGAAAATTGTGCAGAGCTGTACAACTGGACCAAACGGAGCAAAGTTATCTTTCCTGCTGCCAGTTTGCGAGGTCAAGCTTGAACCTTTTATATGAGTTTGATAAATGAGGAAAATTGATTCAATAATACCTTTGTTGCTAGACTTAGTCAAAGATTTGGCAGCTCTAGGCATCAAAAAAGGTGGTTGGCAAAACTTGAAATGAGAAAACGGCAACCTGGTGAACTTATTGCAGCACTGGGGGGATGACATAAGGCAGATAGCGCAGAAAACCTATTGCAATTAAGATTTTAAAGCATAGGAAACTCTTACCATGAACCAGTTCTATAAGATATTACTGATGGAAATGAAGTGTCGATGTATTGACAAAAATTGTGAGACAGTGGGTGATGCTGTAGATGTTGTCGAGAGATATGAAGTAATACTGGGAGATGAATATGAAAAGAAAAAGGCAAATGTTAGAGCAGTTGGGTCAAATAAAATTGAACACCAAGGTTCTAATAACAATGACAAAATTTGGGGCAATGCTGCAATGAATTGAAAAGCGACTAGAATAGCTAGAAAAAGGAAGCACTCCTTTGAACAGTGTAAAAGGTTGTAAAAGCCAAATACAGAACAAACCTGAACCGAGAAACGATAAATTAAATTCCTGGGTCATATCGTTTCTGAAGGTGTGTCCACTGACCCCGAATAGATTGTATCCATGCAAGACTGGCCTATCCCAATAAATGCAAAGGAAATCCGTAGTTTCCTGGGACTCGATTCCTATTACAGGCGCTTTGTGAAGAGATATGCACACATTGCAAGACAACTACATAAAGTATGCGAAAAAGGCGCTCACTTCGTTTGGATTGACTAGTGTCAATCAGCATTTGATAATCTTAAACAAGCCCAGATCTCCTCACCGTTGCTGACTTACCCCATCCCTGGCATATGATTCATACTGGATACTGATCCAAGTGATAAAGCTGTGGGAGCAGTGCTCTCGCAGATGCAGGAAGGCGCATAACGTGTCGTCGCATACATGAGTATAGCTATGAACATCCATGAATAATCTTATTGTACTATAAGAAAGGAACCTTTAGCCGTTATCACTGCACTGAAAACATTTCATTCCTATATATATGAACAAGACATTATGCTCAGAACAGACAATGCTGCGGTGAGTTGGGTAAGAAACCTCAAGAAACCAATTGACCAAGTTGCCAGGTGGCTTCAAGAGCTTGACACCTACAATTTTAAGGTAGTGCATAGAGCTGGACGACAACACTCAGATGCTGATGCTTTGTCTAGAAGGCCATTTCATGTCTGTCAAAAACAAGAACAAGGTAATCTTGAATGTAATAATGATAAAGATTTTGAAGCTCCACAAAGTTCAGACCAAATCATCCATGTCGATTTGGTAAGGGTGTTAACACGGAGTCAGGGTGCTATCCAAGGGATGATCTAGCAAAACTCCAAAGCAGTATTTCAAGGTTGGACACCTGACATCATACGTAATCTTCAGTTAGACGATCAAGACAATTCTGCTATTCTAATTGATATCGAGAGTTAGTCTGAAAGACCAAAGCGGGATGTCATATCTGATAAAACATCTACACTAAAATCACTCTAGCGACAATCGGACAGATTAACAGTCATTAAGGGCATGCTTTACCGCAAATTCTTTCAAAATGATGAGAACACACACTGCAACTGGTTGTTTTTTAAATAAACGAAGGCTTGATGTCCTAAAGTACTTTCATGATGTACCAACTGCAGGGAGAGGGGCCCCGAGTGGCCGAGTGGTCTAAGACGCTTTCCGTTACGGATCACTGCCGTCTCACCTCTGTCTGCGTGGGTTCGAGTCTAATATTCGGCTAATGAAGTTATGCGAGAAAGCTTGCCAGTAGCTTCTCGTGAGTCGGTGGTTCTTTCCGAGGGGTTTCCCGGATTCTTCCTCCTCCAAATAATACTGACCGCCATGTATAACCTATCGTGTGCTGAAAATGTCGTTAAACCCTAAAACAACAACAAGAACCAACTGCAGGACATTTAGGAGCTAAGACGACGCAAGTCCTCTTACTAGCCATGTGTGAAAGAGTTTGTCATGGACTGCTGTCTTACTTAAAGAAAGATCTATAGAGCTCCTTTAGGACAATACATAGTTGGCGAGCCCAAGGAAAAGGTTGCTCTGGATGTTGAATAGGATCAGAAGCATTGGGATACGTACCTGTCCCAAGTAATGATGTCCTATCGAGCATTAAACTCTATAACATGAAAAACACCAAATATGTTGGCAAGAAACATCACCTTACCAATGGAAGCAGTTGTAGGGAGACCATACCCATCTCAATTTTGTGATGATGAAGTGGACCCAGACCATTATTTAAAACGACTGCGCGGCAACATGGAGAGTGCCCATAATATGGCTCGAGAAAATCTTAGAAAGAACTCTGATTATCAAAAAAAAGCATTGTGACTTGCATGCAAAGAAACGTTCCTTGACAACAGGACAGCCAGTATGGATCTACGATGCTTCCGTTAGAGTTAGTGTATGCCATAAACTTACCTCAACATGGAAAGGTCCATTTGTTTTTAAAAAGATTGATAATGTTACTTACCTTATTAAGCGGTCACCAAAACAGCTCTCCAAAGTATACCATATTGACAGACTCCTGCCTTACCAGGGTAGAAACCCAGCTACTTGGTTTACTAAAGATAAATAAACCTTCAAAGTTAGAGTCATCTTTGCATATACCAGTTATATACACTTGACATCTTCATAAAGATTTTTTTAAAATTATTTTTTACATCTCTGTATATAGTTTTAGTTGCCATACCTAAAGGATGTGTGGTATATATTCCTTTTCCTTTCAATATGAAGTATATGAACCTTCAAGGAATAAAATATATACGTCTCCAGTGATAATTGATGAGTAATTTAGTGAGCCTTTATTGACAGATGGTGATCAGGGATGGACCATGTAAAATTGTACAACTGTGGATTAAAACGGGCAGACCTTAGATGTTAGATGTTTTATTAAGTTTGTTCTATGTGAGTCTGATAGATGGTTATGTAGGACATACCAAGTCAAAGAAAAGATGAATCCTATCTTATATGATGGTAAGGAATCTGGCCTGATCAACCATGTTCCCTCCCATGTTGATTAAATGAGTTCCAAAGAGCGTAGACGATAATCCTTGTTTGAACATGACTTATGACAAAAAGGGTAAGAACACAAACTAAGTGCCCGCTTATACCACTTACCTGACAAGAACTACTTAACCGAGCATATTCCATGTCAGTAAAGTTGATATGGATGGAATCAGAAATATATAGCATTATTACCCTTATGTGATGTATAGAACCTGATTAGTCCACCTCCCTTCTAAACCTGTGATTGATATAGCTATAACTTATACCGGAAGAAAGAGTAATGCTTGCAACCAACAATGATTCATTTTTGTGTCTTTGCAGAATGGTGGAGACTTGTTGGCTATGCAACAAATCCTATGACACAGAGAGTTGAAAAGCCACATTATTCTAGCCCCACATGGTCGGTTGGTGGTTATCTGCCTATGGTGTTAGCACGAGGAGCGGACATTCAAGCGCGTTCTTGACCTTAAGAATCACTGCAAGATGCATCATTTTGACCACATTAATGGAGTGCCCGAAGAATTCTTCAGTGAGAACAATGCGTTTTGGTTGTCACAGTATCCACAAGACTACAAGCACCGTATCAGATCCACCAGGTGGCATGACCTACTAGCCATAAGAGCCAGAGTTGTAGTGTTAGAGTGTGCAAGGAAGATCACTAGATCCACCTGAAGCAGGAGTGATTGGCTACAAGGCTGGGAAGCAGAAGGTAGAAACAACGTACCCCAATCCACACCCCAGATGACGAACCAGGACTAGCAGACCAATGCCATGACGAACAGATTTGATAGTGCCACCCCTTTATTCTAGTCCCATTTCCAGCCTGATTATGAGGATCATGATGCTAGTATACCTGCGTATAGCCCTACTAGACCCGATGATCCTATGTGAGATTTCCTTGTACCCAAAAAGTATAAATGCAACAGGTCAGCAGGCCCTTACAAAATACAGAGCACTGTTGAAGGACCAAGACCTATATGACCCTAAGGCCATGGTCGCCATCGCCAGAAGAATGGTAACTTTGAGGCCAAATCTTGCATCTGCCCCCGACGGCCAGTTTGTGCCACTCTCTGACCAGACTCTGACTTCCCGTAAGAAGGAGATTGCAGATGCACTTGGGGTGTCACCAGAATATATCATAAATGTATCTCCAGCAATCTCCGCAGAGTGGAAACCATCCAAAAGAGCAAGGCTTCGGGAGGTAGAAGAACCCTCTTTGCTAGTGTTTGCCATGGTCTTGTAGCCAGGGCTAGAACTAGCATTACCAGCAGCATTAGTCCCTGTGTCATCCTCACCGAAGCCATCAAAATTGTCTCATGTCCACAATCAATGTGCTAAAATATCTTAAACAGATGGATCCAAACCCCAAGAGAAAATATCTACAAATCAAGCCAGAGCAGCTTCCCTGCTGTCTCAAAGATGCATGCCGATATTTCCGCCATCTAGGAGGGACTGGCTCTCGGTACCTGAAGAAATCAACTTTGCAATTGACCAGAGATCCATCAAGTGGCCACCGAAAGGATGGGAGGGAATGACACCTGACAGAAAACTGCTGTTATGTGAATATACAGCTATGGCATTATCTTCTGCAAAGACCGGTCTGCAGTTTCCACTCCAAGAAAGACTAGATCTATTAGACACCTTCAATTTCACGGACGTACCAGGAACAGCAACATATAATTTGAGGAAAAAGGACCAATGCTTGCCAAAAATCAGATATTACACATATGAAGTTTAAAGACAAGTAGCCAAGGAAGGTGGAGAAGAACCCCCGATAAAACATTGGTTGTCCATACTGGAACAAGGGACAGAAAATCGTAACAGTGGTTATGATTCATTAATACAAGAGACCGATGGGGTCATCCTGCGCCTAGATGCTGACTAGATGCTTTCTTTAAAATACTCTGAATCTGATTTACTGAGAAAAGACAATTAAGGATAATTTTTTAACTTGGCGGAGAAATGTGTAATGACCATGGTTAGAGTCACTGACTCGGATACAATGTTCGGTCTTTGCTTCTATTAAGTTTGTTTTTATAAATATTGTGCATATGAATATGAATATGAATTATAATGTTCACTTACAAAGCATATCAGCTATATTTATTTGTATTGTATATGGACTGTCAAACTAACGCCAATCCTGGCAACGTATCTTAAAATGTGTAAAATATTTTCGAGGTAGAGGTTCTTTCGGTTAACACGTCTTTGAAAGTCTGTCATAAAGTTTTCAGAGCGTTTTATTTAGCTTATCTGATACACATATTATGCTCTTATGCTATTACTAGAAAAGTCCACGTATATCACTGTATCACGATGTCCGACATTTTGAATTTGCCTGAGATTTTCATATTTCGAGATTCTATATTCTGGCATTTGCAATTATTCTCTCTAATGACAGCAGGGTATTAATAATAAAGCAATTTGCATGTTTTAGTGATAACATCATTACAATACCTTTGCAATTCATGTTTTGATGTGACAATATTTGTCGTTTGCATAAAGTACAGAACCCGCGTCTACATGAATCAATTCTATTATTCAAAACTTAAGTTATCATCATAAAGTTTAATTTGACATAAACGTGTGCTCATGAACTGTTCTTATTCGTTTCATAAACAAGCCCTACATTATTCAAGTACGTTTTGTTTTGTAATTTGTGTGTTTGTAAAGTCGACATTGTATACCATACAAAACTCTATTGTTTGCAATGCAATACAAGACACTGATTGGCTGAATTGTCTCATGTGGTGTCTGGGGAAGGTTATAAATAGGGGAGTGGTGTACAGTCGGTGCCAGAATTCAAAGTGTCAGAGAAAAGCAAAGTGTTGAGAACATTTTGGATTTTTAAAAATGGCACATTACAACATCAAATAAACAAGATTACTAGATTTGTTCCATCAAAAATAGATTGTAACAATTGTTTCCCACCACACCAGACAGCCATCCCCCCCTCCAGTCTGTTATATTAAAATTACAGAATATGGTTGTTCACAATCACGATAGCTTTCTTATTTATTAATTTTTAGAATTCATTAAACATTGTCAAATTGTTATCGCTTTTATGTTGATGATATAACCCCTCTTCCATCGCCCCAACCCCAAACTTGTGACCTTTTAATAACACAACACTCTCTTTTCATATGTACAAATATATGTAGCACCATTAAAGGACCATAACGGGCCTTACAATATTATGACCCGATGTTAAAGATTTTAAGGTTATGAAATTTGGTCAAATTTTGAATTAATGTAAATAATAATTATTTAAATCTTTATCGGACATTTACACTTATATTGATGATTTATCTGTAGTTTATTTTCAACAACAACAACGACGATGACAACAACAATAATACTAATAAAATGATAGTATTAACAATAATAAATACATGTTCCTTTTAAATGTTAATCAAAATATTTTACAAATATTGTCATCTGAATATTCTAATTATTACTTTTTTGTAGTCAGAACACTAGCATTTTTGAAATGCTACTTAATGATGAATTTTGCAAAAATATTTTTAAGTCATTGTTATTTATTCTGCATTATTGTGGAATACATGCAACATAACATAAAAAAAGATTAAGTCTATATTCTATTGACATAAAATTTTAAGGGTTCAGGGAATTTCATTCCTATAGTTTCTTATCTTGTTTATTTTTGTAGGTGTTATAGATGCTGGTATGCTGTATATACAAATATACAGACTTTTATTCTTACATGCGCTATTATTCGCATCACTTTACAATACAATAGCATTTCTTTAACATTGCAGTCCTAAAGAGCTTAATTTTCTTGATTTAATTTTTGTGCGCAAAGATTGGAAAAACGTTCGGTTTGAAATTTGCAATGTTTAAAGATATAAATATGATATAAATAATACTCAGCTAGATAGTAACATAGCCAGGTAAATAATTTCGATGAAAGTAGTGAACAATTCATGAGCTGGACTATATGCATGTAAATGTCTATAATTTTGACATTACGCAAAACTGATCTTGTTTGATAGTCGATTATAAAGGTACAACAGAATTACAAAGAAAATGCTGCTTACTCGACAATAAGATTTGTTTCAAACTTAATTAACTCTCTCTCTCTCTCTCTCTCTCTCTCTCTCTCTCTCTCTCTCTCAACGTGTAAGGGGACACAACCCTTTAAGTTCAATTGTGGACTACTTACTATCACCTATCTATGGCGGCAGTTGATATGACGCATTACACATTTTCACGTAAACAAAATTCCTCCGCTCACACCTTACCGCAATGGCTGAACAAATTTGTATAAAGTGACCGTGCATGTCGATAAAGGAAAACGTTTTATGTGTGGAATATACAGAACAGAAGGAATTTGTATTTGTTTTCAGCTTTTTTTATTCGCCCATAAATTGTGAGTGCATGATTCAAGGCCCAAAAATGTCACTTATGTAGAGATACGTGTGTAAGTCGTCACTTGTGGCAGCTTGTGTGAAACCTGAAGGGTCGGTAACGGTCAATCAGTGTGGTATTGACCGTTAGAGTTGCTGGTAGACAGGGTAACAGAATGGCATCGAAGTGTAGGAAATTTGAGCCAAATATCTTCAATAAAACGAAATGCCAGAATTGTTTTTCGGCAAAGGAGCAACATTCAGCAGAGGCTCTGGAAAACAACAAGGTAAGGACCCCCACCCCCTCCCTTCATTGCATCAATGGAACACTTGAACGGTTTCTCAGTAAGCCCTGCTCATTTTATATGCCAGAGGGTATGTTCAAAAGTAATATCTCAGAGGTTGCCTCGGGCACAATGCACCAGGTTTGCACGCGACAGTCTCACTTAAAAAATTCAGCATCACCTTATATTATACCATAATCGATTCTTTGCTTGAGTTTGGGGCAGTTTAAAAGGATTATTTTGTCTTTTATTTATTTGAACACTGAAAGTTAGGCACAGCGTTTATTTGTTCTTCTTTTTTTTGTTTGCTTGTTTTCCGAATCTTTATAATGTTTTTGGTTTCCTTTATGATGTCTCGATCATTAATTCTCATTTGAGTGTCGGTAATTTAAATTCATTTACCATTACAGTTGTAAGAAAATCATGTTTTGGCCTATATTCTGTTTTTGTCACA
This sequence comes from Unio delphinus, assembly GCA_029339505.1. Taxonomy (NCBI): domain Eukaryota; kingdom Metazoa; phylum Mollusca; class Bivalvia; order Unionida; family Unionidae; genus Unio; species Unio delphinus. The sequence continues at coordinate 8,809,162 of JAQISU010000004.1, read as the reverse complement.
ATATTTTATCACCCAAATCATTAAAATGTAAAATAAAAGTTTTTATCAGTTTCTTTCCACTGTTAAATTAATTTTAAATTATCAATTTATGAAGCGAAGGTGAAAATAGTGTTGGTATAGATCATCTGCAGTATGATTGGTCAAATATTAGTGTTACATACCAAAAGATTCTTTCATTATTTAGACATAAGTTTTCCTTTGGTTTGTAAAGGAAATGAACGAAATATGCATATCAAGCAAACATTATTTCTAATTCAATATTGATAATGGGGTGCATCAATTTACATTGTCTCAGATCTCCTGATACCCAACATCACTTGTGTTTGGCAGATCCTACTTCATACATGACTTAAGTTGATAACAAAAAAGTTCCTAAGAGATGACACAAAAGGTATTTTTTGGGCAACTCTATTGACCAAAAATGACAAATTTTGTAGGTAAAAGCATAGTATGCTAATATTTTTTGTTATTTATGTGCTTACTTTTTAAAATAATGCACAAAGTAAACTCTTGAATTGAGAGATATTGTTAGATTTTATAATGTATACGTTGATTACTTATGACTGCTCCAGACATTCTGAATCATCAAAATCAGTGATCAATCATTTCTTTTAGAATAGCTTAGCAATATTCCAGTCACTGGGAAGGTAACGACTCTTTTTTTTTTTTTTTTTGAAAACTGGAAAAAAAAGCAAATGTAGCATTGTTAAATAGACATTTTTTTTTTATTCCTATGGGGATTTATTTACCATTATGTTAATTTTGTTTTATAGCAAAGCCAAAGTGTAAATAACAATAAACTTAGCATGCACAAGTTCTGTTTGTACATGGAGCTTCCTATGAAGTAGCAGGCATTCAAAAAATAGTGTCAACCCAATGACACTTTTGTGTGTATAGAAAACTATGTCGGAACATTATCAGATGTGTGGTCTTTAATGAGTGGCACATATTTATTCCGAAATGATTTAGACCTTTAAGACTGGTATTACTTCTTGTTCGGTACATCATAAAAAAGGCAGGGTGTGTGTGCCCACTGTTACCATTGTCATAAAAAATGAGGTTTTTATGGAGTATGTGATATGTCTCTTATACATGATAGGTTTATTTTATATCCTGTTTCACAGTAATTGATGTAATACCAGTTTGGCAGTGGTTATAGTGTTTCGGTATATATATATATATATATATATATATATATATATATATATATATATATATATATGATCTTTTTATATGTACTCACTAGTTTCTTATACACTGTATATCTTCTCATTCATTCAACATAAAAATGAGGCTGAGAACAAGGTCATGCATGAAGTGATATGGCAGGTTGTTATAGACAGTTGCATCATTTATTTAGAAAAAAATCAAATGAAAAAGAAATATTATAATTGGGAGTGTTGTTGATTGTTAAAATGTGGTTTATTGCAGGGTGTGCTTTGCAATTTTTCTGGTCTGATTTTCAGTCTTGGAAAATCTGCGTTTGTCACTCTTGTGTATTTGTTGTGGTTTTCTGTTTTAATGTTTATTAAAATTACAGTTAAAAAGAATTGGATTATGACATAAACATTTTCCATTTGACTTTATTGTCGAATGTGACAGAATGAAATAAATGAAGTCATCTTTGGGGTTAGCAAACTTAAGTGAGATTTGCTTCCAAGCCTACCCACTAGTTGTAAAACCTTTTGATTTTAAAATTCACTTTAAGGGAAAATTACGGAGCTGCCACATGGTGTGCATTCCAAATAGAATGTGACTTGCAATCAACTAAGTGGTTCAAGTAATAAAATTAAAAAAACTAAACTGCCAATTTAACTATGTTGAAAATTACTATTAAAATTAGCAGGGCCTGAGGGGTCAGACTGGGTGTCCTTTATTTATTTTGTAGCTGGAACACTGGGCTAAGTGAACATGATTGATTCAAAGTGTCCTCAAATATATGGTTCTGTGTTTCAGTGAATGTCACAAAGTAACCAGGTACTATCATTTCCAATGCTTCAAAACTTGAGGAACTTTCCACATAGTTTACATCAACCAAATGCACTGTGGTAAAAACACATTATGCTTCCAGTAGAAGCACTATGCTGGCAACCTTGGTCGAAATGCTTAAACATAAATTGCTTTAACAGTCAAACATTACACTTTTTTTAAATAATAATTCTATGCTTTTGGTCAAGTTCATTGTATTATGCACTGATAATGTAAAATTATTTCATCTTGGTTGCTCTATGAAGACCTCATGCAGCGGCTTGGCAAAATTGTTACTAGAAATAAAATCCAAGTACAAATATCTTCCACATTTTATGTAAAACAGCAGTTGTTGATACATGTCTAAGTTGAAGATAAAATATACCAGGTACTGTATAGGTAATTTTCAGAAACTTTCATTTGCAGTTGCTGTTATCTTACTGCCGATCATACTCATGCTTCATTGGTCAGTTTATAATTTCGGACATGTATTTACTACAAAGTTGCACATCTTTATAATGTGAGACACATAAATCAGGTGTAAATTTATTCCATAGGCATTTCCAGTGAATGTTTAGCTTACTCCTACATTCATTTCATGTTGATGTGTATATCACTTTATTGGGAAGATTATTCCATTTATGTGCCACAAAAATTCTATGGTTTACAAACACTTCATCTGTATTCTATTTTGGGTTGAGTGGGTACAACTCTTCCCATTATAGAAGTAGTGTTGAATGACAACACATGTGTCAAGATGTGTTCCATATTAGCTAAAGAGCCTGTGGGCTAGTGGTAACAGTAGGGCTCTGTATTGTGCATTAATTAAGTGGAACATTCCCATTGTAGAAGCTAGTGGCCCCAACATACTGCTCATATTGTCAAAGTTGAGTAAGCCTGTAGTGGAGCTCTTATGACATGCCTAAAATAATTTGTTTTTAAAATAAAATAAAATATTTATATATAAATTTGCTGAATAACTGAATAATGTTCAAAAAAGATTATTATATATTGCCATTACTCTCCGCAGAAATAAACTCCTCTTCCCACTTTCTCTTAAATCCTATATTCTCATCTTCATATTAACATTTTTAGAAGATCTGTTTGTGTATAAATTTTCTAAATTCTCTCCATAAATTTAATAATAGTATATCTATGATAACGAAGTACTACTTTAGTCACTGTTCAATTTAGAGCAGAAATTTTGGGTAAATATGGTATTTTCAGCAGCTGCTTAAATGCAAAACAGTGCTAACTGTGAGAAATCGAAACAAAATCAGTATGACAGTTGGGTTTTGTGTTTTAAAGCTAATTAAACATTCAAATTAGTGACTAGTTGTAGGGAAATTTGAATCTCTTTTAGTAGGTATAAACTATAAAGTACTTAAACTAGAGTTCAGTAGTTATTTTTTAATTTTAAATTTGTTCATAAAAAGACATAAGGATAAAGTTTAGAAGTAATTTCATACTTAATATATTTTTTGGAAATTTTAACATACAGTATCAGTGGGGAAAAGTACATGTATGTAGATATCACTTTATTTTGGATTACTTAATTTGCATTTTGTGCATTTTGTAGACTAGAGTTAGATAAAGGGTCTGCATCTGACCAGAAGTTTAGCGTTAGAAAAATGTCTTCAGGGAATTATCTCTCTGTTTTGTAAGACTAATTCTGATTTGTCGTTGAAAACTTTGGCTAACTTGGTAACTTTATAGGTCCTCAAAGCCAAATAATGTAAAGTATAATTTGATTTGCAAATGAAAACTTTGGTTGGTTTCATGGCCTATTTGTCTTGCTTATGTAAATTCTAATTTGATATGTAGTTGAATCCTTTGGTATGCTCTCTGGTTCTTGCTAACTTACTTGGGTCAGTTATGTAATGAATCAGATTGGTAGTTGAATGCTTTGGCTGGGTTTTCTTAAACTTGCAAGTATCTGAGTATTAATGTGTGTGATTAGAATTATTAACATAGCTTTAAAAAAAAAATAGTGGCTGCAGTGTGGCAGTTTATAGTGATATCTAGCACTGGTGTATCATGCCACAAATATATGGCATAATGTCCCACCCAGTCATATTATCCTGTCACCAGACCAACCAGTCCTACCACTAACCTCTTAATGCTGAGTGTCTAGCCATGCAGTTGTTAGTACCATATTTGTAAGTCTTTGGTATGACTCTGCTGGGGTTCAAACCCATGTCCTCCGGTTTCTGAGGTATTGTTTCTGATGCTCTAATAACTAGGTCACCAGAGCAGTGTCTGTATATTAAGTAAAATTTGATTGGGAGTTAAATGCTTTGGTTTAGGGAATTTTCAACGAACTGAGTTACTTTATTCTTGGTGTTAAATCAGGTCTGATTGGGATTTGTAATCTTTAGTTGGTTGCTTTACTTGTTTAGTTGCATTGGAAGTTGGATTATTCGGTTAGACTTCTGGCTTGTCATAATCAGTCTTGAATGAAATTTGGTGATTTGAAATAACTGTTGTAGAGAAAGTGCTTTTCTGTTAAAGTGGTGGAATTAAAATTGTTTGAATACTTTTTCCACCTAAAGCTTGCTGGATGCCTTTCCACTTTGCCCTGACCAGGCAGTAAGAGGTGCGACATTATCACATTAAAATGGTTGCTGTGGTGACACCATTCCCCACAGCACACAGCACCTACCAATTGATAATCCTGACATTCAGAATTAACAGGTTGCAAAAGCACCTGGTGCGTAGGTGACCTAAATCCATTTGCCTTATGAAAATAATTTCATTATTAGTATTAGTGTCATTAGTATTATTAAACTTGGAATGCTAAATTAGATGATGAATGTAGTTGAAGAATTGTAGTTTGTTATGCTGAAGACTGTTTAGTTTGAATTAAGAGTTATAGCGTTCTGTTTTTGTAGAGTTATTACTGTGAATGAAGCTTTTATCATACACAATAGATATGTGGGAGGTTTTATATTCTACTTATGTTGAAACAGACACATTGAAATTCTGTGGAGTATATGTTCATGCTGAGAAACTATATTTTGAATTTGTTATGGACAGCATGAGGTTGACATTTAATATATTATTATAATTATGCAATGTCTGTGAATAAATATGTCATGAATTAGTGTGATGCTTTGTGAACTATTCCCCACTCACCATATGATCTATGTACATGTACTTAAACTACATTGCTCTCTGTTAACCAGTCTTGTGTTTTTTTAATCGTTTTTTTTGAGTGTTTTTTTTTGTTCTCTTGTTGCTTGATTTTAATTGTTTTGAAAGCACAGTTCAGTTTTATCATACAATATACTGCATAGTTAAAAAAAAAAGAAAACATGTAGACATTGTGCTCAGTACAAAAAAAAACAACCTTCATTGACCTCTCTGCTTGCCCAATTTCACTTAAAACCCTTTGTAAGGGCCCATTCCTCACATCACTACATTACCTAGGAGCCAAGGAGGATTAGTGGTTAGCTTGTTCCACATGCCAGTTCAGGGTTGTATATTAGAATCCAACCATCTGTTGCTAGGATACTTTGTCCAGGGGCAAGGCACTTTACTCCCAATTTTCTCTGCACAAAATAATCTACCTAACCTTGCTTAGCTGTTACATACCAAACAAAAAAATTAAATGATCCTGTAAAATAACATCTTAAATTGTTTTTTTTCTCATTTATTAAAATATTTCTATATTTATGTAATGTTTGGTGCAAAGTCTTTCAAAACAGCTATATATATTTGCCAGACATGTCTAGTAGACAAATCAAACTGATTAGTTGCTACTTAGCTTATTGGACATTCAACGTAAGCCCATGTATACTTATCTTGTGTAGAGATTATGTCTTTTTTCTGTGTGTGTGTGTGTGTGTGTGTTTTCCTTGTTTGATCTTTCCAGACCATTCGAGTTGGCCCCCTCCCCTTCCTAGTTATTATGGTTACCAGAAGGCTTATCTGTATGTTGGTACTATATATAGATTTTTTCTTCTTGTTTATATATATATATATATATATATATATATATATATATATATATATATATATATATATATATATATATATATATTTAATTCTATTTATGGCAGATGAATTGGTGTTTTGGTATTTGTTTTGATATATGCAATATGTATAATGTTTTTTTTATTAAAGGTTTTATCAATTTGTATAGCTCAATTTTGCTTATACATGTAGTTCAGTATCTCAGTTGCATGTTGTATATAGCTCTTTGATGAATGTCATTTTGTATTCCTCGCTAATCTTACTTTTTCTTTCACTCTCTTAAGATGCTGATCCTGATATATCTATCTGCATATTTTCTTCTGGGGATCTTGTTTTTTTCTTGTTCTTTGTCTTTGTCTCCTGTTTTTTTTAGTTCATGTTCTTTTTGTTGTTGTTTTGTTCTTGTTTGTATCTCCTTTTGTTGTTCTTCATTGGGCTATTGGATTGTAGAGGTTTCCTCATTTATTATGAGTATGTATGAACAAAACTACACTCCCAACAACTCAATGCAACAATTTCCTACACATCCATTAAGGGACCCATTTTATTAAAGTACAAGTGCCTGAATTTGAAAGAAACTTTGGGTCATTCAGATATTATGAAAGGTCATATTGCTACATAATTTCTTCAAATGGCTATATATAGAACATAGAAAATGCCATTCCTATTTGTTTATATATATATATATATATATATATATATATATATATATATATATATATATATATATATATATATATATGGACTGTCAGGAAGGAATTTTGTTTACATTGATGTCAATGGATCTGACAGTTGGTAAACTGGCAAAGCTGAAGCTGCAGCATCAAATGCTGCTGTTTATGCTGCTTTGTATGGTCTTTTATTTGATATGTTACCACTATGCTGGTACATACACATTTTAATAATAACTGCTTTGTATGGTCTTTTATTTGATACGTTGCCACTATGCTGGTACATACACATTTTAATAATAACTGCTTTGTATGCTCTTTTATTTGATACGTTGCCACTATGCTGGTACATACACATTTTAATAATAACTGCATTAAAATTACAGATTTTGTCATGAAACGTTTCATCTTTTCTTGCTAAAAATTTCACATGTACATGTACGTCAGGAACAATGTTGAGCCACTACAGAAAAGCATGTTAAAACTGAGCTGCAAATAGAAACCTTGTGGCAGGATAAATTTGGGCCAATTAAATACGCAGAAATGATCTATCATGGAAATCATTTTTTAAATCATGATATTATTTTAGCAGTGTTTTTGCTGATGGTGGAAACTCAAGCTTGGACTTTTATGATCCCTGGCTAGAGATAGAGATGAGTCAGCAGACAACTTGACACACAAGCAGTACTATACATGTGATTGTGTAACAGGGATCAATTGGCTGTTAGTATAATTGGCCTTCTGCCAAATCAGACATTACCACTACCAACTTGTGGGCATATCACATCATAAAATATAAGTATTGGCACTTACCTAATGTGATAGTGTTAATATTTGATGACTGCAGAAAATTTCATATAGTTGCAGCCAGATACATGGTGGAGATTAGGTCTAAAAGTCACTTCTGCTTGTAAATCAGATGATGCTCACATCTTTGTCAGGGATAGTATTGAACAGTGATCAATATGGATTGCAACTGTTAGGGCTTGAATGACAAGTGGGTTACAGGAATCACAGATAATCAGTTATTGATTGACGGTTAATGGAGTTAAAGTATGAATATGACTCCGGTTTGTCATTTCATAAACCATGAGTAGTTGCCTTAGATTGTTTTTTTTTTTTGATCTTTAAGAGTAAAGTATGGTTTTTGATTTGATTTTCCAAATGAGCTTCAGGAATCAGACCACTGATTATTTATTGAGCATGGTACCAGTCCTGAAGTGGGTGAACATTGGAGACCATACTTGATGCTTGAAATTGGGCCACTGGCTGAAACATCTGTGTGGAAGTTTTCTTTTAACTCTTCAGAGTCTTTTGTCAGTGCTTATAACTTCTGTAAAGATTGTGCATGTGTATATACATGATTTCATTTTCTTTCCAGTATGCTAAAATTATTTTTTGCCAACCTGGTGCAAAACTGATAGATTTTATTAGCATCATGCTTTAGGGACAACTATTGGGCCACACAATGCTTCAGTAGTACATGTGTAGTGCACTGGGTTACTCTTGTACATAAAAGTTATAGTTTCTCAAATGTTAACATTGATATCTTCGAAAAATGAATTAGGTACATTGGTTAACTTGTTGGACATTTTGGTACATTGTCCATCACTTGGGTCCAGCAGAGGGATGGTTGTCCTATGTGGTGCATCCTGTGAATTTGATATACCTGCCCCACCTTTTGCCATCTTCTTTTGGACAAGAAATGTTGATTTTGTCATTGGATTAAGATCTTTTTTTTCAATCCAGTTTGTCTTGAAGATGCCACAAATATTCCTCAGACACTTGTTTTGGAGGAGTTCAAGCTTTTGTACTATTATTGATCTTAGCTTCCAGTATTTAAAGCTGTACAGCTTGTCACTGACCTTGCTTTGGTAAAATCATCAGCTTGGTTTTAAGTTCAAGTTGTTTGGAGTTAATATTGTTTCAGCATACTGAAGAGTTGATTTGCTTTGCTAATTATGATTGTTACCTTTTTGTTAGAGCCTACCTCTGTGGTCACTTTGCTGCCAGTGGTATATGACTGCCTCTACTGCTTCATTATTCACAGGGGTAGGATTGTGTTTATGGTTTATCATCATTAATTTGGATTTCTTGTTCACTTTCAGTCCTATTGACTGGCTTGTTGAGTTTGTCTGTCCTATTTTGCATATCCATATTCCAGCTTAAAAACAAACCAGTTTCATCAACATAATCTTGGTCTTCCAGGGATGAAGTTAGGGTCCACCTGCTGGTAACCAACAGTTTATTTCATCAGTCAGTCAGTGGCAGGGGTGAAGATGTAACATGCAAGCATTCAGTTTTATTTCACATCAGTGTTGATGATTAAACATTTTATGAGATGGTTTTTCATAGATGACTGTAAACTGGAATTCATGGTGCAGAAGTTTGAAAATGTTCACAATCTTCAGTTGGGTTGTAGAACTGGAGTATTTTTCAGAGGGAGTCAGGGTGAAGGCTGTTGAAAGCCATTTCAAAATCTATAAAATTGGCTTAGAGAGTATTGTTTCATTCATTTGACTGCTCATATCTAGCTGTGATGTTGATCCTCTTGAGAATGAGTCTGTTGAAGACCTTCCTAATATGAGATGGGATTGTGATTCTCCTGTTGTTCAAGTCCCCAAGGTAATCCCATTTTGGTAACTTGATGACGATCCTTTCAGTTTTCCACTTTATGGGAATTTCTATTCTCTATCTTGGAATATTTCTGAGAATCTTTGTGGTTACTAAATCTTCTGACTTCAACATTTATTGACCTATGCTATCCTCATCAGGAGCTTTCCTATTTTTGAGGACCTTCACTTCCATGATGTCCATCATACCGATGTCAAGGTCATCTCTCGCTTCTGGCATAAAGGCTGTAAATTATAAGTCTGGTCTGTTCAGTACCTTTTTGAAAGTGTTTCTTGTTTTGTCATTGGATGTCTTCAGCTGCACTGACCAGAGGTAGACTTTCACCTGTCACAGTCTCCATTACATTGTTTCATGATCGTGTACATAGTCATCATGTCCTGTCAGTCTTCTACTTGTCACTTTGTGCTGTTTTTCATTTCCTGTCCTTGCCAGAATACTCTTTGAATATCCTGTCTTTCGGTTAGGTGATTGTGCCTCTTGTGGGAAGTTTTTTTTCTGTAATCTTTTTTTTTTCAGTCGCATTTTAGGTTGACTTGGAAATTTATTATTTGTTTTGTGGATTCCTGTGGCAACCTTCTCTCCAGTTTCTCTCATGACTGTTGAAACAATGGATAATTATTTCATCCCCTCGAGGAGTATGCTGAACATGTACTGTAGGGAGGGTATGGTTGGAAACTTGCCAGACCTTGTTGGGATCTTCTAATTTGACATTGTTGAGACATTGTTTTTCTTCTCCATTAGTTTTCACCTTTGAAGTTTTAGGGTAAACCTGACTACCAAGAAACTGTAATTGCTCCATAGAAGAATATCAGTGTGTCTCTCAACTCATACATTGTGCAAGGAGTGTCTCCATTTGCCACTGATCGAAACAGGTCTTCCTGGCTTTCACTCTTGCCATCCTTTCCTTGGTGTCTTGTGGATTTGCTTATGCTGGAAAAGATACCCTACTATAACAAGACTGCTGTATTTGTATAGGTCACAAGGTCTTTCATCAGTGTCATTTATTGGTCTTATTCCATGTCTACCCATGAACCACTTCCTGTCTATGCTTTATGAGCTTTTTCCAGTGGTGAAATAGCAGGCAATAAGTGATGCCTTAATGGTGTTTAAATACCAGAGTGCAAGTTGTCACAGAAAAGATCTTTCTACTCGTCAGTGTTTTTTTATGTGGTGGCATAGCAATAAAGACTGATATTTTTGGGCAAATAGCTATTTGAATCTGGCATACATCAATTGTTCATTGATGGGTTTCCACTGTAGAAGGGTGTTGTTAAGTTATTTTTTATGACTTGGGCTACACCTTCTCAATGTAGGTCATTTTTCCTTTCTGTCCATATAACAGTGTTTCCTGTGGCAAGTGCTCTTTTTCCTGCTCATATCCATCTGGCTTCTGTGATGCTTACTAGACTCAACTTGTTCTGGTACATTTCCTGGAGAAATTGTCTTTCTGTTTATGGTCAGCATAAATCATACCTTCTTGTTGTTTGAACAGATGAGAGCAAGATGTTGTAGAAGAGAGCTGTGCCTAAATCAAAATGATGCCAATCTGATATCCATTATGACTGCCATCTAAAATATCTTGTTATCACAACTCTACCATGAACATATAGTTATACATGTACTGATGTGGGGTTTTCACCAGAAGTCTTATGATGTCCAGCTGGTCTGAAATGAAAATGGTGCTACTGTAATCTATTATCAGATATGGCCATCACACAGTGGCCATCTTGAAAATGTTGTTATTGCTACTCCTCCTGAATGGATGGTTATCAACATCAGGTTTTCACCTCAGTCACTTAAAAGGACTCTTCTTAAATAGTGTAATTTACTATATAATTAAACTAAAATGGGGCAAGTTGTGTAAGTGTCTAGAATGTGTGCAGTTAATTCTTATGATCAATCACTGCTTACATGTGATTACATGTGATTGCTTAGTTCTCAAGTCTGGCAGGTGGTTGGGTGATTCATAAATTGACTTAGTACTCTATTTGGTTATACTCATTTCAGTAATCTATTTTATTGGTTTTCCTATTAATCAATCTCTGTTACCATGTGAATATTCCTATCTTGCTACATAATGCTTTTGAATTAGAGCATTGTTTCTCATTTATTTTTATGACAAAAACTGTAAAATTAATTGCAAATAAATTTAAGGAAGATCAATTCTTTAAGATGTATATAAACACAAACAAGATAAAATATAAAATGTAGGGATGTTAAACTTCTGTAAAAAAAAAAGTGTTGTGGATGGTATACATTTTGGGTTAAACGATATTGATCTTGGGGTCAGAAGGTGAAGTTCACTGTGACTAAAGGAAGATAGGTGGTTTTTGCATTGTAGTAACTTCTGCATCACATACCTAGACCGAACTTTGTGGATGGCTTCTACTTGGGGTAAGGAAGAATTTGATTAATTTTGGGCTATACAGTTTTATGATCAGGGTCACCTTGACTGAGAAAAATGGTTTAGACACAAAATATATTTGTTGGCCATGTTTTTTCATTAAAGTTTGCTGGATGCATTGCACATTTTTTAGAATGAAGGCTGTTGGGCTTCCAAGATATAATGTCACAGTGACTGAAAGAAGTGAAAATGTTTCTTGTGTGTGATATCCTAATATTAGATCACATATCTTGACCAAAGTTTGTGGATGTTTTGCAGATGGAATATGGTCTTTTGAGGAAAGGATTTTTTTTTCATGTGCAAGAGCTTCAAGGACCAGATTTTTGTGAATAGCTTATACTTAGGATAATTGATGAAACCTATTAATTTTATAGAGTCTAAAGGTAAGAAAATAATGGTTTCTACATTTTACATGTTTAGTTCTAGATCCCATATCATGAGACCTATTGTTCAAGAATCAACCATGCTATATTTTTGCTCACACAAGAACTATTAAACAGTTCACAGTACTTTGTTTCTACTGGTTTAATTTCAGAACTATAAAGTATTCTATCTGTTTTAACCACCTGTCAGATGCCACATTGAACTTTTTAAGTGTTGATCAGATTTTACTTTTTTCTCCAGGTTAAAAATATCCCCATTCAGTGTATTAACTCTCGCAGTTGGATGCTATGCATTTCTAAAACCCACATTTATTGACCTGGCATTTAGGAAGGATTTGTTTTTGGTGTGGTATAGGAAAATTCCACATCAGTTTCTTGTACCATATGTCTTGGGTTTAATATAGACTGGTGACACACACACTCCTTGAGAAAAGAATACAACCTTATTGCATTTGTGTCACTGGCAGATCAAGTAATTAACTTCTAAGTTGTACCCAGGGATAGGTACATTTTAATGGGAGTGCTTCATTTGTGTACTGTAATTGTCTTTGAATCTGAGACATGTGTAAATTATTGTCCAGTTATTATACAGATAATTGTCAGAATGAATTAAATTAAGATCAAATTAGAAAATATAGGATAGACCAAATGTGAAACTGAATTGCTTGTTCACAGAGTAGTTTTATAAAACTTCTATCACACCATACATTTGTCTAGTCCTTTATGTTACATGTATATCTTGTTAAATACGGATGAAAGATTCTGTCATTATCATGCTCATTGGTTTATATTGTAAACTGGTTATAACCCTTACGTGGCAATTTTATAGTCGCAGTTACTTTCATTTTCAGTACACACCCACCCAACTTGTTAACTCACATAACTGTGAAAGCTTGAAACTTATCATCTGCCCTGTTCATTGAAAGAAAGAAGTGAAACATTTTTAATGTTCTTTGTTTAATGATACAGTATGAGTAAAACATGTTGTGTTTTACCATTTGCAAAGCATCATTAATATAAAAAAGATTGATCTTTAGTGTTCCCTTGATTTCTTGCTTACTTTTTAATTTTATACAAGTAGGAGACTGGCAGGAAATCAAGTCTGGCAGAAGATGAATATTTTACAATTGTATTGACAATTTATGTGCACTATACTCATAAATTACAGAATGAAGTTTTTGTCTTTATTGTAAATATTTGGGATTTTAACATATATATATATATATATATATATATATATATATATATATATATATATATATATATATATATATATATAAACTTAATGAAGTCAGTTGTTACTGAAATGTTCATGCAGATACACACACTGATTACAGTTGACATCATGTCCTGCAGCCTAGTCCTAAAAAAAAAAACCTTTATAAGCCAAAAGAGATACTGTATGTACATGCTTGTTATTTGAGTCTAACTGCAAACTGCACATAACCTGATCTGATGTTGCATGATGCATTGGCAGATCTGGATCTGTACAGTTTGTTAGGAGTCAACATTAGAACAAATAGTATGGATCCTGATCATCAGGCACATTATGCTATGGTAGATCTGGATCGTTGTTGTTTGCAATTTGACAAGTATATATGGCAACAGGTGTATTTTGTTTGCATAATGAGTGAACCTTATCCCATTTGTTTTGTTTGCTTTAATTGTTATATTACAAATTGAATTCAGTTGATAATGATCAGTTTGTGTATTGCAATAATTGTAAGAGGAGTCTTGTTTCCTAAACAGACATTTAGGTAGAGACTTGGATCACACAAACCACTTGCATTAGGGAATGAGAGTTGCAGCTAATCAAGCATGCCTCAGTTACATGTAGTGTACCTACAGTTGGAATCCCAAAGATAAGAAGATGTAGTACATGGTTGATGATTGGGATCAAATGTTACTTGTAAAATGACCTTTGTTGGGAATTAATCTTGGCAGATGGTGAGAGTGGCAGGTGAAAGTGGGAATTAAGGTACTAAACAATTGTGACATGACAATATATTGGTGAAAAGTGATATTGGTGAAGAATAGGAGTGTATAAAAAAGGGGTACATTACACCTACAGAATTTTGCTTCCAGATTTTCACCAAATTACCAGTAATGAGTTAATTCTGGGATCCCATGGCACCTATACAACACATTTTTTGTTCAGCTGAGTAATTACCACAAGTAGGGACGGCAAAGGATTTTGAACCGTTTGTTTTATGAAGCTTAGAAACAAATATTATGGTAATAGCATCTTTGAGATGAAAAATAAAATTGATTTGAAAAGAATATCTGTAAAATTGATCGAGTTACGTCATTTTTTATATCGGTACCCTCCGACATTTATACGCACTCAAATTACCGAAAAACGTCACAAGTACGCTATTTTAAAAAAAATTAGTATACGTTATAAATTTTAACTGGTAGTCTTACTGATAGGTTTAAACCATGAATTGATGGTTATAGCCCATCTACATGTTGTTTTCCCTGTCATATATATCATATCAGTGAGTTATTTTAAAATATAAAATGACGTAATTATAAATTTTGAAGTGCAAAAAGGAGAAGATAACTCGATTCTTACAATGTGAGTAAAATACTAAAAATATGCAATTGCTTTCATTACAAACTATTAAAAAATAAGTGAAAAAAACATTTATTCATCCTCACTTACAATTATAATTATAAAACTATTAAAAACTAAGACCAAAACTTTAATTGTATTAATAATAATGAAGACTTTGTAAAGCTCCTGATCCTTAGAAGATTTTAGCGATTTACAACATATATAATGATATCATTATACAATGTACATGTACTACAGAAAACCAAATAACACAAAAACAATGAAATTGAAGAGGAGCGCAAGTATCTTGCTGGTGTATACACATGGGTGAGTTGGATAGATACGTTGGATTGGAGTCTATCAGTGAAACATAGCACAGAGAAAAAAATTATGTCAATTACTTTACTTAAAACCATCATAACAAAGTTCATAAAACTTGTAAACAATAAAAAAAATGTTTACAAATAATTCCACTTTACTAGGCTATTCTGTTCTGAAAAAAAACCCAAGCATAATTGTAACAGAACAGGAACAGCTGTAACTACACTACACCTCTGGAACAATTTCCAGATTGCCATTTCTGTAATCCTCTTTCAGAGTATAAGTGTAGATGGCATTTAGGGAACTGTTTTTCTGCAAATCACAATCATATACAATGTTGTAAAATTCAGGAAATCCTGCTACTACACTCAATACCTGCCCAGGCCACATGCCCTCATTGAAGGTATGAATCACCTTCTTTCCAACAATTGAATTTCTTGTGCAGGCGATTCCTCACTAGGGCTATCTGCGGCATCTTTAATTAACTGAATGACATTATTTTTAAGTTTTTCTAATGAATATGCCTTACCCTTTTCACTCATTTGATACAGCTGTTTATCTATTACAGTCTCTTTCAAGACTTTCTGCCTGAAACGTATTTGTGATGATAGTGCCTTTCTTTTCTCTGTATTTGATAGTTCGGCAAGGATGTTCTCTACATCATCTGGTCTTTGCCACAATCCATAATAAAGGATGGCATTTGTATGTTTCGACTTTACTTGAAGTGCTCTTTTCTGCTTCTTTTCTAGAGCAAGTTGTTTATTTTGTAAATTCTCTCTTCGTTTTGCCTCAATTTCTTTGAGCCTTTCTTTATATTTGGCTTGCATTTGTCTGCCTTCTTTTCTACATTCAGTTAGCATTTGTTCTTTTTCCGTTATTGGAAGTGACTGTAGCCATTCTGAAGTTTTATTAAAGGCAAACATGAGAAAGGCCTCTTTAGAGATGGTAGTGGCATTTGGTCTGTAACAAAGAAAGAAGTCAAGTATTCCAAAAACACGTTCAGGAACTTTGTTGTGTGGTATAACTGACTGGGTGTGTTCTCTAATTTCATCTGTTGGCTGAAAGAAACTTCCACTAGGCAGCTCTTCTTTCATAGCCTCCAAGTCCTTTAAAAGCCATTTGTGCAAGAGCACACGCATTGTCATCAATGGCATCACAGGGCTGGACAAGTTTAGCATAAATTTCGTCTGTTTCAATCAGACTACCGGTACTTTCAAATGGGTGGTCATTACCATTTATGAAATCAGAAGAATCTTCACTAGCTCTATCAAAGAAGGCAAGGAGTGTATGGTAACTATTGTTCATGTCCAAAACATGAACATTACTTTCAATCAATCTCCATAAAGGGGCTGTTATTAATTTTGATATGAGCCCCTGAACCTTACAGCTGGCAATTATATGTGGCTTCTTCACTAGTGATAATGTCAGTTTTTGAAGTCTGTTACATGTACATTTTCAAAAAACTGCTTTATCCTCTGATGGTGGTAAAAGGCAGTTTGACCCATAAAAAATATAATGTTAAATCTATTCCCTCGAAAATTGACAAACAAGCTTTTTTCATTTTGCGACTGGCAAAATGTTCTAAATACACTATAACAACATTGCAAGCTTTCTGTTCTGACGAATTATTGTTTTTTGCAATGCTCTGTTGTTTGCAACAGAAGCTCTCTTTACGGCATATCGTGATAAAGATCTCTTCAGAAGTACGTTTTCGTAACAAGTAACTCGTTTCTCGTTAGCAACGAAATTTAATTTCTGAAGCATTTTGTCTTTATCATTCAATAACTTTTTGATTTGAGAAGATAGTTGATGGGTCTTTAATTTAAATTTTTTGACTGAGTTTTTAATTCTTGAGAGTGAGACCTTTTAAGACTAGAAATCTCATACTGATGGGTTTCAATAGTTTCTCTACTTTTCATGGTTTTTTCTTCCTTCAGTGACTATATTTGTTGTTTGAACTGTGATAATTCAGTTGCTAAACTTGTACATGCTTGCTTGCAAGACGAAAGCTCCTCTTCATAAAGTTTTCCACTTGGAAACTTAAGTGCTGTCACAGTGTTAACTGGTACAGAAAATGTCTCATTTTCAAATTCATTTTTTGCCAACCCTCGTTTCCCTTTCAGTTTATTTTTGTATCTATACAGCTTTGCAGTTAGAGCTTGTTTATTAATACATGATGGATCGAGGTTAGCTATCTCTGCAAATTTGTTTATTAAATAATGTTCATCAGTTGTCTCTGATATACTTTGATGAAAGATCTCAATAGCTGTCCGAACATTTAAAGTTCTACCGTCTTTATTGGAATCCATCCTCAAAGATATGCATGCACTAGCATGCAAAACATGAAATAAAAAGAAAAATAAAATCTCCGTACAAGATTTGTTAAATATATGATAATAAAAATCAATATGAAACACAATTGTGATTACTACCAAAATAATTTATGCCGGATTAAAATTATACAAGACAAATTACAAGACAAAATAGGCACAATGTGTCGTGCGACTAACCTTGTATATTGATAGGAATAAAAAAAAGTTAACAGGCGATAAACATAAAATAAATAGTTCTAAATCAATACTTTATTCGTTATTATTGATTAAATAACTCGTATTTTGTGTACAATGTGTTTTTCAGCTTAGAATATTTGCATCTTCACAGTGATGATCGAACCATATACATAGTGAAATGAAAACGAGGCTGAACAACTACATCGAACAGGGTCATAAAAAATTTAAAAATTGCAATTAATTACGTGGACAATTGCTGCAGTTCTTTTTCTATTCATTAAAAGAAATGAATAAAATATATGAATGAATTTAAAAGAACTGCGTAATCGGTCAGGAAAATAGTATTATTAATATTTCTTGTCTTCTACGATCATTTGCAATAACCGCAAAGCGTGCCTTTTAGAAAAAAAGTGTCAATACGCATGCTCCAGAGACTTGAGAAAATGTTTTGGCACCTTTCGGAATCATAACAATATATAGCCTTGAGTAAAATTGCCGTAGAGTGTACCCACCCATTCGGATTTTCACACATTTCCATACCAAAAAGTTCCGTACATATTTTGGTAAGTTTGCATTGGTTATCTCCCCTACCCTTTGCCGTCCCTACCACAAGTGGAAGTTACCAAATTTTTCTTGACTGAATAGGGTCCTGCAGTGAGGTAACTTCAGTGCAGTGAATTTTGTAGTCAACTTTCTTATGCCAGGCCAAGAAAAAATATGTTTCCTTTTGCTTTGGTTTTAAGATTAGGGTAAGCAGGTTGTTTTTTTTTCTTTTCTTTCTGGGACACGAGTATTAAGTATTTCAAAGTCGTGGTCAAAACTGACTCGATTAAGTGCACAAATCGATTTTGGGCATATTTTAAAACAGTTTACAAAAATGAATTTTTACCACGGCAGAAAAGGTGCTAGGGTATGCAGTGAGAAACAAGGAAAGTTGGCTGCTTAGAAAACATTTTTTTTTGTCCTAGTCCCATGTGATGGATATGTTCTTCTACGGGTAACTCACTAGTCAAACTATTATTAGTGAATCATTACCCCCATTCCACCACCCACCCCCTTGCAACAGTCAATAATAAATGCACATATGACTATAAATTAAGTTGCATTGATCCACACTGGATATGTTATAATGTTTTTTCAAAGTCAGCAGAGTGCATACTCACAAGTGCCTGATTGGAACATAGGCACCTCAACATTGGTCAGTTGTGTTTTTTGTTTAGAACTTTACTCCAGAATATATAGTCTTTAGCTATGCTGGTTATAGACCAGAAGAGCTTATGAGCTGGTCTATTTGTCATCTGTTCAAGTTTGTTATTGGTACTCTTGGAGGAACACAGTGACATGGATTTGATGATCCCTGGCCAAGTCATAACAAAGACTTTTGAAAAAAAAATGATACTAGCTTCTGCCTCATTTTGTGTTCAGCATTATGAGGTTAGTTTTTTAGGACAGGTCGGCCTGGTGTCAATGTCATGTGATAATCTTTGACATGATGCTCCATGTCTGCAGCATCATGCCCTACTGCTAGACATTACTATAAAGTAATGTATTAATATGACTGGAAAATTGTTAAAGTTACATTAACAATCCAAGACACACACACACACAAACACACACAAAAGTTTTTGCTACATTCTTCATGTAATTTTAGTCTTATAACCAGACTTATTTTTTGCAGGCATAGCCTTTTGTTGCATCCTGCTTTTACCAATACCTTTAATTTGACCCTGACTTTTCTGGGAAAACATGTTGACATCCACTTATTACATCTTGCCCAGTTTTACTTTGATGACAGCGATTTGAAGATTTGAATTTTGAGTAGTCATTTGAACTTTTGAGTACAGTTATTTGGACATTTGTTCTCAACTTCTGCAGGTAGAAAATGATTCAGAAATAAAACCTGCAAAGGTTTCTAAAGATGACATTTTTGTCCTTTGATTTTCAAAAGAAAGGGATGAAATGCTTTTCAAAAAAAGGTATGGAGAGAATTTGAACTGGTCTGTTTGTGCATATTGTGGTGGATGGATGTGTGTGCCTAATGTTGTACATATGTGAATGAGCTTGGGGTTCTTACTTGGTCATTCTCTGCTGGTTTTGGTGGAAGATGATATATATTATTATGCAAGTTCAGTACAGGAGTATAATATTTTTCAGAATCAAACGTGAAGCTTACTTTACTGCAGAGATATCAGCTGATAATGCATGGTAAAATATGACCCATACAAAATAAAACCTTCTTTTGATTTTACTTTTCTAATTGATTGGGGTACTTAATAATACTATTATATTTTATTTTTTATTTGAGCTTGAACTTACCTCATTGTTGACATATTTGTCTAAATTCTTTTAATAACAATGACCATATTATTATAATTAAGTCCATCAAAATATCTTCGGAAAATATGATATGATAGTAATTCTCAAGCGTAATTTGTGATACACAGATTCTTCTTGATTCTCAATGGCCTTCTTTGTGGTATTTCATTCTCAATGGCCTTCTTTGTGGTATCTAACAGAGAACACTTTTTATTCTTGTAGAGTATAAGACTGTTAAGACTTTAACATAAGGTTTCTTTGTCCTGCCTAACAGTGAACACTTTTTATTCCTGTAGACTATAGAACTAACAAGATTTTAGCACCAGACCTGGCCCAGTCATGATAAGAAAGGGATTAATATTTTTGTTTACATATTATGCTTGTCTGGGAAAGCTGATACATGATCATGAATTAGCAGGAAAATCAATTCAAACAAGGCAGAGCCAAAAGGAGCACTCAGTAACTATCCTAAAGACATTATACTGACATGAGATTTTCACCAGAATAATTCTTATGATGTTTAGTTGGTCCAAGATGGCCACCTCAAATCTTGTTATTGCTATTACATGTACCTCAGAATAGATGGTCATATCAATATGGGATTTTCGTTAAATAAAGGGGTGTAACAAGTTCTGCTCCTTTCATTACTTAATCCTGAGGCCCCTGCCTACATAAGTTACTTGATAGTAATTTTGCTTCTGCCCGCCGCTTGATAGTAATAATTTTGCTTCTCCTCCTCCCCCCCCCCCCCCCCCCCCCGTTATGGTGGTTATTTGGGTTAAAAGGCTTCTGTTCAACGTTCCCTCTAAGCTGCTCGCGTGTGTGCATGCACAGCTGCTCATGCATCCCCGCACAGCTGAATTGTCAATTTTGTTCAATCCAACGTTAAATTTTGCTCGTCTCCGTAAAATGCTTGCGCAGTGCAACGAGCACTGTGCGCACACGTACCATTTGCTTAGAGGGAATGTTGCTTATGGTGTCTATTTGGTTCTTGTGATACGCAATAATCGGGTCCCTTATGGTGGCCATCTTGAAAATCTTGTTAATGTTACTTCTGAATGATCTGTAGGTCAATATTGTGCTTTCACCAAAGACTTTTTTTTCGATATTTAGCTGTTTTTCCCAATTGAAAATAGTCCTAGTCTGATATCTAGTAGACCCATTATGGCAGCCATCTTGAAAATCTTGTTAGTTCTCCAAAATGAAAAAGTTGTATCAACATGGGGTTCTGTCAAAATGATTCTTATGATGTCCTAAATGAAAGTATGGCCAATGTTGTCAGCAGCTACTTTGAAAATCTTGTTATTGATAAAGAATACATGTACCGGAGACAGTTTCAACAACACTCAGCAGTTAAAAACAAGAAATTTTCAATTCATGTAAATTATCTTTTGCTCAGAAGAGTGTTTATTCTTCAAAGGGTTCTTGTTTCATCACTGCTTTAATTCAGTTTATATCAAAGTTGGAAAGGATGTTGTATTTGTTTGAATATATTTATTTATCTACTAAATAACAAAGAACCATTTCCAGTATTGGATTGAAGTTGTGGAATCGGTTTAAAGATTTACAGAATTTAACTTTTTCGATCACTTTACTTTTTTACTTTCAATTTACTACCTTTTTATGTTAGCAATTATCATGGTACATTTTACCTGTCTTCCCAGTCATACTGTTGCTTTTTTTAAATCAGAAAATACTGATTTTTAAAAGCACAAAAGACAGTAGAATTAACTATTCTTTCTTTTATATTTGCAGGCCTCCCGGAAGGTCTCCAAGTGTGGTTATCTGTTTGTAGCTCCTGACTATGACTTCAGCAACCCTCTGGATAAGTCAAAAGTTCGTTTTGTCTGTTTATGTTTTGTTTTAAACCTTAGGATAAATACAGTGAATTTATTACTATGAGGAAAATAGTTAAAGCTTTGTTTCTGGTTTCATGACAGATCTGATTTTGCATTTCAGTCATAAATATTCTTCCAACCATAAAGTAAAAAATCTGTATTTTCTCAATGTTGTAACCAGCATGGATTTAATTTCATTCATAGGAACCAGTAACATTAACATATCACATTATTAAGAAGCATGTTATTTTTCCAAAAATCATAAGAGCCTAATTTACAGAGAAAAGAAAGCATAATTCAGATGTGACTACCATTGCATGCTCTTCGTTAATCATGGATGGCTACAGATCATATATAAGATATATTTTTTTGTAATACTCATAATGTCTTTTACAAAAGAAAAAAAAGAAGGTCATGGAATCATTATTTACTTCTGGTATATGAAGAGGATACATTAACTTGGATTTAAGCTGTAGGTAGAAGGTTAGAATACTCTAATCAAATGAGGGAAAAGCAATAATTTTTTTTTTTTTAAAGAAATGGGGATTATTTGATTTTGTGAGAAGTTTACTGGCATTCTCTGCTTTTGAGAGATCTTGAAAACTTGATTTTTATTGAGGAATATTTAATTGAATGATAAGCCAACCCAATTAAAAAACACTTGGCTTCAAGGCATTATCATGGGAGTAATTTTGTGTATACACGAATGTGTTTTAAATGTGTATACAGTGATTTCATGAGTTGTATAAAATTGCATAACTTAAAATTGATTTGAAAGTTTGAACTGTTATTGAATGGTCTCTAAACAAAGTATTTTCTCGATTGAATCCAGTTCCTCAAGGTGGAACTTAGGCAGCGTCCATGTATCCCCTAGGGATGCAAAATTGTGAGTAAAGAAACCTAACTTTGTCAAAATGGGTGGGGTGGAGAATTACATGTTTGGGTATCTCTCATGCACAAATGAGGATAAATTGAAACATTTGAGGAGAGGATACATTTTTGTTTCCTATGTACGCTCACTTGTAAGTTGGATCAAACTACAAGCTTGGTGACTTGATCAAATAAAACACTATCGAACTTTGCAACATGTTATGACTAATCTGTAGAAAAAATAACATAAACCCTTACTTTGTCAGGGCACATGCTTTCCAGCTTTTGCTGTAACTGATTAGGGGACAAAGAATTGTTCTTCGCATATACTTTTACATACATGTCACAAAGAATCGTAATAGATGAACGTTTGTTTATAATGAATGTAAAATCTTTGAATTCATATATTCTGTGGTTATTGGTTTTAGTGGATTTGCCAAATTCTGATTTTGAAACTTATAAAAATCATAGTTTGTCAGATTTTTTTGTAAGGAAAAGATTGGAGATTAAAGTTTTTGCCTGCAAATGTGAACAAAAATCTTAAAGTTTACAAAAATGCACTTTAGAGACCTTGATTTCTAGTGTAGGGTGTTTACTGACATGGCACAGTACAACATATGTTTGTAGTTCATGTAAAACAAAAACTGGTTTAAGTGATTTGCAGTTCCAATATTGTTTAAATACAGCTGAGGGTACACAAAACATACTCCCAATGCCAGCTGGAACCAGCCATAATCTGCAATCTTGTATATCTATTTTCAGTATGGGATAACAGCTGATAGATGATGCAGTTAGTATTTTTAACAAACATGATCCTCACTTTAAATAAAGGAATAGAACATCTCAGATTAGTATACAGTAGCAGTAGTGTTGCTTATCAGCATATTGGAATTTGACACCTACCATTTGAGATTTGTTATAAAGAAGACTAGCTCTGTCTTTGAGTTGGCTTCATGTCATCAGAAAGTCATTGTATTTTCTCTGATAGTATATTGTAGAGTCCAAACTATTGACTCTGGATGCTAATACAAGTAAACCACCAATTTTCTGACGCCTTTGGTTCTTAAAGCCTTGAAGGATTAACAATTTTGCCTTACTAACCAAGGTCTTGTAAATAATTCAACAAGACATGTATAAATGAAATGGGTTTGTTAATTACTGTTTTTTTTTTTAAAGAATGTTGCTGTAATGCCACTCCCAAAGTGGCAAATGTTAGAAACTTACTGAAACTGTAGAGCTAGTCACAAAGGTCAGGAAGTTGAGGGCTGTCAGGCTTGTTGTCTGTTACATAGTTGGTTGATTCACCATTGAGTTTTGATGCTGCATGTGGGACATACAGGTTACTTGAAGATGAAGCCACATAATTTTCAGATGTATGGCTCTGATACCCATTCTTCTTGGCTGTGTTTTTAAACATTTCATCCAAGCTAAGTTCTTTCAGGTGTTTTGACCTTTTCCTGTGTAACTTTTCATGCATGAAATAAAAAATCATTAGCTCATGTTCCATCATGAAGGTATGTTGCTCTAGCCCATTGATTAATTCACCCGACAACTCGTTTTGTCAATAGCAAGTCTTTCAGCTACATCTGTTGCATATTCATCACTGTTATCATCATCATTTTCATTGTTTTTATCCTGATTCAGAACAATGTCTATAATTTCAGAATCAGTAAGGTGATAAACAACAGGTATTTCTTTGTCGACATTCATCCATTTGACAAGATTTTCTTCTTTAAACTTACTTCCTAAGGAGTATATCCTGCGCAAAAGGTGCTGTAACACCTTTTGCATAAACAACATGAACAACTTCTTCCTACTTTGGTAAATTAAATCCAGTGAAATCATTGACATCAGGCGGATTTTCAAACATTAAGGCCGGCTTCTACATATGTCAGATTTTCTTTAGTATCGATGCTTGTACCTTGTCCCAGCCATGAACAATAAACAACAGCACGTCTTTTATGTTGAATTATTTAATAAATTTCTGTACAGACATGACAGCATTAACCACATCTAACATACATTACTTGAAAAGTGAGTGATACTTGGCCTTCATAGATCACAGTACTCCTTGATCTTGGGGTTGGAAAATTGATGTACAGTTTGGTGGTAAATACACAGTGTAAATATTTTTCTTACACAGGAGTTCAGCTTTGGGGTGAGATGAACAGTTGTCCAGAATAAGTATAATGTTTCAGTCTTCAAGCAGGCTTATAGATGATGCACAGTGTGCTTTGGCTTCAGGCACAACTTTTTTTTCTCTCCAACCATTCTAACATAATAACAGTAATCCAGCCATTTTTATTAACATGGTATTTTACTGGGGAAATTTCAACACTTTTCAGAGCCCTAGGGCATTTACTTTTTCCAATCACCATAGTCACACTCATGTTCTAATTTAAATTCTTTATGAAACAACTGAGCCAGATTCATTTCCATCCTTCCTGTCGTTGTCAAAACCATTCCATCATCACTCAATCATGCTCAGTCCTCTTACCATCTTTCATAGTTTTTCTAATCTTCATTTGTTGTTTGGAATCACTGTCTGAATAAAATTTCAATATTTTGTCCCACTGCTTCTTTATATCATAAACAGTTGATGAAGCAATAACATGTGTATCACAGCTTTCACACGGAAACACCACGGTCCAGTTTTTTCAACAGTTCTACTTTATCTTGTATCGATATTGACTGGTGTTTATGCTTGACACCACCACTTACACTTGCATCTTTCTTAGAAGCCATAGCTGGCATTAAATGTAAGTAAAATAAGCAAAGAATCACACATAATACAGATATCACTACCAACGATTGTATTGTAAACAATCCAAGTGAGTGTGCACCAAGTAAACTAATTTGGCTGTGTCCAGAATTTCATGTGCCCTCTCGTAATTTTGTCCAGACTAAAAGGGGTGCGGGACCATTCATTGCTAGAAAATTGGTGGTTTACCTGTACTGCATATGAAACACAAAGCAAATAAAATACAAATGGAAAAATGAAACATGATGCAAATAATTATTCATTATAAAAAGTTACAAAAGTTTTTATTTATCAGATGTATACATATCTGTTACTATTGCAAAATAGAAAATGGAATTAATTTTCAAAACGGATGCTACTGTAAAACGTGTATTTTTTAATTCTGGTTAAAACACATGAAGCAGTCATCCAGGATAGGCTACCTGTAATTCTTCTCACCTATGATCCATGTCTCCCAAACAGTATAAAATTCTGAAACCAAAATATGGAATTATTCAAAAAAAGTTTCTAATACTATAGAACTTTGCCAGGAATAGTTGACATTAGAATAGCCACTCTATTTCTTCCTTCTTCCAAACCCAATATAGCCTGTGGCTTCAGAGACATGGTTAAAAAAAATTAAACTCCTTTGTATGAAAGCCTCAAGGTAGATTACATCTTAGCTAATTGTGTTACCTTTTTAAATAAAGACATTATTATTATTATTATTATTATTATTATTATTATTATTATTATTATTATTATTATTATTATTATTATTATTATTATCAAGCATGGTTCAAATAAGTTGGTAGGGTTTTCTCCACAGCAAACCACAACATAAATTTATTTAAAGCAAGTGTAGGTCATGTTTTAATTTGGGTATATTTTGACTTTGCTATATTTTGACTTGAGTATGTATTAACTTGGTATATTTTGGTTTGGCTACATTTTGACCTGTGAATCTGGCATAGAGTTAATATTTTTCAAATTTCCATTAAATTAGATAATGCAGTTTTTTTTTAAATATTGGAATAAACTGAAATGAAAAATGGAGAACAACTTTTTATATTGGCTTTGGTAATTTAGTCTTACAGTAGAATTCTGTAATTTTGTTACATCTTTTTGTATTTACAAATATAGGCTATTTAAATCAACGTTAACTTGCTGAATAATTATTTTTTGTGTGTAGGCTCCAGTTTCATTAAGTTTGTAACACTTCTTCAAATTGAGAAATTACATGTACATGCTTTTGATATCTGTCAATCCTGGAATTTTTTTTTGATCTAGATTAAATATAAATGAACAAAAATAATGTGTTATAGTAGATTTATTCTCGAAAGTAAGATCAGGAATTAGTGAAGTTCGAGGATGTTATAGCTTTTTTCTTATATAAAAACCCATTATTCCAAACCAAGCGGTACGAAATTTTGAAATCTTAATCCTAGAAAGAAAATTGGAGATGTTTAGTGAACCAAATTATTTAGGTTTAGGTATTGTCATGTTTTGAAACATTTGTATGACGGTTTAAAGTCACTTTTATCACATTATTATGGTAGTTATATCATGCCAAGGAAACATAAGCTAGGTGTCAAAGGACAGTCAGAGTTATCTAACCTAAGCTGGAATGAGTTGGTATTGAACCCTCAATCAATCTTTGCATTGCGAGTATGATCCTCTGATAATGGAGCTATCATAGTTCCTGGGAATTGTCATACAGTATATTGATCATACTAGATCATAAATTCGCAAGTTATTTTAATTGCTTCAAGAGTCATATTACATCTCTTTCATAAAGCAGAGTTCCCACGCTACCAGGAAATCAGGAAAAAGTTGGGAGAAATGATAATGTTTTTCCTGATCATGAAAAGAGCTGGAATTTTGTAAATATTGATGAAAGTCAGGAAAACCCATGGGTATTCTCTGTCACCACTTGATGCCCGAAACAATCTTGTAATTGAACCGAGTTCTAACGAGAATATTTGGAGGGTGCAGTATGGATTAATTGGGTGCTTGCAATAAACATATTCTGAATCGATGCAAATGCTCAGTGGATTAAATTCGTCTAGTGGACTCTAGCAAGTGGCAGTCATCTTGGTGGCAAAGCATAGCCTCTTACTGGATGGCCTAGAAAACTTGAACATTGTTAGATTGAGTGATAAATGCATGAAATGGATATGAAAATGACTTATTTTCTCATAAATTATTATTAGTATTAAAATCATTATGTCTTTAAATACAAGATGAAATTATTATGGCGTTGATGAAACGTGACCTGTTACCCGCAATTTGCATTGCTAGTCACATGAATACACAAATCTAACAACCCACATTTTCAAATGATGTAGAGAAAAATTAAAAATATATATTAAATGAAAGTCATATACTGGTTGTAATAAAAATAAAAAAAATAAAGAACACAAAATTTATCATTGTAATACTTTTCGAGAACAACTTCTGGAGTTTTGTTGTATCATGGGAATATCACATTGACTAGTGTTATCTGCTTGATAATCAGACTGGCCAGATTCCAGTGTTTTACAAAAAGAATCTCACATTACCGGTAAGTACATGTATAATTGAATTTCTCCACAACAGCATTAAAATGGAGTTTGTTGTTGATATCACCAATGTTCCCTCTAAGCAAATGGTAGATTTGCGCACAGTGCTTGCTGCATTGGGCAAGCATTATGGAGACAAGCGGATTGACAATTCAACTGTGCGGGGATGCTTAGAAAGTTGGAGGGAACATTGGATATTATGTGACTCATGGACTTTTGATGTCATAGTTTGAGATTTGTGATGTGACCAATAATGCAAATGGCAATTGCCAGGTCATGATTTATCAGTGCCGTAGTTTGGCCTAGTCTGTCAGCTGATTAGACATAAAGATATAATACTTGCCATTTCTGAGAAAATGAATCATGTTCCTATAGGTTTCATGCAGGTAAAAGTCGATATAAATTTTTTTTTAATTTTCTAGGCCTGCTGGTAAGTGATTACCATATGATGCTACCTCAAGGTGGCAGCAAATTCCAAATTTTCGATATGCAATCGCAATGTTCCCCGCCCCCTCAACCTAAATGTCCAAATATGAAAAAATAGGGTGGGAATGTTCAGAGGAAACCCAGATTAGAAAACGGACTGATATTCGTTTTATACCAAATTTGTAGACCAAATTGTTGAATCTCAAGGCTGAAATGAGAAATTGTCCTCCCTTGAATTATATAAAAAATGATTTGAGACCCTGTATCAATACATGTTTGGGGAATGGTTTAACAAATTACAAAAAGACAAGTTCATTTTACAGAAAATTAAGTCCTTTTATATATACCTGTATACAAGTTTCCAAGGGTTTTTGACAAAATTTAAATCAGCCCTTCTGAAAATATTTTTTAAATGAAGGATTTTTAATAAATTGATGGGTCTGTTAAGCAATAAAAATAGAACTCCAACATTTCCCCTTTTGTTCATGCGCAAGCAAACCAATGGAAAACAATGTTTTTAATACAACTAGGCATTAGGCTAATGGAAAATTGCTTGGGAGTCGATGTAGTAGGATGTATTCAGAAATAGCCCATAAAATGTGTTTCCTACTCTTATTTCAAGCAAAAACAGCCAGTGGTTAATATGTTAATAAGTGCATTTTCATGACGTCGCGAAATATGAATATTCATTGCATATTTAATTTCTTGTGCATCGACACTGCACATAAATTATAAATTTAGCCATTCTGTGACAATTTGCCAAAAATTTCCAAAATTCTTGTTAAATTAACCCCTGGCGCTGCATTTATGAGGCAGAAGGTAGTAGTCTACTGCTAAGCTCTGTAGCATCAAGGTCATGTATGATACACTAAAGTGGGTGGTATTATAAAAAGGTAGACAGATTTAGTTCTACCATGATACCAGATAATCTGGATGTTTTAGTTGCACTACAAAATACAGAGGGAAAAGCTAATTTTTTTGACCTGTTTTCTTTTGTCCAAAATTCGCTCGTGGTTTAATCCAATTTTGTGTCCAGATTTTAGACTTTTTGGCCTCGGATCTAAGGCAGACTAGTCTGAAGTGCACACAGAAAGGTGAACCTGTGCAAAAAGTAGGATAAGTTGGGCATTTGGAATAAAGAGTGGTCTCAGTACAAATATGATGGGTTATGCACACAAAAAAGAAAATAAAACTCCAACTTTTCCCCTTCTGCACATGCGAGAGCAAAATAACGAATGCAAAACAATGTTTTTAATACAACTAGGCATTAGGCTAATGGAAATTTGCTTGGAAGTCAATGTATTGGGATATATTCAGACGTAGCCCCCAAAATGTATTTCCTACTTGCTTTCAATTCGAAAATAGAAGAAAAAAACTCCAGGTGTTAATGTGTTGACCAGATCGTCTTAATAAGATTAGGTTGTTTGAAAAATCTTGTTTGGAATTTTATTGGCACTTATAAATTTATGGTTAAACTCTGTTACTAGACAAGATTCTAATTATTTGCACTCATTGTTTTTTTTAAAACTGTCATACAAAATGTTTAATTTTAAATATATATATATATATATATATATATATATATATATATATATATATATATACATACAAACACGAGTTAAATCATAAGCTCAGTGTGACGTAGGGTTACGTCTGCCACCAAATGTGATATTTCTTAACAATTTCAGTTTTGCTGATGATATGTCATTGATAAGTCCTTCGATAACAGGTTTAAGGAAATTATTAAAGATATGTGAACAATGTGCATTTGAGAATGATATAATGTATAATACAAAAAAATCAGTATGCATGGTCTTTCAGACAGCTTCTTTCAAATTACCATCTCCTTCCCTCGAGAGATCGTATACCTTAACGGCAATGCTCTTACCTATGTCGACACTTATACGTATTTGGGTCATATTTTGAAATCCGATCGGTTGGATAATGAAGATATGATGATATATTACCGATCTCTGTGTACTCGAACAAACATGCTTCTGCGTAAATTCAAGAATTGTTCATTGCATATCAAAATTAGATTATTCAAATCTTATTGCTGCACCATGTATTGCGCTCCTCTGTGGACAAACTTTAGTGAATGTATGAAGAGAAAACTAGTTATTGGTCATAAAAATAGTCTTCATTTTCTATTAGGTCTTCCATGGTGGAACAGTGCCTCCAACATGTTTGTTAACTATAATGTATTCAGTTTTGATGAAATAATGAGAAAGTATGTATTCTCAATGATGACAAGAATATCTGATAGTAAGAACTGTATTTTGAAATCTCTTTGGAACTATGACATTCATGTAAATTCTCATATTATTAGTAGATGGAACAAATTACTCTTTAAATGTGTCATTTAATTTTTATTATAATGCATGACGCATTTAATAGTTGTAGATGTTGCTGTGTGTGTGTATATATATATATATGTTTAAAATGTTTTTTTTATAAAACTTTATTTTTTAATTTAGAGATATGGACTTTGTAGTCTGAAATAAAGAATTCTTAATTCCATTCAGTAATGGTCATATGTGAACCTAATTTAGCTCTTTACTAATCCAAACATAATCAATTAACTTCTTTAATCCTTTTGGAATTACTTCTGATCACACAGAGTATAATCCATGTTAATAAACTTTAAGCACTAAATCCAACCGAATCCCGCCAGCAGAACCAAAGGGATATCAACAGTTTTATGCTGCATGAAATTAACAACTTAAATCACATGGTCACATTTAGTATTTTACCATAAATAACTACACCAGATGCAAGCTGGGAAAGATTTTTTTCTTCTTTTTCCTGTAATGATTTTTTTTTTAGAGATGGGAGATTTCATTGCGTTATGAGAGATATCCCTCATCTTGGGAGGAAAACCCTCCTATCCAGGAAGTTCTCATATATGGTAAAGAATATCGGTCTTAGTTTTAATATTCAGCAGTTAAAAGAAAGAGTCTTATTTTAAATTGGGTGGGTGGGGAATTCTCCTATTACATGTATGGAGTACTCTTGTTTGTAATGTAGTTTCAATGATTTATTTCTGTTAAAGCAATTAAGCTAGCTATTTTATTATTATTTATAGAGACAAATTTATAACTTCAGGCCTTTAATAATTTTGCATTTGTTAGTACAGATGTATGACTTAATGATTGTAAATCTACAGGTATTCATGGTTTACATTCCATTGCACTACTGAAATAGCCCACATTCTTGTCCTAATTCATCATTTTTTGTGCTTCCTCCTGATCAAGTTCAGATTTTTCTAGTAAATAACTTTGATATCTGTGTTGTGGGTCATTCACAAGAAGAGTAAAGGCTCCAGTGCAGCCACCTCATCAAATCACAAAACTCTTCAAATGCAACTTAAGTCTGATTATTTCCTCTGAAATGAACTAAAACCTCTTTTCTGTCTGATTGGTGGCCTTAATTGGGGGTCGTGTGTGTATATGTGTATGTGTGTTACTTTGGTTGATAATTTCACAGTATGACCGTTTTGATTAAAAAAATTCTTCAAATCCATCAGCATGCAGAGTTGAATCATCACATTAGTCATTAACTAAATATGCAGGTTCTTGGTACTTTCGTGTTTCATTGTTTGTGTTAGGTGTTAACGTTTTGCTCTTATTCATATATCAGACCTTAAAAACTTGCAGTTGTAGTACGGAAGTTTTACAATGAGATTTGAGTGATTCTACAAGTGGTGCTTGATAATAGCACTTGCGTTGAAGTATTTAGAACTGTTGTCAGTGCATCAGACTTCAGTGATATTTTTATACAACTTCAGAGGCTTGGGCCCTTTCACCATAGTAGTATCTGAGAGACTTGTTAAATTTCTTAATTGAATTTACCAGATGATGGCAGTAATTTACCTTTTTGAAATTTTTTTCTGTATATATACTAAGTAGATGAAAATAAAGTATTGTTTTTCTGTCATTATTTAACAATTAATTTGATGTTGCACAGCAATAACATACAGGCATTTGTTTGGTTCTTCAAATCGCACCTTTAGTAGTGTCTTCAATCACACATGAACTTTAATCAAAGCATGCTGAAGACGTTTGATTAAAGAAAGTTCGTAACAACCTTAAATAAAGGCATTGTTTTATTTTTCATATTGATCAGAACATTTATTGTGCTGTGAAAATTTCCTGTTTGCAACAAAAAAAGTTCACAAATAACGATTGCTGCCAATGGCAGTTTTAAACCCAAAATAAAGTTCCAATATTTTGAAACAATAGATATCTTGTTGAGTTAAATGAAGGTAGGGCATCTTGCTAGAATATTAAAACTTTTTAATTTGTTTTCATTTCCCTATAAATAGTCTCATAGCCTCAACATCATGGTAGCAATGTCTCTGGCAGACCAAAAACTAGACCAAAATAAGTACATTTACATGTAGCATACAAAAACTATACAGCCAAATGCTAGTAAGATAATAAATATCAGAATGAATTCTTTTTGGGAAACATGTTTGTTGACAGTGGGATATAGATCAAACGAGGACTATCATTTTTTTATATATATGTTTTAATTGTGTTTTCTAACGCGATTTGACTGATACATGAATTTTCTAAGATATGATCGTGTACTCATATTCATGGTCATATGCATGTATATTATTTAACACATTGTCGAGTACTGCACAAATGTTTGTTGTTAGTATACAAATGTATTTCAGATTAAATGTTTTCATTTAATCAAACTTTCCAATTTTTTTCTCTGCTCAACATGTCATATATTAAAAATTTCATTTGTATCCGAAATTTCAATTTATTATCAGGCTCCACACCTTTATCTAAACAGTTGTTCATGTTGACAACATTATCTTGGTCCCAAGGATGTTGAAATAAATGGATAATACTATACTGTATTATGAAAAAGGTGATATTGTTTGCAAATTGGCAACAAAATATTGAGGTTGGCAGTTCCATCCCTGCATTATAATGTTAAGGTTCAATCCCTGGCTGAATAATACCAAAGATTTATTAAAATGGTACCAGCAGCTGTCTTCTTTGGCGCTCAGCATTAAGAGGTTATTGTTTAGACTGCTTGGCCTGGTGTCTGGGACATGGTGCTAGATGTCTATGGCATGGTTCCCCAGTAATAGGCATCACTATAAACATCGACACTGCAGACATCATCTTGATATAACTGAAAATTGTTAAAGCAATGTAAAAAAAAAAATCCAAGCACACACACACACACACACAGACACACACACAGACAGACACACACACACACACACACACACACACAAGCATGCAGCTTTATATGGTTGGGACATTAAATGAGTTGGATCTCCAGCATTCCACAGCATCATTTACAGGAGTTATGCCTCCTGCTTGCCCATCCTGATGATTTTTGTTTCTGCAGCGTAACTTCACCATGGTATGTTGGATTTCAACCAAATGTGGTACGCTGATTTATATTGGTAGAAACTTGAATGAATATTTTCAATATTTGTTTTCAACTAAATTTGGTATGTACTTAATATTGATGAAAAATTGGCTGCGTTTATTTGTGAACATTCCATATCATTTAGCATAATTTCTGGAATTATCTTCCTTAAAAATTACTTGAACCATGATATACTGTACAGTATATCTGTAATTTGTCACTTTTTCTGTCATATTTGTATGACAGCTGAATCTTGTTCAAAGCCATTACTTTTTCATCACAATTATGTTACAATGTGTGTGTGTGTCTGTATGGAAGGCCTAAAGATGTGCATTACAATGCTGTATTAACAACATTTATTTTCCAGCATACTGTATATGCAATTTTCATCTTCTCATAGTTGTACTAATCTTTTTCAGAGATGGCAGAGAAGGTTTTTTGTTTTATATGATGATGGGGAACTCACCTATTCTGTGGATGAAAATGTAAGTACAGTTTGATGAATATGTGTTCATAGTTAACAGAAGTACAGTGCCTTTATCTTTTTGCTCGTGATGAAAACCATAAAAGTATACCTTGTTATAAGCAAGTCCACATAATACATGGGTCTATTATCAGGAAAGATGGGTGGTCTGTTATCAGGAAAGATGGTTATATTGTACATAATATAGTGTATTTAATGATATGAAACCGTATTAAAATTGGTTATTTTTAGTCAAGAAGTAAACGAGAGTTAAAGGAAATATTATGCATTCTGATTATTCTATACCTATTTAATCATAGAGGGTCAATCTGGGGTTCACTACAGCTGTTCAGTCTGTATTTCAGTATCATACAGCCAGATTGGAACTATTTTAGGATTCATCTGATGCCCGCACATCATTAATTTTAAACTGAACTTTTATAAATCCCACTTCGTTTTGAAATTTATACTGTAAGGCTAAAATTATTTCAAAAGTAAAATATGATGTATATCTTATTATTTCAAAAGTAAAATATGATGTATATCTTGTACATCCATTACCGCAAACAAACAACTGTTGTGAATGGCTTTAACTTTCAGTTAGCCCCTGATACTGTATATGGTATGCTTATTGAAATTAATGACCATACCTGTCTTATAAAAATGGACTAATTTATATGTAGGTACATAATGGTGAGGTAGTGTTTAGTATTTACAGATTAAGTCAATTTGATTGGATATATGCCCACTTTTTATTTGTGCCTAGGGTCTTTATATTGAGTGACCAATGTACTGCAAACTTTTGAGAAACCGCGTAACGAGGAAAGTGGATTGCATGTAATGGGTTGACAGACTTTATATCTCTTACATGTAAATATTGTCATTTCATAAGAGTGAAACTGTCCCATAGGCCTTCATGATGATCCTTTGATAAAAACATGTAACATCCAGTAAGCATTTCAGTAAAAGTAATGACAAATAAAATTGTTAGACATCAGTCTAGGTATGACCATAAATGTAGAGCATATGAACAGGTCATAGTGTCAATTTTGATTGATGCTTATGGAATTACTGTATATTGAGCAGGTTTATCTTAATTTGCCAGGGGTCTTAACTTATTGGAATGTTTATGCACAGTAGTAATATATGGGTCATGGCTGTTCAGTCGTAAATGTTTGGGGTATATGAAATGTTTTTCTGCACTAGTTTGAATCAGTGCGTGCACCTCATATTTTTTTTAATACATACTTCTTTGATCTATGTAGCATCAACATTCTTAAACAAACTTGAACTTGTAAATTATTTTAAAATCATTGAAGTATGAAATTGTTTACCTTTAGGAAAAGACAGTACAAAATCCATAAATCCATCTTAACATTAAATCACTTAACATGTTGACCGCTAACACCCCATTTCTACTATTATGGTTTATTTCTATTCTTTTCATCTGGCATATATATTAGTTAGATGGTATACATGTGAAATACCAAGATATATTGTAGTGTGGGTTAAAAAACAGTTGGACCTTGGAGCCCTTCCACCATATACCTTGAATCACACAAAAGAATATGTATGAGCATGTTTTTCTGTCTTTGTGGGGTTGCCTACCATGATGCATCTTGGACGGACAATTTAGTCAGCATTAAATAACCTACTTGTAGTGCTGTACCATAAGACACCATCTAAAAAAATTGATCATCATTTACATCTTTTTTTACACAGAGTTATTGCCCTTGTCAGTCAGCTACATATTTTTACATGAGATGTTTATTGTATAAAGCATAGCAGACTTTTTTTTGGTGGCAGTTGTAACTCGTTGCATATTTGGGTTTATCATATCAAGGAAATGGGCACTAACCGTTAATCCCAAGGACACACTAACTCAGGCTAGCCTGGACAGGTATCAAACTCTCAACCAACTGAGTTACCATAGCTACTGCCATGATAATTGAGAAACTATTACTATTGTGTATTCAGATACAGTTTGATGTTAACATTGGTATGGACCTAGATGTGTCTCTTATGGTTTATGTTATGTTTGTTGTATTTTCAGATTTGATCTTTGTAGATTAACTTGATATCATTATGAGCAGATGTTGCCTATTTTGGCAAGTCCTTAAGGGATTTGGATTTCAAGATTTCTTGCCATTTTTTTAAGAGGAATTATGGCCCCTGAATGCACATTTACTCCTAGCTTTGGTTTCCCAACACAAGTGTGTCTTTTTTAACACCCAACAGATGGAACTATTGAACAAAGCCTTTTGCATAGTTCTGGGCTTAGTCTGTTATACTTACAAGTATGAAATTACATGATTACAATGATTTTAAAATAATTAGTGACCAACCACACTGGCAGGCTAAGTGGTTATAGTGTCATGTCAGAGGTCACAGGTTTGAACACTGACCAAGTCATACCAAAAACATATAAAAATGGTACTAGTAGCTGCTCTGCTTGGTTCTCAGCATTAATATGTTAGTGTTAGGAATGATTGACCTGGTGTTGGGATAATGTGACTGGATGGGACATGATGCTACATGTCTGCGGCATGATGCCCCAGTGCTCGACATGACTATAAACTGCCACTCTGCAGACATGATAACGATATGACAAAACTTTTTAAAGCTATGTTACGAATCCCAAATATACACACAGTAAGTAAGTAGCTAGTAAAGATCAGAATTATTTATTATCTGCTCTTGTTATTTTAATCTGCAAGTTAAATGCTATAAAGGGCAGTAAAATACAATAAACTTACCCAGATATTTTTGATTCATGGGTGCTCACTGATACTCTGACCTAATGACTTTAATCTCTTACTCCACCTCTATATTTATCTGTCCAGGTCATTACTGGATGTATTGAAAGTGAAAGTAATGTTTCTTGGACATCCAGCATAGCTGTCACAGTGACCATCTTGAAAATCTTCTTGTAACTGAATTCATCATGATTTTTTATACTAAAAACTTCATTTGATCTCTTGTTAGTCTTAAATGAAAATCAGGCCAATTTGAGACAAACAAATCATAGGGCATGATGTTTTCATCTGAAGACTTATGATGTTTGATTTGTCCATATACCATTATCAAGTTTCTACATTGTAACATCATACCAAATACCATTATCAAGTTTCTACATTGTAACATCATACCATATACCATTATCAAGTTTCTACATTGTAACATCATACCATATACCATTATCAAGTTTCTACATTGTAACATCATTTTCCTTTACATTTTATCTTGTTCTTCATTTTTCCAGTTATTTGGAAGGTTGTGTCTTCCAAAATGTTTGTGAAGTTTATTTTTTTTTTATTTTGAAAATCTGATATTTAGTTATCCTTTTTTAAATTTTCTCTGCTTGTTGGTACCATGTAGTCACTATTGTGCTGAGGTGACATAATGGTCTACCGCATACATATAGGATACGTAAATGAAAATGCTTATATGACCACCATTATGACTACCATGGTGGTCTTTTGAAAATCTTATCTCTACTGCTTCTAAATGGATGGTCATATCAGTGTTGGGTTTTGAGTGAAATAACTGCCATGATGCTTAATTGGTTATAAATAAAAATGGTGCAAATCAGACCTCTGGCAATAGAAAACCATCTCGAAAATCTTATTACTCTATGCTATTTCTCTCAGAAGGATGGTCATATTGACCGTGTTTCACTGAAAAATTCCTACCGATCTGTAGTTAATCCTGATATTCCATTGTACTTTTTCACTGAATCATTACTTCGTTAGTTTCCATCAGTGTGGAATGTATGGATATTCCAGAGTAATCTTTTTATGAATTTAAAGATATTAACACCATCATCCATGGTTTCATTTATCTTGACATTCCACTTGAAATTGTTTTCCCAAAACAGTTGTGTTTGTTTCAAATTAATTTTGAATATCACAAATATAATTATATTTATGATCCTTTTATCACATTTATGGCACAAGTCATATATGCAGGTGTGGTGGTCAAAAATGGGATGTTGTGAAAGATATTCAGGCCGAATCAAACTTTTGCAAAAAATTTGACTTAAATAAGTATTCCTTTTTCTACTTATTTATTATTAGATGTTAAGACTGGG
Organism: Unio delphinus; assembly: GCA_029339505.1. Taxonomy (NCBI): domain Eukaryota; kingdom Metazoa; phylum Mollusca; class Bivalvia; order Unionida; family Unionidae; genus Unio; species Unio delphinus. Next base: position 8,771,035 of record JAQISU010000004.1, on the reverse strand, counting down.
AATCATCCCTAGATTTTTAGGATAGCAGTGAATTTTATGTAATATTTCAGATCCATTAAATATTGTCTTGTTTGTTGTGTAGTGTTTTATGTTTACTGGCCCACTCTGTTAAATATCTTGCCAGAATATTGGCATCCAATTCAGAGTTTCCCTGCCTATTATAACGATAGAGTAGCTAGTTTTTCGTATGCTTACCAGTAAGTGTATTAGGGGAAGATGTGATATGATAATGATCACCTACCTCTATGGTGCTTTGGTTATTGATATCTAGGAGATAATTGGCCACAGTGTTATTGCCCAGTGCAAGCAAAGAAAAGGATAAAGTTTGAAATTAAGGGACGGAGTAAATGAGATCTGAGCAGAGATATAGAATAAAACAGAACGAGTCCGTTATAAATAAAACAGTTTGATCAATTACATAAACACAATTAAATTGAGCATGACATTTGGGTGGTATACTTTCACCTAGAAGAATTAAAAAATATATGTGAAATGTAGTTAGCCATTCTGTTATTGATAAAACAAATCTCATCATATAATTGAGTGACTGATCAAACTCAAATTGCCATTATGTCAACATAACCTGATTGCTTCTGGTCCTTTCCAAATAATTTTTGGTGACAAATCAGCATTGCCATATTTCTTTTCTTTCTTTCTCCAACCTCTTCAGGTCCTCTACCATAACTTGGTTGCAGTCTTTTCCCATTGCAAAGGTATGAAAATATTTTGTATTACATCTGAATGAGGTAATTTGAACAAATTCATATCAGTTCCAAAATATTCATATAATACACAAGTCATATTAAATTTGAGACAAATGCATACAATCAATTAGCTTCCAAACTCATGGAAAATTAATGTACGATTTTAAAACGAAAAAATTCAAGAAATAATTTCAAACTTACATCAGTGAACATATTGTATGTAATTGTGACAATATGTTATACATGTACTTTTCTGAGATTTGCTTTCTTTTGTATGAAGCTGAATCTCACTCAGGTTCGGGGACTCTCAAATTCTTCCAAATTCTGTCTCTTTTTCAGATGGCCCTCATTTTTTTTTCTGGCTTTGTCTCTGTCACTTTGTCCACTTAACTCTACATTGACATGTCAGTTATCCCTACGGGTCATAATTTAGGTCAAACCATGCCACTAAATAGAACATAACCATCACAAGATACCAATTTATGGTGAGTCTAGCCTATATGCCAGCCCTAATGGCTGCATGTCATGCTGACCATGACATAATTTACTGAGACAAATATCTACAAAAACTTTGCACCATTAAACAGTGTCAACACTTCCTATTTTCACTGACAAGCTTTCTAATATATCAGCAGTGTCTCCTTCAGTGTGACATCTATTGTGTAAACTTAATCATCTTACTTTAGTTATAATTTTAGATTACAATGTACAGTATACAACAATAAACATTAACACAGTAGATTCATCTTCAATAAGGTACTTACCATTAAAAAAATTGTTGGGGTGGGGGCTGTAATTTTCTTTTGAGGTGAGATATTTGGTTTGTTTTATCTCATGCTAGTTAATTTTCATATTCTTCAAGTAATATAATGGATATAATATGGTGTTCTTTTGCTTTAAGTAACAGCAAAATATTGTTTTCAGCTATTGACAGAAAGAATTTTAAAAAAAGAACGACCCAAATCTCAGGCCCAGGTCTTAGAACATGAAATTGGATGTCCCTAATATGATGGCAGTGTGCTGTGTGGTATATATCACAAAATTTTCAGAGATATAGTGGTATACTATGGGACAAGATATTTTGTGGTACCCAGCTCTACTGATTTGAATCCAATATGGTCAGTAGAGCATCAGGTCTTTAAAGACTGTGTTCAACATTTATCTTGAAGGCCACCTGTATTGAGAAATTAAAGTTCCAACTTTTTGCAGTCTATTGTTTCCTATTATGTAGGACTAAATCCTTATTAAGCAGTTGCCTGTCTCTAAAGGTCAGTTTTCTTGTTTCAAAGAGGTGGTTGGTTAAAAAGACAGGTTTGTTTGTAGAAGGAAGGCAAGTATTGTGACCTGTACATGTAGTGTTTTATTATGCTTTAATGGAGGTTCAGGTTCAGTTGTTGTGCTAAAGAAATATTACAGTGATGAAGTATAAAATTAGATATTTTAATGTAGTATATCATTTTTATAAAGATTAGATTGACAGGTGGTTGATATAACTACAGCCACAGCTGATGTCTTTTTATATGGAGAAGTGTTAGCTTAATGATATAATATAGACTAACCCCTCTTTGTAATACTGTCAGTTGGGTTAATAATGTAAGTGCAGTATTTATAGTGCTACTTGTCATTGACCAGAAGAGGTTTTGCTATGGTCTGTTTTCTTTATGTAGCTAGTCCATATGTTAGTACAGATTTGTTATTGCAGTTCCTTTTAAACTATTTAGACGATTGTACATGTGCATGTACACACACACACACACACACACACACACACACACACACACACACACACACACACACACACACACACACACACACAGAGTTTTGGCACTATGGTTGGTGCTCAATTAATTGCATGTTGACACACGAAAGGTCATATGCTGGGGAAGTTGAAGTAAAGTGTTTGGTCCAGGTGGGAATTGCATCCACAAATGTCTGATAAAAGTCTGGCATGTGCTAGCCATTTAGATGCTGCCACTCTAATAGAACTAAAGGGGAGGACCTAGATATATCTTGTGAGGAATAATTGATAGAAATCATCTTACACAATACAGTAATATCTTGCATCTGTTGATTGTGTGTTGTTGCAGTGAATATATGCCTCTGTATTCTTGGTAATTAGACCTCAGATGATCTAACACTTTGAATTTGTATGGTTGAAATAGTTTTTTGGCAGGCCTTTAAAGTCAGATGTTATCCATATTTTACATTATATATTGAAAACATGTGGATATTGGAATACAACAGTTATCCATATTTTTTTTTTTAAAGCAATGGGATATTGTGATACAACACATTTATCTATATTATATATTAAATGCATGGGGATATTTTGATACAATACACTCAGTTATCCATATTATATTTTGAAAGCTTGTGGCTATCGTGATACAACACAGTTGAAAATGTTATCACTACTCCAGTTGAATGGAAAGTCATTGACGTGGTTTTTACCAGACTACAATTTTTGCTGTCTAATTGGCCTTAAAAGATATGGTTTTGCCAGACTACATTTTATGCTGTCTAATTGGCCTTAAAAGATATGGTTTATACCAGACTACATTTTATGCTGTCTAATTGGCCTTAAAAGATATGGTTTTTACCAGACTACATTTTATGCTGTCTAATTGGCCTTAAAAGATATGGTTTTTACCAGACTACATTTTATGCTGTCTAATTGGCCTTAAAATATATGGTTTTTACCAGACTACATTTTATGCTGTCTAATTGGCCTTAAAAGATATGGTTTTTACCAGACTACATTTTATGCTGTCTAATTGGCCTTAAAAGATATGGTTTTGCCAGACTACATTTTATGCTTTCTAATTGGCCTTAAAAGATATGGTTTTTACCAGACTACATTTTATGCTGTCTAATTGGCCTTAAAAGATATGGTTTGCTCAGACAGCTAATATGGCCACCAGTGTCATCTTGACCATATTGTTATTGCTATTCCACCAGAGTGGATGGTCATATCAGCATGTGATTTTCACTAAAGGCTTCTCATGATGTGTAGTTGATCCTGTGTGTGTGTGTGTGTGTGTGTGTGTGTGTGTGTGTGTGTGTGAGAGAGAGAGAGAGAGAGAGAGAGAGAGAGAGAGAGAGAGAGAGAGAGAGAGAGAGAGAGAGAGAGAGAGAGAGAGAGAGAGAGAGATTTGTCACGAAGATTGGACATATTTTCATCTTTCAAAGTTACATGTAACTATTAAACAATTAATTTAAGAGAAGGTTTTTGCACATTGGAAAAGTACTGTATGTTTCATCTGTCATTTGTAGCTCATAAATGTCCCTTTCAAATGCTTATGAGAATGAATTTTATTTTTTGATAAAGAGCCTCTGTTCTGACTGTTCAAGACACATTGACTTCTATTGTTAACTTAGCCTGTTTTTTTCTTCTTCACTTATCATGATCGTATATTACAAAAGTTCCATATATGGATTTAAAAGGAAGCAACAGGAGTCTCAGTACACAGGTATCCTGTCTCTAATGAAGAGAAAGATATTTTCATAATGGTGATTGTCCAAGAGGCAGTGACTTGCAATTTTTATTTTGCCATGAGCACTTTAAACTTTTAAAGTGTCATCTGTCTGAACTCAAGGTGAATAATTAGCATTTGTTGTTTATGTTTTGTGTATTTTGTTTTAATTAGCATTTGTTGTTTATGTTTTGTGTATTTAGTTTTAATTAGCATTTGTTGTTTATGTTTTGTGTATTTTGTTTTGGCAGCATTTGATCACTTTGTACATGTAGATAATATTTTATGGGCATTATTACCAGAAAACTCAGAATATTAAGATCCATAATTATTATCAAAATAAACATATTTAAAGTACATTTGTCATTGAAGTGTTTCCATATTTTAAATGCTGTTCATGGGAAAATGACTTAAATTATATGCAAGGCCAACATTTATTTTTAAACAAGACTAATCGTAATGGTGCATAAATAAACAATGATAGGGTATTAGTTTTGTGAAAGGATAATATTATCGATTGTTCTCATTAAAAAAGGAATTAAGTGAAATAAATATACTAATAATAGAACAAAAATAGACAAATTTTCAGCAACCAATGAACTCTTGTATTGTAAGAGAGACAGCAGTGTCTTGCTGGACTAGTGAGGGAATGCTTTGCTTGTGAGGGTCCATATAAAGGGGCTTTATAGTGAGGGACTGTTTTGTCAAGGTCCACACTAATAGGTTTTATATTAAGGGACTGCTTTGTTATGGTCCATGCTAAGGGTGTATAGTTTCTGTCCAATATGAAATTTCTCACTGCCCCCACCTCCCAACCCATTTGTCTATTTTAATACAGTTCCATCTGCAACCCTTTTGTTCATTTCAATACAGCCCATCAATTAACAAAGTAAAACATTGACTTCTACATTTACAAAGAAAGGTGGAAAGTTAGAAAAAAGAAGTTTTCTGCTGTGCAATTGATTTTGTGCAAAATTTGGTGACCATAAATGCCAGAAATTACATTGAGGTCTTCTGATTTCCCCTAAAATATAATACAGTTTTGTATCATAGCTAAGTTGGAAGCAGAATAAGACATATCCAGGTTCATTAGTAGATTTAATTAATAATTGTATCACTATATCATCACTCAAATTCATGAAAGAAAACGTAAAAAGAAACAGTTGATGATTTTCAGCTGCAGCCTATATCTGGGGTTGCTAGAAAACCTCATTTTCATCGAATTGTCACTGCAGTGAAAACTGTTACTTGCAGCATTTAGAAAAAGAAGAAAGAGAATTGAGCAAATGTGAAGATAAAGGTCGGTTATAATACTAAAAAGAAACTACTAATACTAATAAAAAAAAATAAAAAAAACAAGTCCATTAGAATTATGAGTGATAGTTCAAGTAGGCATGGAGCGATGTCTTCTTTCTTATATTGTTCGTTAAGTACTGTTAATTGTATGAATGACTCAGATCATTGGACTGAATCTGACATTTAGAATACTGCATTGTCAGTCTCTCAGCAAGGCATCAAATGCGAGGCCACATGGTTTGTTAATAATGCCTGAGATTTAATTTTAAAAAGTTTTTTTTTCTATTGTTCTAGTATCCAAAATGAATAAGATAAATCATAATTACTAAATTAGATAATCAGCAGATAAATATAGTCATTTTGAAATGGCTTACCTTTCAACATTTAGCTATTAATACAATTAATTAGCCATAAAAGTTGACTCTTTTGTGTGTTGCTAAGACTTCAGATTAGGTATTGTGAGCCCAAATCTGCATTGGCCCATTGTCAGGTGTTGTTTTAACCTCACATACCCTTGGGGGTTTTTTCTGGGTCCTGGTTTCTTGTCTCTTAGATCAGACAACTTCAGTACTAGTTAACCATAATTAATTTGTTCCTGAATGTATAAAGAATTGACAACTAAAATATGTTTCCAAGTTTCAGCTGACTAAAAATGAACTTTGGGATCAAAATTTGCTTTGCTATTCAGAGTTGAGGGGTTTTGGTTTACAGGGGTGGGTGGGGAAATGACGATATTAAAGAAGGAAAAATTTGTGACAAAAATATTTGTTCTTGATGGGATTCTTTTTTCCTGATGTTTTAGATTTTAGGTTAATAATAATAATAATAATAATAATAATAATAATAATAATAATAATTTTGATTTACAAAGTAAGTTTGTTGATAGCTTCTGCTTAAAAGTTTTTAAGCCAGGAGCATCAGATATACTAGTTAGAATACAATTTTGTTCTAGTTTTCCACATTAATGATGTTATACAACAAATATGGTGAAATAAGATAATACAAGCTTTCATATTTTTTAAACAGTTTTACTAGCATTTCAGTACTAAATTAATCATTGACCTGAAACTATTACAAAACAGAAATTGAAAGTTATTATTTTGAACATTTTATGAAACTTATACAGCCACTTCTCCCCACTATTGCAAACTTTACCCAATTCAGTTTGGAGATTAGGTAGTCATTTAGTCCAAATATTTGAGTCCAGTGTGGATCCTGGCTTTCCAAGTTAAGAATTATTAATTAAGATTTGGATAATGTATAAATTACTACCCCTCATGCTGGACACTAGGTTATACTGTGACTATTAGTTTAGAGTATTATTTCTTTTAGTTTTTTTTAGGAAAAAACAATTATCATTTATATCCACCTGCTACTTTTGAAATAAGCAGAAAAGTGGATTTTACGAGGTCAGATAATTCACCTGCAGTAATAAAAAAAAAAGAGAAAGTATTATACCATGTAAACTTGCTTATAAGTCGCATGAAACTGCAAAAAATAGATTATAGCATAATGTGTCTGCAGATCAGGACTTATATTTTTTCTTTTACTGATTATAACCAGAAATTGCACAGACCCAGATCTGCTGGTGCATTGCACTGCTGGATCTCGGTCTGTGAATATTGAAGTTGTATTCAACTTATAAGTAAGTACATATGGTATATTAATTTATTCTTTGTACCAGTGATGGCACATGCTTTTTTATATCAGATTGATGGGTTTTAAAGGTGTTTGGTAGCATACCAACACAAGAAAATGTGTTTTATATCCCAAAGTAATTGGAATAAAGTGACTTGCCTTGGGTGCTGGTTTGTTTAAGATTCAAACCTGCAACCCACAAACATTATAACACCAAATCTGGTGTCCTCTGGTTCTTGGCAAGTGGGTTGTTGTTGTCATTGTGGCTATGCTTTAAAACACTTTATTACTAGAAAATGTACAAGTCTGTCTTATGGTTTTATTTTCAGCCTGACACAGTTCCTCAGGGAACCATTGACATGAATAAATGTACAGATGTGAAAGATGCAGAGGCCAAAACAACCCACAGCAATTCTATGTCAGTTATTACCCCTGAGAAAACCATCTACATCAAGGCCAACTCCAAGGAGGAACTTCAGTGGTAAGATGTTTGTAAAAGTTTGGAGTAATAAGGATCAGTATCTGAAAAGTTTATTCTTCCGCAAGATATTTTTGTACCTTCAAAGAGAACCTTATGACATCAAATTACCTTCACCCAATTAATAAAATTGTAGTTGGTAAAGTAACGGATAAGGATTCAGAATAAGGTTCTACAGTTTATGATGTCATTTTAGCCAGGAATAAAGTCATAGTACCCATGGAATAAAACCACATAATTTTTAAACCCAAAACATCACATATTATTCTCAAGGAAAATAACTTGTAAGTGTACACAAGACAGGTGTTTTTGTCCTTAACATCTTTATCCCATAACTCAACTTATGTGTCAGTTTTTGTTGCTTATATTTACTTTTGAACAGTTATAACTTAAATTAAGATAAAAGTTCTGTTAATTAATATGACATTGTATTTTGGCTAGTTTCTTGTATGGAGAAAATTAAGGAACACACAGCTTGGATGAGCTTGATAGCACTCTGGAAGTCTTATTTGTGATCTGATCAGACTATCAGTATAGGCAATCATGTATTCACATGAGTATATGAGTTTGATACAGATTCTAAAATGAGCAATGCATTTCATTTGTGTTATTTCAGCATTTCATTTGTTATAAATTTGTGTTGCTTTCAGCTGCAGTCTCATCATTTTGAGTTTACAGTCTCAGAATACATTTTGATTTTGCATTTATTGTTTCCATTCATTATTTCATTTTATTTTGTAATCATTTTAAGCAGAGGGCCTTATGGTCTTATAGTATTGTACTAATTTCCTCTTCTTCTTCTTGCTGTTATTATTATTATTATTATTATTATTATTATTATTATTATTATTATTATAGTGAGTCTTGAGGACACTATTCTCCACAAATTGTCAGTCCCCCCAAAATTAAACAAATCTCCAAATCATGATCATATTTGTTTAAATCTCCTTTCAAAGTTGAAATAATGGCTTAAATCATCAGCTTCTCAAAGGAATTTAATAATGAGTTAAATTCGTGGCATAAATGAGTTTATCTTATATAGGCCTTTATGATCAAGGTCTTGCATGTGCTTGATAATGAGCAACAAATAGTAATGAGATGATCTTGCATCTGATTCACTGAAATTGTTATCTTGAAAATCTGGGGTCATCAGAATATAGGATTTTTACACTTAATAATGATATTCACCCGTTATTGAGATCATCTTGCATCTAATAAGCTAAGGTTGTTGTCTTGAAAATGTGCGCCTTGTCTAGTTTTGATGAAACAGACTTTATCAGAATCTTAGTTTATACATTTAATAATGATATCCACATTTATTGAGATGATCTTGCAACTGATGGTTGATCTTTTCACCGCTTTAGCACTTTAAATTGGTAAATATATTCAACATCAACAAGATATGCACATATTGAGCTGATCATGCATCTGATTCATCAAGAGTCATGCAAAATGGAAGGTAGGTGGGTCTTATTAAGTACAACAACATCTTACCAAAAGTAGGTCACTGTAACCCTTATTTTACCTTTAACTGTAAGTGTCTTTTGGTTTCTCAGCAATATTTAGCCAATCAGGCATGCCACTTGGTATATAGATGCATCCTGATGAATGGGTTGTTTTCACAGATGTCACGATTATGTACGCAAATACCCACAATTCAACGCGCGTGCATCTTCTGCCGCCATTTTGAGTCACTAACAAACCGTTGTCAACATTAGTCATCATGTATATTCAAGAATAATAATCTGATTTGACTATCGATAAGGATATGTACTTCTTCGACACAAAACGTAGATTATACTTGAAATTATGTGCACTATAGCACAAAAATAAAAATAAAGCTGGGAAGTTCCCTTGCTTATATTGAAAGACAGAATAGTAAAGTAGAACCGTAATCATGTATTTTATTGATATTTAAGAAATGCACTTTTTGTTGTTATTTACAAACAGACAATATTGACGTTTTTAAAAAGTCATTCGTATCATATCTCTAAGCTTGTCATCTTGAAAGAGTATTTCCAGATCATGATTTTCTGGATACAATATCAGTCACGAATTAAAATTTCTTAGCATTTGTATTTTATGCTAGAACTTTTATGTACAAATATTTTTCGCGACAACATTGTGCCATAGAATATTTGAGAAACCATTTTAATTAATATATTCAAATATTGTATTTGTGGAGGGGATGGTGGATGTGTCTGACGGAACATGACATTGTTTCGAATGTCAAAACGATGTTTTCCTCAAATGCTTTTAGAAATCTGAAATTGTATATAAACAATTGGCTTTTAAACTTTAACGATAATCAAATGCTTCATTTAAGCCTGTGAAAATCGAAAATCGTTACATGTTTTTACTTGGTTGTATATCCATTTGTTTATGCATTTGTTTATTGATCGATCTATTTGTTTAGGAAAGAATAACTAATATGGTTGAAATATAAATATTTTACTTGAAGAAAACACGTAAAAAGAGTCACGCGATTCGATCTTGCAAGGTTGACATGCACAACAGAATGTGATGTATTTTTATATTCTTACTCACAAAATGAAATGTGCCAGTTATGTGGGATAGGGACTCAAAATGGCGGATATGGAAGTACACACTTTTTGTGACGTCAAGTGAAAACAACTGATACAATTCTATTTTTAAAAAAAATTGAGGTCATTGTGACCCAAAAGTAATATTTCAGTGTCCTGGTTTAAGTTTTGTATTAGGAATCTTTCTCTTGTTTGCATTTGAGTGCATGATGATACAAAAAAGGTGAGTTGGTTGGCAATTGTTTTCTTTGAACATATGTGAAGTGGTTGCTTTAATAAATTCATGTAAAATTAGTGTTTGACTCATGAGTATCACTTGCAATATAATTTAATTCATTATGTACCAGAAGTAAACTAAATCAGTTTCAAAGCTATTATATTTATACCTATATTGAACAGTATATGGTGCCTGTTGTGTAATCATGCTGGACATTTTTATGGCTTTTATGGCATTATGAAAAGTGCACTGTAAAATTTGCTATGGGCAGAAATTTCATTGAACCATCAAGACTAGACAGATTAAAACAACCATGTTGTGTAATATGTGTTTATGGTTGTCCAGTAGGTCTACAGCTTTTGATTGTTGAGAGACCTTGACAGTGTGCAGTGTATTTTGGATTTTGTTTGTATCAGTCTATTGTGAACCATATCTTCATGTTACCTACATTACTTAACATATTTAAGGTCATCTTTATTGGAAAGCCTTGTTTAAATAGCCTGGGGGGTGCCACTACAACCAGTCAAGAACAATTGTACCATACTTGCCTGTATAAAGTACACCCCCACCTGTGAACATCAGGACCCTGACTTGCCCTTAAAGAGTGAACCATCAGATTAGGAACTATGCCATTGGAATAAAGTCACATGTAAAACAAACATTGTACACCCTGATCTACAGGAACATTTTATTATGACTGATTTGGGTCAGGGCATTTTGGAGCCCATATGTATTGGAGAACACAATCTGTTTCCTCTGATAAGATCTACTTTAAAATCTATGAATGACAGGCTAGATCAAATAAAGACTAGTCATGTACTGTTTAGGGATCAGGTGAAAACTTGGATATATTGTATATGTACTTACAATGGAATGTGCCAGATTACCTGTTTGAAGCTCTTTTCTTGTTCCATTATACTTTTTTGTGTGAATTCTGTCATTCCTTCATAGCTGTTTTGACCCGTGGTATTGACACATAATAAAACACCATGGGAAAAGAAAGAGATGTGGAGGTGCAAGGGGGGGGGGGATACATTTTTTGATCATTTATTTGACTGCACATTTGATGCTAACATGTTAATAGTTCATTAGTTATTGTGGCAAAAGATAATTGATGTTTTTTTTCTTTGCTTGTTGGAAATAAACTTTTATTACATGCTATCGAATCATGTAACCTTTTTGTGGTACTGTCTAGTCTTACAGTGGTGGTGAGCTAATCAATCAATCAATCAATCCTGACAGATTAGATTTAGTGTTCTTTTCTGATCTTAAGCAATATAAAAAAAGCCTATAGATTATGTAGAAGCTTTTAAAAAAAATTCAGCTGTTCAGTTTTTAGATTATTATCAGTATAAAGTTTTGGATTCCAACATAGTTTAACTGCTTTATGATTTGTAAATGGCAATGGACTTATGAGGGTGAAGAGAATGTCAGACAATAGTCTTTCCAGATCCTTAGTTGAGATTGTTGATAGATGGGGTAAAAGAATGTGCAATTGTAGTTATTTTCTCTGCTTATCAGTAAACAGGTTGTTATTGGAGAGTATAGTCTTTTATAAGAGACACCTACAGATCAAGGAAGAAAAAAAAGGAAACTAATTTGGTTGTTGGAGGAACTCCACTTAAAGCAGGATGAACTTGTTATTTAAATGGGACTTGGATATTTCAGTATCATCACTCCTGCTTTTCACTTCTGCAATCCCAGGTTCAATCCTAAAGACTAGAGTTATTGATACCTCTCATATGTAAAACAACCAAAATTAGCAAGCCCTCCTTGTCATACATGTATTCACAATTTTTTTTTTTAGATACTTGTAGCAGATGGAGTAAGAGTGGGTCTTCCCAAAACAAGTCCCTTACTGCCCACTATATTTCTTAAAGTGTTGTTTGATCATTTTTAAAAAAATGTTATTTATAAATATTTATTTTGAAACATATCACTTGACTTGCCATGCCTAGAATCCTTAAAATTAAATATTTCTTAAAGCCACTGATTGCATCATCAAGTTGATCATTAACTCCAAGCTTGCATATGCCTGATTCAGCTGGTCAGGTTAAATAGCTTCAGTTTCATCTTGTAAGAATTTAGCAGACCTTTGAAAGAGACAGGTTCTTTAAATGTTGGCTTTATCTTGTTCATGAAGCTTTCGCAGGTTGAATAAATATTGAATAAATATTGTGGGATGATATGTTTATTGATTTCAGATGATGGCAAATGAACTGTCAGGAAAACTGAAATTGTGATGCAAGTTAATATATCAGTATTCCTGTGTTTTTTTGATATATTTAAAATATTTTGAATCCCCAAGAAGCTGTTGACTCAAGAATGAACTTTCTCTTTGATTTGCCTTAAATGTTTGATTTATTTTTGATTTTGTGGATTTTGCATTTACTAAAAAATTGCCACATCCTGAAGCATTTCTGAACATAACCTGTTTTTTTTTTATCATGACAAGATGAAACCCATTATACGATTGTGAATAAACACAAAGTGTATAATCCAGTCGTGATTGGTCTAAATAATGAAAAGGGAAATGTAATAATATTGGTAGCAGGTTGTTTTGTTTGTTTTGTTGCTTTACAGCACATCAACACAAGCTGATTATTTAGTACCAAGGTAATTGGAGTAAACTTACCCAAAGTCACATGACATGAGCTGAGACAGGCTTGTCTGATGGTTGGATTTGAACTTTAATGTTTTCATTCATTGGTTGTTCTTAATACCTTGGCATGTTTTGTTCTTAAGTTCTCTGGTACTCAAAATAAGCAGGAACATTTCATTAGAAAATATTTATCTTTTTTAAAAAAAATCCTACTTAGCTAATGTCAGACTCGTGTCTAAATGTGTTGGATGAAAATGGGAAGTCTACTTTAGCTTCAAGCAAAGTAATAAAGTTTTGCAATTCAGTGCTATAAATACGTCAGTTTTTGTTACAGTGTACTTGTCCAGCTTGCCTGTGCACTCTCTAGAACGTGGAGTTGATAATAAAGAATGCATTTGAAAATCGTGATAAAAAACTAAGATATTCCAGTCAGCTGTGTAGATACTGTTCTATTCCATTTAATCCTGTTGAACATTAGTCACAGTGCAGTGTGATGGAAATAGAAACACAAAAACTGAGAAATGAGGTTTTTATATATAGATATTTGACAGCATTTAATTTACATTATTGTAATGTCCCATCACTAATATTTGTTGTTGTTATAGGGTTTAACCTAATTTTTCAGCATGAAATAGGCTATACATGGCGGCCAGTATAAATGGTGGAGGAAGAACCTGGGAAACCCTGAAAAGAACCACCAACCTACAAGAAGCTACCGGCAAGCTTTATCACATACCCACAATGGCTGAGTCTGAGACTCAAATCCACGCAGATAGAGGTGAGACGGCAGTGATCCATAACTGTGAGCGCTTTAGACCACTTGGCCACTCGGGGGCCCCCACTAATATTTGGGCACAGATATAGTTGTCATTTAACTGGATCCTGCTAATTTTACCTGCCAGTCCATTAAATCATTTTGAATTCTTAGAACCTGTTTGAAATTATTGTAGGTCCAGTGCTGATGTATTTGTTACAGGACCCTTGCATTTGGCATGTGGATGGCTATGTTAGGGGCATCCACCTATTATGGTGCCTTTGCTTTTGATTCACATTATATGGGAGATGATCAACCATGGTGTTAATGCTTGTATAGAGTAATTAATAACATAAAATGTAAAATTAATGTATGGAATAACAGTAAAGATATTGAATAGAAAAAGACAAACCCCCATATGTAAAATATAATGATTTAATCGATTACATAAACAGGATGAAATTAAAAAAGACAGTTGAAGCATACCTGTTCTATTAGAAATTGAATTACAAGATTGCTAAGAAATGCAATTACGGTAGTCATTTTGTTATACCATTGAAGCAATTTTCATCATATAATGATATGAATGATCAAATTCATTTTGTTCATTGCAAAGTCAACATTGTTTAACAGTCAGACTCTCCATATTTCATTTTCTTTTTCTCTAATTCACCAGCCTCTCATAGTTGTCTCTTTCCACTGCACAGTGCACATATAGGGCTATACTGTATTTTCATTGTGCATTTCCAAGACTTGGTCCCATTTTTATGAACTGAATATTTTTTTTCCATGTACTCAACTTTCCAGTCACCTGTACCTTGGACAGTTTAATGAGAAAAGTACTTTTTATCAATCTTGGGAATTGATTTCTTGCAGAAACTTTAAGTGTCAAAACTTGAGGGAAGAATACTTAAAACATTGAATTTTGTCTGGGAAACTTCATTTAGTTGTGCCACTCAGGATTAACTTTATAGCCAAAAATGGAACATACCCACTGGAGCTAGAACAATTCCTTCTATTCAGGCTTTATTTATAACTATTTCTGGAAAATTCATTTTACATGTATAAAATTTAGTTCAAATGGCACAAATTGTCATCTTGGGATTGTCTCTACTTGGACATTTTTCCCTACTTTAACCCAAATTACTGGTATCATATCTGTTTTACAGTTATCTTAACAGGTCCTAATTAAATATTAATTGTACTGCCTGCAAGGAAAGTTAAACATTGCAGGCTGATGATTTAGTGCAAGTCTAGCTATGTCAAAGTAAATTGTTGTGTCTTGCTGTTGCAAGATTCAAGTACAAACTTTTTGCATGCTTACATTCTAATGCTGTATTTATATAGTGTATTTTTAACTAACATGGTTTGTATTCAACGGAATATTTTCCATAAATAAAATGTTTTATCTTTTATTTGACTTTCAGTTTATCACCTCTGGTTTGGATCATGCAGTCATTTTAAAAATGTTAAAGACTGTGCAAATATTATCTTACCCAGCTAGTGGTCAATAATTAAAAAATGATAAAGACTGTGCAATATTATCTTACCCAGCTAGTGGTCAATAATTTAAAAATGTTAAAGACTGTGTGCAATACTATCTTACCCAGCTAGTGGTCAATAATTAAAAAATGATAAGTGGGATAATGTTGCCTAATCCAAATGGTAGATGCATGTATAATAATTGTCTGCAAGTAAATATATATTGACAGTATTTTTATTTATTCTGTCACTTGTATGGAAACTGGTTAGAACTTAAGATGCTATTTGCTTTCCTTGGGTGAATTATTAGTAACCAATGAAAATACTGGTAATAAATTGCTGCAGCCATTTGAAACAGTAAGCACTTTTACCCTAGGGTTTAGGGAAATGTTAAGGTAGGGATAGCATCTGTTTGCTGTCTGATCATCAGTGGAGATCTAGTGCCGTTTTCTGATTAAGTAGTTGATAAGAGTTGAGCTTAAATAAATATCAGGTAAATGGCTACAAAAATATACTGTGTGTTATGTTACTGATTACTAATCACTACGATTGCAGTTTCAGTGAATCAAAGAAACAGTGTCTTGAGAACAAAAACTTGCCTGCAAGTGTGAACAACTTGCCGCAAGTATCCAAGTGATTCATTTTACTTCTGTTAAGAGAAGAATTTAGTGGTCCTTGGGACCAAGAACATTCCAGTCGTAATTACCAGAAATGATTTTAACTGGTGTTGGGTCAACCGGTATGTGGTAAGTTCACAGCTTGAATATGGTTGCCATGGTAGCCATCTTAAAAATCTTCTTATCCCATCTTTTTAAGAATGGATTGCCATTTATCTTTGGGTATTTTCACTAAAAGACTATATACTATTTCTATTTGGTTGTAATGAAAATGGTGCCAATTTGACATCAAAGATGGCCACAATATTAACCATCTTGTAAATCTTCTAGTTGTTACTCCTTCACTTTCTGTGGTCAAATCAACATGGGATTTTAACTAAAAGACTCCAAATGAGATGTAAATGGTCTGAAATGAAAAAGTTGTCATTATTTGCCCAGCAATGGTGTCTTAGCTTTATCATTTTGTGATAGCTATTTCTCCAGAATAAGTCTTATTGACACATGGTTTTTTGTTCTTACTAAGAGTCTTTAGATAGTTTGTAATTAGTCCTGAATGAACAAGTTTGAAAATGAAAACTATCTGCATGTTTTTCAGTAAGATATACATTTGCAGGAAAAATTGGAAAAATAGCAGGAGGGTGAACAAGGGATGAAATTAACCTTTGTTCCACGGGACAATGCTGCACCACCCTGCCACTCTCAGTAGAAATGGTGTTAGTGTATAAACTAAACTTAAATTGTCTTTCTGTGATAGAGAAACGTGAAATTTGTTTTAAAAATAATTTTGTTGTATTACAGAACATTGTATGAAAGTCATATTGATAATTAAATTCTCTGATTTTTTAAAAACCTGATGATCTCATGCATTCTGTCCCATTAATAAGGTAAATGTTTCTAATCCAGAATGATTAGGTTCGATTATATTGATGCTGCTTTTAAGACTATGACAAAGGTAATTTTACTGCACTTGTTCTTTGTGAACATGTAGGGATCCCGAGTGGCCGAGTGGTCTAAAGTGTTCCCCATTATGGATCACTGCCAATTCAACTCTGTCAGCATGGGTTTGTGTCTCAGATTTGGTCAATGTGGATATGTGAGAAAGCTTGCCAGAAGCTTCTTGTGGGTCATTGGTTCTTTCTGTGGGGTTTCTCGGGTTCTTCATCCACCATAAATACTGGCCACCATGTATAGCCTATTGTGTGCTGAAAAATGGCATTAAACACTACAACAACTTTGTAACATGTAAAGTCAGACATGTTGGAAATACTGTAGTTTTTTTTAGACCAGATTTAATATATTGGAATTTATGTAGACTATCTGAAATGATTTCAATATACAGAAATTTATTAAAAGATAGGTAGGGAAGAAGCTGAATTTTGCATTCTTGCAATATTTTTCGGGTTCTACTGACGTTTGAACCCTGGGTTCTCAACATTCAAACTAAAATTCAGTTTTATTTTGGAAAGTGAAAAAAAAGAATTCTGATGTTTTGAATGATTTTTGTGTTGATATTTAGTGCAGTAATGGGGTAATTATAGATATGGGATTTGTACATTTTCCTTATCAGCATATTACAGGAGTGTGTGTGTGTGTGTGTGTGTGTGTGTGTATATATATATATTAACCAGAATGTGCAACAATTGCTTGTAATACAGCATAATTCACTGTACATGTATTTGCAGACAGCCTTTAGACAGTTGATGCATGTTGTCCAACATTATAATTACTTCAGTCAATCATCACATTGTCTGACAGTCAACTCAGTCCAGTTTGTTTTTCTCAGGATACACTTGAATAAAAGCAAATAAATATCCATCATTGTCTCTGATATGTCTTTTTTGTCTGGCATAGTGGAGAGTGTAGGCATTACAGTTTATGTTATGACTGTTATCTACTTGTCTTGAATTTGTATTTTTACAACATTGTGCAAAAACTCAAAACATTTCCATCTGTTTTCATTCAGAAAATTTAACTTTTCTGGCAAATTATTTAACTTGTACCACGCTGAAGGACTTTTTTTTGTCAACCCTGCACTTATATAGGGTATCAGGACCAACATTCCCTCTAAGCAAATGGTAGGTGTGCACGCAGTGCTCGCTGCACTGCACAAGCATTACGGAGATGAGCAAAATTTAACATTGGATTGAGCAAAAATTGACAATTCAGCTGAGCAGGGATGCCTGAGCAGCTGTGTGCACGCACACGCATGCAGCTTAGAGGGAACGTTGATCAGGACAATACCCTCCACCAATAACCTGACTAGGTCATTAGCATCCATGTAACAATAACCTCAGGAGAAAACGTACACGTATCAGGTATTGTAGCCATCTATGTTGGCATAGTCCTGAATCATAGTAATAATGTGTGTATTGTCATCAGCATAAGGCTCAGATTTGGTGCCCAGTGGTCATGGGCATCATCTGTGTACAGTGGACTTGTTTTTTATGTACAGTTAACAAAATTTGCAAATACGGGGAAGACTTCAGCCCATGTTAGTTTGGAAATGCTAGTGCCATCTCTCAGCTGCATTATTGGTGCATGGCAGGTCAAAAGTAGATTGATGAAATATGTTTCACATTGCGATATAAATCATATTTCATCATCCAAGCCTCTGTGATTTACCAATATACATATCATCTTGGTACATGTAGTATAAGAAAGCAAGTAACGCAGAGGCATCATTCACTGAAGCAATAGACACCAATGCTATCATTGTATACCTCTAAAGCAGAATTCTTGTCAGCTGTTTGAGTTAATGGTCTTGAATTTTGCAGTATATATTCTGATTCAGTTGTTACTAGCATCTTTTGACATCAATGTTTCGAAATACATCATAGATTTATCAAGGTAGAAATACTTAAGTAAAATGGACAATTTCAGAAGCATTAGTCTGACTGATGGTGACAATAAAGATGACAACAATGCTTGAAGCTTGGAGATTACTGAAGCCTGTCTTGCACCAAGTATTCAACATTTTCAACATGGATTTTACAGTAATCCCAGCAATGAGGATGAAGTTTCATTCTCCACATAGGTTTCTTTCAATATTTCTTTTATAATACTGATAAGTTGGACATTAACATAACAGCGGTGAATATTAGGTGTGTATTACTAAAAAAAAGGTGTGGCTAGAATTAACTTCTTTCTTCCATTTTTTTCAGGTCTAACTGCTCATGTCATTCTTTTTAACATAAAGTTTTAAAAAATATTACACAATGATTACAATATTATATCTCTATAAAATTTAAATAAGATGATTGCTGGCTTTGTGAAAAAAAAATCGATTTTGGGCACCCACAGGGATACCTCAAATGGCGTGTGTGTTCAGGCTATGTAAAATCCTGTATATCCCACAGGATATATGCTTGAAAATATGGTAGTCATTATATTTATGTATCTGATGTAAGCATTTATAGGGTTTGACAGCATGTCAGCAAAGTACTGGCCATATAATGCTAATTAAAAGTTATTTAATAAACTGCATTAAAAACTTAGGAAGGTTAATTGTTCCAAATAAAAATGTAAAGTCCTGCATAAAAAAGATGCATGTTAACTAAAGTTAATATGATAACAGTGTGTACCAGAAATACACATATTGATAATTTGTTATTTATTACAGCTTCATTTGGGGTGGGGGATGGGCATTCAAACTGGACATAATTCACACGAATTTTAGTAGCTGAATCAATTATAATTTTATACAAGGTTTATATTGCTGTCTTGAGTACTAGTTGTGGAAACACATAGAAGCTAATTTCTGGATTGCAGTCTGAAAGTCTTTAGCTCCAGACGGGATGTTGGAAGTACTGGTATTTGCTTTAAAAAGTGTTCTGATTACATTCATATCCTTCAGTATTCAAGAAGTTGTTATTGTGCTTGATAACTATTTAGCTCTTGAAATCTAGCTTAGTTTTTCTTCTCTGCATATAACATTCCATGAATAGTTTGAATTAAGTTCATTTAATATACATGTATTTTGCGTTTTTAAATTATTATGATAACTTTTTAAAATTTCAGGTAATTCTATAAGTACGAGTGTTTCCTTTTATTCTTTCCAAAACTGACATTTTCATAGTATGTAGATGTGTCAGTTATGGAGCTCCAGTTTTTTGCTTATATAGATCATTGTTTTGTTTTAATCCATGAATAATTCTAGAACAAATGAATTAATTATTTACCTTTTGATACACATTTTGTCCAAGAGCAGCTATCTCAACAGTTGTTTGATATATGCATGGCGGAGTTGTCTCCCATGTCCATCTCTCCCCTATCTGAATTTATCATATATTTTTGATTGACTTGCAGGTGGTACTGCATTCTGTCAGTCTTTCCAGATGAAAGCATGACCACCATAGCTGCCACCACAAGAAAATCCAGCCATAATAATAATGACACCAGCAGCAAGGAGAACTTTGGCTACAATATAATACATGTAGCAGTTGACATTAATTTTTGGCATTATCTGTGAATGATACAATTTTCAGTTTAAAAAGATTCACATGTTTTTATTGTCTAAACATTGTCCCATTAGTGATTATTTGGGACTTAAAATATTTTTTGTTGGAGATGTTTAAGAAATTGACCATTATATATTTTTTTTTTACAGAAAACATTTACTGTGACATTAAGTTTTGTTAGATTTTAATGGTATAATTTTTAACACAGTTTTTTTTAAGTTAAATCTGTGTGAATTTAAAAGTTGCTTGATCATAGAAAATTCCACAGTACATTCAGTGCTGTATATAACATGTATAGGAACAAAATAATGTCAGCAAAAGATGTGAATTCTTTGTGTGAAATTTTAGTACAAAATTTATCTTTGAAATTATTTGAAATAGTTATTATTCAGTAACAAAAAAATGTGAATCTTTAATGACTGATGTAAAAACTTCTCTTTTGCTTGAAGTTGTTCTGTTTGTTTTAGTGGGCATGTTAAAGTGCATGGCTAGAAGACGAGGACTTGATACTTTTAACTGTTTTGTCCACAGTGGGTGCATGTTTCAAATGAATCTAGCTACATTTAAATATTATTATTTTTGAATGAAAGTATTTTTTTCACATTATTAAAAACAAAAAGAGATGAGAATTTCAAATCTTCCCCATGTATAATTTTGGTAACAATGATTTTCTTTCAGTTGATGAAATATATTTATTACTAAAGTCATTTTTTTCCCCTTCATACTCATAACTCATTGCCTTAATTGTGTATCATTTGCCAAGGTTGTAAATACATACCAGGTAGGTTCAATATATACTCACTTGTATGTTTAGTCCAACTGCAAATAACATAGAGCCAGATCTGCCATCACATGGTGTAATAACAGGTCAGAGTCTGTCTTTTGTTCTACTGATTACGGTACTCCTAACAAACTATATTGACACAGATCTGCTGGTGCATTTGCGACAACGGATTTGGGTCTGAGCAGTTTGCAGTTGGACTTATTAGCGAGTATATATGGTATTTAATATGGATATTTCTTTAACTGTTAAGGAGACCCATTTTTGTCTTTAATAAAGGGTAATATGTTGCAGTGTAAATATATGGTTTTGCTGCAAACTCAACAAAAAATTCAGTGGGAATAGAAGTGATTCTTTTTACAACAGTTGGAGGAGGAATTTCAAATAGTAGACATTTAGTTGGAATAATGATTTGCATAGTTATAATGTGTATTTCTTCATTAATATCATCACTCAATCAAACCAGAATAGTTCTAGAAGATTCTCATCTTTTTTTAAAAAAAGAAAAATATTGAAGGCCTTTTAATTTAGGTAATTGGTCATCAGATTTGATTGAAACATGGGAGAGATTATTTACAAGGGAACCATTTAGTACCATTAAAAAAAATAAAAGATAATATATAAATTATGAATTTTGCCTGTCATTCTCCCCCATCCTCGAAAGTTTATGCTTTGCCTGGAATCATACATATCAGGGCTTGAGTTGGAGAATGAGTATTTATTCCAAGCCAATAAAAAGTGGCATCACTACCTTATTTTCTGGCCTATAAGTCGATTTGTAGTAAATGTCGAATTCACCACTTTTGTAAATTTTCCATCCTTCGTCCATATATAAGCTGATTTGGAGCATAAGACAAGGCCAGGTCAATATCTTGGCTTCGTATTTTACACTAGTAATGGTATCGTTGCATGATATTCCATATTACCAGCAATTTTGAAATTGCATTACCTATGCTAACATGCTTGTGATTTTACTTCTGAACAAATCACTGCTATATTCTGTTATCAATTGACACAGCTGAATAAACAGTCCATGCTTGTTTTATTATAACTGAAAGCACATCCATGTTGTAGTTCATTTTATTACTTGTAGTTATATAAACTTTCAATGACACAATCCATATATAAGTTGATTCGGAATATAAGACAAGACCTGACTTTCAAGTAAAAAAGTATCGACTTATAGGCTGGAAAATACGGTAAGTAAAGCCTTTTGTGATCGGTGGACACAAAAGTTGCCGCTCAGAATTAAACTCAGATGTTTGATTATTTCCAGGCTAGGATTGTGCAAGAGTAAAATTCGATTATTATCTGTTAACAAAATTGAACTATTGATCAATTAATGAAACAGGCCTGTGCAACATTAATCTTGTGAACTTTTCAGGTTTTGCAAATTGTGATTATTTACCTTTTATTTTGAGTGTGTTTTCCCCTTTTGGTAGGTTTTTTGTTTATACTAACACTGATGAATGCACATTCATTTTGTTGATGGTGTCTAGGTGGCATGATGTATTGCTCGTATACCCACGAAGCATGGCCAAACCAAAACAAAGGCGGTTCACTGTCCCCAGCTATAGTTTTCTTAACAAGGAAAATCTGCAGGTATTTTATATGCATTTTTTTTTTCCTTCAGGTTCGAATGGTATTGTGAAATATTTGAAACCTGTTCAGAATGCGGTCATATAATAGATTCCGGATTTAAAAGTTCTGAAATGATCTTGGATGAGATGAAAACTTTCCAAAAATCAATTAGAATTAAAATTTTGACTTCATATTCTATTCCAATGAATTTTGCGCATTTGACAAAAGATAGTTTATTTGCCAAGCTAAATTTGCAGCATGTCAGGATGAAATTTTGTTTCTCTGATCTGCCTTGCTGAGAACTCTGACCTATAATTTTCCTTGTAGAATCCAATTTTCCTTACAGTATCTAGGTAGTTTTCTTATCAAGTATTTATAAATTTGAACCATTCTCAGTACATGTATTATTAGCTCTATTATTGTAGAAAAATTATGTATTATTTCATTATTGAAATAAATATTTAAAAATTTCTCATTCATTTGCTTGCACATATTTAATGTTCTGTTGTTTCAGAAAGTTCATTTCTGCAAATGTTGTTATTTGTAGTATCTTGTTTTAAAAATATATCTTTTGTTCAAAATTTTTACTTTTGCTACACTAAATTACTCATTTTTTCATTGGCTTTAAATTGATTTGTGATGGATCCATTGATTGTATGCGAGGTAGTTTAAAAATTTGTATATTATTGAACTGTAGAGAGAAAGTTAGAAAATGGTTGGACATTAGCTGCAGTATAAAATAAAATGCTTGATATTCATCAGAACAATGATTGGAACTTTTAGGCAAAGGTATTATGAAGTTCATTAACACATTAACCCCTGGAGATTTTTGCTGTTTTTGCATGAAATGTGAGTAGGAAACACATTTTGGGGACTATTTCTGAATATAACTTAATACATCAACTTCCAAGTAATTTTTCATTAGCTTGATGCCTAGTGGTGTTAGAAAGATTGTTTTTCAATGGTTATTTTGCTCGCACATGAGCAGAAGGGGGAAAGTTGAAGTTCTTTTTTCTTGTTTTTTGCTTGATCATGTTCATATGGAGACTACTCTTTATTCCAAATGTCCATATTATCCTACTTTTTGCACAGGTTCACCTGTCTCTGTGCAGTTGAGAGCGGTCTGCCATAGATCTGAGGCCAACAAGTCTAAAATCTTGACACAAACTCAGATTCCAACCACAGGCAATTTTTCGGTGAAATAAATGGTCCAAAAGATAGGATTTTTCCCTCAGTATTTTGTTGTGCAAGTAAAACATCCAGATTATTTGGTATCATCACAGAGCTAAATCTGTCTACCTTTCTATAATACCACCCACTTTAGTGTATCTTACAGGACCTAGATGCCATACAAATCACAACAGCTTGTGCCACAAATTTAAACCGTCAACCCTACTATATATTGTGTCATTTCAAAATGTTGCATTAATGCACTATCATTGTATGATAAGTTCTGAATTAAATACATCACCAATGACAATATAGGCTTTTAAACTAAGACAAAGTATTAAACTCAGAAAAATGTTGCAATTTGGCCATGGAGGTCGCTGTTTTATCAAATTGTTCAAAGCAAATGCATCAATGGAGGTGGTTTTGAAATTGCCTCAAGTTGTAACAATGACAATATCATCAGACATAACAGGAATAACGTTTCAGATTGTTGAATATGTTGCAGATGTCCAGACAAATAACTGAACAATTGAAGTGGGATTAACAATATGTTTAAGGCTATGCAGTCACAGTCAAAATAACATTTGGAAAAAAAGTAATCAAGAATTAAAATAATTTGTGACACATTTAGCTGTTTATGAAGCTTGAAATTCAACTGGACAAAAGGACTGGTGAATTGATTTACCTTTCATTTTGAAAATAACTGGTTTTAAACTTGTATACTGACAGTAATATTTCATTCTGACCGATGTGATTGATTACTATTTGTTAAGGCATTGATTTCCTGTCACTAGAATTGCACTTCTGATTTAGGTGGATCAGTATACTGTAAAATTAAATGAATGATAGTTTAATCTCTCTTTCCTATCGACTGAAAAATGAAAATTAGGGTCAGTAAAGGGAGACAATTATAATTCATAAGAGCTTGATTAAAAAGTTCACAAATATAAACTCATAATATCGCTTACTGAGAATTTCATAATTGTTTCCCATGTAATTAGTTCTTAAGAATTGTTAAAAGTTAAGATTTACTTTGCAACATCTAAAATGTTTGATTACTTACTGTTATAGTATCAAGCAATGAGCAGGCTTTAACTGCCTATATATACATGTAGTTGTAAAATATAGCAAGACAAAATTATTAAGCTTATTGACATGGCATAAATAATAAAATCATGACTGGGTTTGGCATAATTAGTGGAGATTACTAAAATGTATAATGATGTAAGAATCGATTTTAAATATACTTACAAGATTGAGCTTTATGTACATAAACAGTAATTAAAATTATTCTAATTGATTACCAAATATTGGTTCACTGTCCAGTATATTGATCTTTGGCATTAGTCTGTATAAAGATACGATAACTTGGTTATTACTTCAATAAGAATTATATCATAATGGGATGAAGTGGACATACAGGATCATACAGTACATCAGTGTACAGTTAAAAAATGCAGTTGTTGTTAGCTAGGTTCTTGCTGTTTAATTATGACACTGTTAGGTTACTTAACAATTACAGCATAATTTATTTACTTTTTAGTCATTTACTTTACAGGCATCAAGTTCCTCTAATGTCTCAACAACAAGCAACACTGAGGAATCAGAGATTAAAGGTAGATTTGAGGTTGAGAAGGTCAAAGGCAAGGATCAGCCATTTGCTACATATCGTGGAGTTCGCAGCATGAAGCATAAAACTGATAAACACTATCAGGAAGGACTGCGCAAAAGTAGTAGTTTGCATGACTTGTCTTCAGAGAACAAGGAACTTAGTGACTTGGCTTCATCACGATTTCTCAGCCAGTCAGGTGATGGATTAAACATGGAGGGACCATTGGCATATTCTGATGGGGCCACATTACTATCAGGGATGGACAATAATAATCCTTATGCCACACTTCCACGACGAACGTGGCAGTCTCTAGCTGGTATTTCTAAATCCTCAGCACCATTACAACTTAGCAATGGACAAGACTCTTCAGATCATTCATCCACTTCCTCATTATCTTCACAAAGACCAGGATCTTTTGAGGATAAAAGTGTGGTGAAAACAAGAACTGCTTCAGAGAAGTCACGGCTTCATCGTGAGAGGTCAGTGAGCTTGAAAAATTTTCCAAATCACCTATCTCTACCTAAGATCTCATCAAGTGTTGCTGCAGTAAGTGTTGACAGACTTGGGCATCCGGACCAGACAAGTGCGCGAAACGATGTGGTTGATGGACATGCTAGCAGTGGTGGAGCACAGGTTGGTAGCCAGAATGAAACAGATGAACTCAAGGTAAGACCTAATAGAAAACAAACTTTTACATAGTGAAGGTCACTGTGACCTTCATTTCTTGTGCTTGACTATGCATGCTTTTGTATTATGCTATGGTATGTGAGGCAAATGAAACATTTGCAGATTTCTTATATACTGATCCTATCCTCAATCTGTTTCAAAAATGTTATGATAAATGTCTTGTACATTGTTTGTCCTCACTACTTTTATTTTAATCTGTTTAGAAATGTTTTATTTCCTTTACAGTGTAGACTCTTAGCAAAATGCAATATTATTTCTTCAGTGACTTAATTCTCCCATAATATAGTCGTCAGTATTGCCAATTTCATAATAAATGTACATGTATAGTCATCAATATTGCCAATTTCAGAATATAGTTATCAATATTGTCGATTTCATAATCATTTTAGACGGACAGAGGGACATAAAATATCCCCCTTACGGCTCAATCAAGCTGTAACACTGCTTGTGTAAAGAAATTCTGCAGTACATAGTAAAGGTAGCTTGAATTAAAACATTGTCAGTGTGTTTGAAAATAAATTGTACTGAAGTTTAGGTATTTTTGTAGCCTAAATGTTTATAACTTTTTTCAAGTTCTTTGGATTATTAATTAGCTTAGTAGGTTTAAAACCAGAAAAATTAGTGTAATGCTCCTGTGTCCATTGTCGGTCAACCTGAATCTGTCTTCAGTTTTTTGTTCTTGCCACTGCTCCTTAACACTTAGAGGAATGTCACAATAGGCTTTGAAACAGTTTTATCCTGAGGACAGTTGGCTAAATGAAAATGCTGCTTCTCAGACATGAAGGTTATCACAGTTGCCTTCTTAAAAATCTTGCTATTACTAGTTCAAAATGGATGCTTATATTTACTTGAGGCTTTCACTAAAATACTTCTTGTGAAGATGTAGATGTTATGAGATCAAAATAGTCTGGATTGGATGTCCAACTGCAGTAACATCAACGCTATATTGAAAATGAAGCTGAGCTTACATCAGACATGTTAGTAATGGGGATCTCAAAAATCTTGCTACTTCTCATTGGATAACTCAAGCTTTTACAAAACCAAAATCACTTATTTTCTGTTTATTTTCTTCAGGTTTGTTTTGACATCTCATTACAAAGAATACAAACCATGATGTTTACAAGGTTTTGACAAAGAGTTCAGATATGTAGATGGTCCTAGGCTGCCCTGTTGACAATCTTAAAAACCTTGTTATTTGCTACCTTTTCATAAATGGTTATCTTTAAATATTTTATTTGATTAAAAAAGTTCTTTTGATATATAGTTAATTTGAAATGAAAATGGTGCTGATTATGCACCCAATGTAGCCATCTTTGTGACATCTTGAAAATCTCGTTATTGATATTTCAGCTGAACGATATATAGATGGTCCTAATTAAATTTGGCACCATTCCTAAGGCCACTCTAGTAGCAGTCTTACAAAATTTGCGATTGCTATTTCTTCTGAATGGATAGTGATTTTTATGGATTTCTTAACATGTCTAGTTGGACCTAAGTGGTGGTGATATGACCTATACAGTAGCCACCATTGTGACCAGCTAGACAATCTTGTTATTACTATTTCTTCTGAGTGGATAATCTTATTGACATTGGGGATCAATTTAAGAGTTTTTGTGATATTTAGATGGTTTGAAATCTTGTTATTACTATTTCTTCTGAGTGGATAATCTTTTTGACATTGGGGATCAATTTAAGAGTTTTTGTGATATTTAGATGGTTTGAAATATAGTGTTGTTTGTATGCCAAAACATGGCCACTATGGTAGTCATTATGCTTTCACTATTCCCCATGAGTGGATGGTTATATCAGCATGAAATTTTCACTACAAGACTTCTTATGATAGCTAGTGAGGCAAAAATGAGAATGGTCCTGACCTTCAAATGATGTGAAAATCTCATTATTTCTCTTTAATGGCTGGTTTTTGAGACATGAGTTTTCATTGAAAATTATATGCAGTTGATCTTGTACGATAATGGTGCCAATCTGACCTTAAAATATGTATGCATATGTTATCTTGAAAATCTTTTCATGGAGTTTTCCACTGTAATATTAATAACTTTCAGTTAATATGAGCTACATAAATATATGTGCACCAATTTCTCATAGTCTGCAGGTGATACTGGAATTCATCAATTGAACAGACCTGAGGTAACAATAACATTAATGATCTTCACCCACAATATTACTCAGTGAGAAATCAGAACATTAATGATCTTTACCATCAATATTACTCAGTGAGAAATGAGAACATTAATGACTATCACCCTCAATATTACTCACTGAGAAATGAGAACATTAATGACTATCACCCTCAATATTAGTGAGAAATCAGAAATTTATTGATCTTTACCCACAATATTACTCAGTGAGAAATCAGAACCTTATTGATCATCACCCTCAATATTACTCAGTGAGAAATCAGAACATTAATGATCTTCACCTACAATATTACTCAGTGAGAAATCAGAACCTTATTGATAATCACCCACAATATTACTCAATGAGAAATGAGAACATTAATGATCATCACCCTCAATATTACTCATTGAGAAATCAGAACATTAATGATCATCACCCTCAATATTACTCAATGAGAAATCAGAACATTAATGATCATCACCCTCAATATTACTCAATGAGAAATCAGAACATTAATGATCATCACCCACAATTTTACTCAATGAGAAATCAGAACATTAATGACTATCACCCTCAATATTACTCAGTGAGAAATCAGAACATTAATGATCATCACCCTCAATATTACTCAATGAGAAATCAGAACCTTATTGATATTCACCCACAATATTACTCAATGAGAAATCAGAACATTAATGATTTTCACCTACAATATTACTCAGTGAGAAATCAGAACCTTATTGATATTCACCCACAATATTACTCAATGAGAAATCAGAACATTAATGATCATCACCCTCAATATTACTCAGTGAGAAATGAGAACATTAATGATTATCACCCTCAATATTACTCATTGAGAAATTAGAACCTTATTGATCATCACCCTCAATATTACTCAGTGAGAAATTATAACCTTATTGATCTTCACCCTCAATATTACTCAGCGAGAAATCAGAACACTAATAATCATCACCCTAAATATTACTCAGTGAGAAATGAGAACATTAATGATTATCACCCTCAATATTACTCAGTGAGAAATGAGAACATTAATGATCATCACCCTCAATATTACTCAGTGAGAAATGAGAACATTAATGATTATCACCCTCAATATTACTCATTGAGAAATTAGAACCTTATTGATCATCACCCTCAATATTACTCAGTGAGAAATTATAACTTTATTGATCTTCACCCTCAATATTACTCAGTGAGAAATCAGAACACTAATAATCATCACCATAAATATTACTCAGTGAGAAATGAGAACATTAATGATCATCACCCTCAATATTACTCAGTGAGAAATGAGAACATTAATGATCATCACCCTCAATATTACTCAGCGAGAAATGAGAACATTAATGATTATCACCCTCAATATTACTCATGGAGAAATTAGAACCTTATTGATCATCACCCTCAATATTACTCAGTGAGAAATTATAACCTTATTGATCTTCACCCTCAATATTACTCAGTGAGAAATCAGAACACTAATAATCATCACCCTAAATATTACTCAGTGAGAAATGAGAACATTAATGATCATCACCCTCAATATTACTCAGTGAGAAATGAGAACATTAATGATCATCACCCTCAATATTACTCAGTGAGAAATGAGAACATTAATGATCATCACCCTCAATATTACTCAGTGAGAAATCAGAACAATAATGAGCAATACAGACAATATTACTCAGTGAGAAATGAGAACATTAATGATCATCACCCTCAATATTACTCAGTGAGAAATCAGAACATTAATGATCATCACCCTCAATATTACTCAGTGAGAAATCAATACTAATGATCATCACCCACAATTATACTCAGTGAGAAATCAGAACAATAATGAGCAATACACACAATATTACTCAGTGAGAAATCAGAACATTAATGATCATCACCCTCAATATTACTCAGTGAGAAATGAGAACATTAATGATCATCACCCTCAATATTACTCACTGAGAAATCACAACACTAATGGTCATCACCCACAATATTACTCACTGAGAAATCACAACACTAATGGTCATCACCCACAATATTACTCAGTGAGAAATCAGAACAGTAATGAGTAATACACACAGTATTATTAAATGAGTGATACGAACACTAATGATCATCACCCTCATTATTACTCAGTGAGCAATCAACTTACCATTACAACATTATTACTCAGAGAACAATCAGAACAGTAATTATCATTCCCCACATTATTACTCAGTGAGCAATCGACTTATCATTATTACTCAGAGAACAATCAGAACAGTAATTATCATTCCCCACATTATTACTCAGTGAGTAATCGACTTATCGTTACAACATTATTACTCAGAGAACAATCAGAACAGTGATTGTAATTATCATTCCCCACATTATTACTCAGTGAGCAATCAAATTATCATTACAACATTATTACTCAGAGAACACTCAGAACAGTAATTATCATTCCCCACATTATTACTCAGTGAGCAATTGACTTATCATTACAACATTATTACTCAGAGAACAATCAGTACAGTAATTGTAATTATCATTCCCCACATTATTACTCAGTGAGCAATTGACTTATCATTACAACATTATTACTCAGAGAACAATCAGTACAGTAATTGTAATTATCATTCCCCACATTATTACTCAGTGAGCAATCAAATTATCATTACAACATTATTACTCAGAGAACAATCAGAACAGTAATTGTCATTCCCCACATTATTACTCAGTGAGCAATCAACTTATCATTATTACTCAGAGAACAATCAGAACAGTAATTATCATTCCCCACATTATTACTCAGTGAGTAATCGACTTATCGTTACAACATTATTACTCAGAGAACAATCAGAACAGTGATTGTAATTATCATTCCCCACATTATTACTCAGTGAGCAATCAAATTATCATTACAACATTATTACTCAGAGAACAATCAGAACAGTAATGATCATTCCCCACATTATTACTATTAGTAGTATTCTGACTTTTTTTTTATTATGGCTTTTCTACCTTTGTTTGCATGTCATCTCCTTTAATTAGAAATATATTATCTTGTTATATGTTTAGAAGGATAATCAGATCAGCTTCCAGCTGTGCCCCTGCTCCCCCCCCCCCCAATATAAAACATTTTTAAAACATTTTCATGCTTGTTGTCTCACCTGTATGAGGTTAGACATAGGTATCATGTTACTTGTCATTGATGATGATGTCATTCAGGCTTTGTCATCAGCATTGGTAAGGTTTTGAAATTTGTGTAGAACAGTACAACATTTGTATTGTTTGTGCCCCAGTGTGCTTGGATTTCCTGATTCAGTTGCATAGGCAGAAAGTTACATCCCATAACAGGCAGCACACTTCTTTGTTCCCTGGTGTGCTTAGAGTTCCTGTTTCACATTCATAACCCATAAAGCTGCAACCCGTAACAGGGTATATACATATTCTGCAGTGCTGGTGTTGGTGCCCTGATGTGTAAGGAGTGTTTGCTTTCATTGGATAATCATAAAGCTACAACCTAATACAAGATACATATTCTGCTGTACTAGTATTTGTGCAACACCTCCCTCCCCCCCCAAGTTTCTGTTTCAGCTGCAGTATCAGTTATTCTGTTTTGCTTGGAGTTTGTGTTTCAGTTGCATAACGATAAGGCTACAACCTATATCAGGTATATACATGTTTTGCAGTATCAGTGTTTGTGCCCATAAAGTTACAACCTATTACAGGATAGATACATTTTCTACCGTTAAGTGTTTGTGCATCTATGTGTTAGGAGTTTCTATTTCAGTTATATAACCATAAAGCCACATCCTACAACAGGCTAAATGCATGTATTGTGTTGTCTGGAACCCTTGTTTGTACACTGATGTGCTTGGCATTCCCATTTGAGCTGCATGTTCATAAAAGCTTCATGTTCAACCCATAGCTACAAAGTTCTGCCACACCTTTTTTTTTCTACTCTGACGTACTTGACATTCTTTGCCTGCAAGATCAGTAACATGCATCTCATGACAGACTAGGTATCTAATTCTGCAGGACCCTTATGTGTACTGCCATGTATAAAATTTTGTGGGCGATACAACAACATTTTAGTGTTATTTAAATGTTCAGGTTAATAGAATTGATTACAGAATTTCATCGCCCAGTGTTGAGGGCTTTCCATTTAATATTGAGATCAAAGTTTGTCTATTATTTTTTTAAATACATTCTTTTACTCGAAGCAGCATTATGTTAAAGTTTTGGCATTAAGGGAGTTATAAGACTACATCGTTGCAAGTGTTGCAGGTGAGAAAACACATGATTTTGCAGAACCCTTGCTGTATCAACGTATCTAATATTGGGCAAGAATACCCATGGCTATATACAAGAACATTTTTGACCTAAAAAAATATAATATAAAATCCATGCTGCATGACTTAGTAAATGAAACGAGAGTATCTGAACCACTAGCCACTTGATGCTTGTTACCAAACTTCCTTTAATTATTGGTTATTCTGTGTCATTTTTTAATATACAGGGTATCATTTTTTAATATACAGGGTATTATTTTTTAATATACAGGGTATCATAGAAAGGTAAATAGCATTTTATATCTGCAACTTCTAAAAAGTCTGCTAAAATTTTTAGGAGTAATCGTTTAGTACAGTGGGACCCCGCTATAACCCGCCCCGCTATAACCCAAATTCGGATATAACCCGGTCGTGGCATGGCTCCCGAAATTTCGGGTAATTTATTACAGGTATTTTTCTCAAAGACCAAAAAAAAAAAAAAATTAAGTATGAAAAAAAGATTAAGAGTTTAATTATCATTCTCATATTCGTCTAAACAGTGCGAAAAAGAACGTGTAGAAAATGTATTATCAAATTTCTTCTAGTTTTGTGCCAAAATAAATGTCGGAAATACGAACCAATTGCTGGGCCTACTGAGAACTTTGATCTTTGTTTATTGTTGAAAAATTACAGCTCATAAGTGTCAATATTATAATTACTGATTCATGAGTTATGAAGCCATCGTGTCTACTTTGTGTTTGTCTTG
This sequence comes from Unio delphinus, assembly GCA_029339505.1. Taxonomy (NCBI): domain Eukaryota; kingdom Metazoa; phylum Mollusca; class Bivalvia; order Unionida; family Unionidae; genus Unio; species Unio delphinus. The sequence goes on along the minus strand of JAQISU010000004.1, from coordinate 8,737,758 downwards.
AATGCATTCTGAATACAATCGTTGCTCAAAATAATCTCCGATATATGTTCTCTTAATTTCATACACAACTAAGCAACAGCCAATGCGGCGGTTGATAAAAGATTCTCACCAGAATGTATAAATCAATTAATTTAAGTACATTGTTTATCATCAAAGTGAACTGCCGAGCTAAACAGTGACATAATTCAGTGGTTAAGCCAGTTCTGCCTGCTGTATTTATTAGAGTACATCAAAAGAGCATGACGCAATAACTAGGCGGCAAGTTCAAAGGACTTTGACTAGCAGCTTGGGTGGGAAAATGTGCTGAAATTTACAATGACTGAATTCAGAGACAGAGAGATCCTGAGATGTACATGTAGTTATTATAAGAATACACTTTAGCTTCCATAATTTAATCTATGGACATGTACTATCTCATCATTCATTACGTACACCCGTTACGTAATTTTTTTTTTTTTCTTTTCATTGAATTCAGTCACATAATGATCTGTGACAAAATTATTGAATATTTTACATCCGTGTGTGGATATTTTCGATGGAAATATTTGTATTATGGATTCAATGTATGTTACAAGATTTGCTGGTGAGTACACGGTGTTGATACTCTTTTCATGCAATAGATTATACATGTATACATAAATTAGACACATGTATGTATCAATGCATGGTTCTCTGAATAAAGTAATATATTATATCTGCAATTTCTGTTACCACAGCAAATGTTTTTCTCATTTAATATATATATTGATCAAAAATGGTAATTGTGCCATGCATTTTCGCACCCGTCTTTATGTAAACCCCCCCCCCCCCAATTAAATCCAAAAATGTGTTGGTATTGTACATGGTTGCTTATAACACGGTTCGGTTCATATCCCAGTCGGATTCTATGGCTCCCAACTACCGTGTTATAGCGGGGTCCCACTGTATATGTTACCCATGTCTGCCCTGGTGTATCATCTGACATCCTGCCACACTGCATTCATCACAAAGTTGCTTCAATCCACTCATTAACATTTTATGGATTATATGGATTAAAACCAGATTTGGTAATTATAAAGACCTTCAGGATTGATTTACAACAATTTTCTGCAAAGTTCAAAATGTACAACCCTGTTTGACTGAAAAGTTTGACATCAGAATTGTGTTTTCACTCATTCACTTTTAAAAGGGCTAATAAATAGACTAAAACGAAATTTGGAAATTTGAGGCTTTTCATATATAACAAATATTTACGACTGACTGCTACAGTGGCCTAAGTGGTTAGAACATCCACCTTGGATGCGGGAGGTTGCAGTTTCAAACCTTGGTTAACAGCTGCCTTGTTTAGCACTTGGCATTAGGAGGTTAGTGTTTGGACTTGTTTGCCTGGTGTCAGGATAATGTGACTGGGTGGGTCATGATGTTACATGTCTGCAGCATGATACTTCATTGCAAGACATCATTATAAGACACTGAGACATTGTAGCAATTGACTAAAACTGTTACAGCAACATTAAAATTCCAAATCACAAACACATACACAAATCTTCACAGTTATTGCCCGTATTTACTATAAACGTTGCCCTACATATTTATTATATTGGCATATTGTGACATATTGACACTGTGACATATTGACACATATATAGTTATATTTCAGTCCATTACTGTCAGTCAGTTTTCTTGATAACGTCTAAATTCCATGTCTCGTGCCAAACATGATTTATGTGATTAAATTTTTACCATTCCTTTGAAAGGGCCTTGAGTGGCCGAGTGGTCTAAAGCGCTTTCCATTACTGATCACTGTCATCTCACCTCTGTCTGTATGGGTTCAAGTCTCAGATTTGGCCAATGTGGACGTGTGAGAAAGCTTGCCAGTAGCTTCTCGTGGGTTGGTGGCACAGCAACACATGCAGGTCAATCAGTGGAAATTACGACTTCATGCATTGGTCTGTTTGCCCTCTCTGCTGCTCCTTCGAAAAGAAGATAAAATTTCCCAGAAGGTTGTCTCATAATATCACAAGCAGTCTGAAGACATAATTCTGATTTCCATCAGTTGCCATTATTTGTATCTGTCCAGCATTGGCCACTATTCTTTTATATGTTAACAGCTAATATATAAAGTTATCAAAACAGGGTTGGTAATTCATGTCAAATTTAAAAAGGTATTTGAGGTTTGGTGACCTATTAAAAGCTGTCAACACGCCAACACTTTGTTTCTTAGTAGGATAAACAGATTGTGGAATGTGTTAACAGAATTAATGAAGCCAGACTGCCAAGATTGTTTTAAGGCAATGACATCATTATTCTTTATATAAAATTCTTGGCAAAGTAACTGGGACTAAAGACAATTTCCTGGTGCTTTCTTCATGACCTAGATTGGATCTTCATATGTTTTTTTTTGTTGTTGACTGTTTTTGGGTCATGTGGTTTTTATTTAAAAGTGGTTACAATGAACTATTATGGATCTTTCAGTTCATCATGATCTCTATACATGTATATTCACAATGCATTAGCAGTTTTTTGGAAGTTGCCTATGTCTGTTCATCTAGAAATTCCCCACAAGTCAATACACCTAGAATAACAAGAATACGGTTAGAATACCTTTGTTAGGAAAGGCTTTTAATAGTAACCTTTTTAAAGTATTGTGGAATGTATTCTGCCAGTGCTTGTATTCACTTGACAATAGCAGATTGTACTACTTGGTGTTGATAGATCTACACAAACCCTTCTTGAATGTCAACCAGTCTCATCTAGGTAATAGTTTATGGTGGTTTTCATAGCACGGGGTACAGGAGGAGTTGAAGCAGTTTACTTTGCACATACATGTACATTACTTAGTTATGTTTTCGCCTTTAACTTGTGTTTATTGAACCTTTTTTTAAATACACTGTACTGTTATGCCTCATATAAATAATGAAAAGCAGCAGAGGACAAACATACCAATTTTTGGAAAGTCCTTTTTTTAAAACAAAAGCTTCTTATGAAAATGAAAAAAAGATCAATAACATTAAACTTAAGTCTTTAAGTTAGCAAGAGTTTCTCTAATTGGGTTAGTTTATTTTGTTACTGTATTTTTGTCCTCTGTTTTTCAACAAGTATGTATGCGCGTTTACCCACTGTGATACTTTTTTTGGTGGTCATGCCTCTCTGCTGCTGTGAATTAGATCACTATTAAATATCAATAATATGGCCCCAGCTACAGAATCTTATACAGCTAGATTAGAGTGACTCGAGGCAATCAAAAAATTTCTACCAGTCTGTGATTCTGTCAGACAAAAATTACAAGAATGTCAGGAGTCTCAGGTGGAATTTACAAAAGGTACAAAACAGTTATTTAAACCAATTATCAAACCAAGAAAGACAATTGTTACAGCAACTGAGGCAACACGAAAAGCTCTTGAAACATTGCCTGTTGATATTGCTGGCTGTCTTCGAGCAACTCGACCACCACCCCAATAACCTCAACCACAACCTGATGTTCAACCACAACCTCTGCCAAAAAGCAGTACCAAGATAAATTTACACCTGATGATATTGCCACTATCAGTGACAAAAAACAATTACTTCCTATTGCCAGTGACAAAAAACAATTACTTCCTATTGCCAGTGACAAAAAACTATTACTTCCTATTGCTAGTGACAAAAAACAATTACTTCCTATTGCCAGTGACAAAAAACAATTACTTCCTATTGCCAGTGACAAAAAACAATTACTTCCTATTGCCTGGTTTGGATATAGTAATAGACATGATCAACATTCCCTGTAAGCGAATGGTAGGTATGCGCGCAGTGCTCACTGCACTGCGCAAGCATTATGGAGACGAGCAAAATTTAACATTGGATTGAGCGAATATTGAGTATGTAAAACTCAAAAATGTTGATACTCTAAAAGCTGATGATTAGCTCAAGGATGTATATCGCATGGCTACTAATACTCCACAAATTAGAACTGAGGAAGATGTTAATAATTTTGATATTTTTAATCAGGCAGTAGATGAGTACGTTGATCGAGTAAAACAAGAAATTAGACAATCAGAACAAGAAATGAAACAGCAACTTGAAAACACAAGAGCAGAAAGTAAAGCTTTAGAAACAAGTAAGAAAAAAGCAGTCCGAACAACAGATGAAGAGTTTTATGATGTAGATCCTGACCCCCTTGGGTGTCACCAGAAGTGGTATTACTTCTCAGGGAAGTGTTTTCTTGTTACTCCATTTCCTATTGACGTCCTTGCCGATGTTGAACAATTGGAAATTCTGATTGGAGAAAAAAGAGCCAGTATTAATTTCACAGAAAGTATTAATCAGCTGACATTTATCAGTGATTATTATCATGAGGAATTATGGATAGTGTTTATCGATCTTATATTGATGAAATTGCTGATGATTATCACACTGATTAAATAAATAGATAATAAATAAGATGATCATACATAATGCTCAACATGGACCGATTTTGGTCAGTGATAAATTTGCAAGTACCAAAACTTTAAAACATTCTGTTGTTGTTGTTGTTGTTGTTGTTGTAGGGCTTAATGCCATTTTTCAGCACATGATAGGCTATATATGGCGGCCATATATATTATTGGTGGAGGGAAAACCCCTGGAAAGAACCACCGACCCACAAGAAGCTACTGGCAAGCTTTCTCACATAACTACATGAGCTGAATCTTAGTCTCGAAAGAGGTGAAATGGCAGTGATCTGTAATGGAAAGCGCTTTAGACCACTCGGTCCATCCCCCACCCCCCCAAAAAATTTGCGGTGATGGACATGGTGAATCTGTTCATGGTTTATTTAGAAGTATAGCCCCGAAAGCAATGCCGATTGTGAAGCAACTAGGAATAAAAGCTTTTGATGTTGTTCGTGATAAAGCTACTGGTGCTGTTGGTAATGTTGCCGGTAAAGCATTCTTGGCAATCAAGGATAGATTAGCACAATTAATACGACAAAAACCTCAATCAGTAAAATTTTCAAGCTCTGAAGTTATGCCTGCAAATGTTAGTAAAATAATAAATCAAGCCACAAATCAGAAACTAGCAGAATTTTCTGATGAAGTACAAAAAAGCATAACTGCAACTTTACTAGTGGAAAGTTGTCTTTGTGTTATCTGATAACAATTATAATAAAATGTTTAAACTTATATTTACTCTAGCATTTGACATGGATGTGGCAGTACTTAAAGATGAATCTGTGCACGATTATCAGTATGATTCTTATGACGCATGATGACCAAAGCAGTGTGGTCATATCAAACTTCAAGTTAAGGATACAAGTAAATATTTCTTGCCCGCTGAAGTTTTTATAAAAGTAGAAGGGGGACTTGTAACAAATGTTGCAGCTGATATTCCATATGCAAATAATTTGCATGTTGGCTTTGTTAACACATTAACCTGTGGAGGTTTTTGCTGCTTTGCATGAAATGCGAGTAGGAAAGATATTTTGGGGACTATTTCTGAATACATCCTAATACATTGACTTTTAAGCAATATTCCATTAGACAAGTGGCTAGTTGTGCTAAAGAAAATATTTTTCATTGGTTAGTTTGCTAGCGCATGAGCAAAAGGTGAAAATTTGGACATGGTTTTTCCCTTTGTATTTTGTAGTGGAACTAAAATGTCCAGATTATTTGCTATCATTGTAGAGCTAAATCTGTCTACCTTTCCATAGTACCACCCACTTGAGTGTATCATGCATGACCGTGACACTACAGAAGTTGGAAGTAGGCTACTACCATATGCCCCGTAATGTCTACGCTCAGGGTTAATGTGTTAACAAAAACACACAACTGACAGAATATCACATGAAATGGTAAATAAAATCATTAGTGATGAAATATCTGAATTACCGAATTTTGACAAATATGGATCCAAACGAAGTGGTTTTATTTCAAGTTGAGCAAGGAAGATTGAAAACAAGCAATCTTTCATTACAAGATATCATCAGATTTAATACATGTAACCAAAAATAGTATAGCCATGTTTGATAGTGATGGAAAAATTAAGCCTTTGTTATTATGTCAACTATATCAGATAATATTTGCAATCGTGTACAAAAATCCAGCGATACAATGACTGGTCCTCTCAGTATGACTGATAATAAAATTACTGGTCTTAGAGAGCCAGAATCAAGCAATGACACTACAATGAAGAAATATGTTGATTATACACATTAATGACAATAATGAAGTAATCAGTCTTAGATCTGATTCTGCTGCTCACATAAACACGTTTTCACATTTTCGTTGAAATGTAAATTGAAACATTAATGAGTTTTTAGGAAGTCCAGCTTATATTGACATAAATTCATTGCATAAAATAGATCACCAACAACATAGTATATATTGTAGCTTTTGGATTATTATTGTAGTCACAGCGCTGGTTACTGATATATATATATTCCTAGCTGTTGCTGTATTTACAATATCCACCACAATACCAGGGCGTTATCCCCTAACAAAATCTTCTGGCTGGATCTATGTTAGTATTACTAGATCAAAACGATAAAGTAACAATTAAAGTGGAACCTGAAGAAAAAAGACTCAGCTTGATTTACTATTGGTGTCTTGAATTAATTGCTAAACTACCATCTACTTAAATAATGACCGCTCCGGTGGCTTAGTGGTTAGAGCATATGCGTGAAAGTGTAAGGTTGTGGGTTCGTTCCTCGGCTGAGTCATACCAAAGACTTATAAAAATGGTACTAACAGCTGCCTTGCTTGATGCTCAGCATTAAGAGGTTATTGTTGGGACTGGTTGGCCTGATGTCTGGATAATGTGACTGGGTGGGACATAATGCTACATGTCTGTGGCATGACACCCCAGTGCTAGACATCACTGTAAACTGCCTCACTGCAGACATCGTAGCGATATAACTGAAAAATTGTTAAGGCTACGCTAAAAATCCTAGTCAAACAACCAAACAAAACAAAAAGCTATAATTTAATTTATTATTGTAAGGAAATGCTGTAAAAAGAGATTCATGACATATTTGAATTATAACAGGAATCATTCTATAATTGAATTCTTTATTTTAAGGAAATGCCGTATAAAGAGATTCATGACCATACTTGCATTATAACAGAATTGCATTGAAATGAAGTCTTACAGTGAGGAAATTCCCATTAGAGAAATATATGATCATATTTACCAATTATAAGAAGAACAGCAATATAATGAAGTCCCAGATCATGGGGCTTAGAATGAAGTGGCTTACAGTGAGGAAATTCCCTTTAAAGAGATGCATGACCGTACCTGCCTTATAACAGTAACTTAATTAGAATAACGTGCCTTACAGGGAGGAAATGTTGTATGAAGAGATGCATGAGTATTCTTGCCTTTTAACAGAAACTGCAATATAATGAAGTTCCTTATAGTGAGGAAATGCTGTATAAAGTGACCTATGATCATACTTGCTTTCCAACAGGAATTGTCTATAATGAAGGACTTTATAGTGAGGAAATGTTTTTTTAAAAATAGGTTACTGCATTTGTGGGGGGAAATATGAACAAGTTTTTTGAGTAATACTGCATGACTTTGTTAGCATAGTATTAGTCCTAAAAGATGAGTTCATATTTTACCATACAAATGCAATAATCTTTTTGTTATATACTCGCTGTGTTTTCCTACCTAAGGTTTAATAATGAATACACAGCAAGAAACAAAGCAATGGAATGCATACTGTATTCAAAAATAAATACATATATAAAATAAAATCGGTGTAAATTCAGTTGAGTAAACATTAATTTTTCAAATTATAAAGCGTCTAATCCAAGAGTTAAGTGTTACATTTATGGAAATCCAAGTCAAACGTCAAATTGAAAAGGTTTATCACAGGTGTGGAGCTATTTGGAGATAACTTTTTCCACTTAGCTCCATTTCAGTCTTACAACTAATAGGACCTTGATAACAGTGGTCACTCAGAAAATCTGTTACCCACTGTATCCTGATAATTGAGATCACAAATTAAAAAACAATTCTTAAAGTTGCTGTTGGTACTGAATGTGTCAGACATAAGCGACATGAAAGAACTGATATATAAATGACTATCCCAATTTAATGATTCCTGTAGTGGAGATGCCAGCTATCGACTCCAAGTGTCCTTGATGTTGGGATATTCACCGAAAGGTGCTGGCATTTGATCTGGTCAATAAGACCTGATTTATTATAGACATATAATGAATTTCTTCTACATGAGAATACACTGCTGCCAGGTTAGAGCCTTGGGTGATGAACAGTGATGTTTAAAGGCATGGTTTGGTATGATATTGATGACAGGGTGTACCATTATTATGTGACAAGGTGACAGACATATCTGGGTGTTAGTTCTGTTCCCTCTTATGGTTGATTTTATTGCATTCAACAAAGCAAACAATATTGTTTATATATAGACAGTTCTTTCCTCAAAAGTGTCATAATGCCATTTGTTTTTAAGTTGGTGGAATTTGAATACAGGCTAATCAAGGTATTGTCTTATGTAGGGTAGTGTTGGTGTGATAGAGGATAGGTTTAAAAGTTGGCTTTAACTGTCAATGTGGATTTTGCAAGCTGGAAGAATTTAACATAGTTATTGACATGGCAGGAGGTTTTATGGACATTAGATTTCCCACTGTTCATGTGTATTCCAGAGTGTTGGAGCAATGAATGAAAGTGTTAAAGCATGTGGGAAAAGTGACATTATTAAAACTGTTGTCTCAGATGAAAGAAATGCTGACACCTGATGATATTCAGATAAAAGTAGTGCACTACAGTGGAAAGAGAAAACAGGAATGTTCTTTAGTGGAGGAAGTAAATTGAATGGATTAAATAATGTACAGCCAAGCCAACAATATTTAACCAAGGCTAATTAGATTGGAAATGAAATTTTTTATATGCTACTAAAGTGAAGCTTAAATTGAACAAAATGGTTTCAAAAGGAGAATATATGTATCTGTTGAATCACCTGGACTTGTATGTGGATATGTACATCTGGAAGAACAGGAGCTTGATAAAGGTAAAGTGAACACCTGTATTTTATGGCCACTTGCAGATGCAGATTACTTACATGCTTTATAGGGCACCAAGGTGGCTGAGTCAGGTCTAAAGCACTCACCTTTATTGAGCACTGCCATCTCACCTTTGTCCCCCTTGGTTTGAGCCTTAGGCTTGGCTAATGTGGGTATGTGAGAAATCTTGCCAGTAGCTACCTGTGGGTTGGTCTTTCTTATGGGTTATTCTGGGGTTTTCCTGTACCATTTATACTGACTGCTATGTATAGTCTATTGTGTGCTGAAAATGGCATTAAACCCACAACAGCTACATTAATTGCTTGACCAAGTTTGATAGTATATTAATGGAGATGCTTCACACAAATTCAGCCTTTCTTAGCACCATATTATCTCAATAATTACTCAGACCTATTATCAGACCAACAGCTAGCTGTGAGTGATTGCACAATGTTACTACATAACAAATTTTTGTTGGGCAAGAAACTGACAGCTCCAGTCCCACAAGACTAGACTCAGATAAGAACTATACAGTAGTAGCTTGATATGTGACACTGCAATATTGATAGGTTTTGTCAGTTTTGAAGTTAGCTTACTTTTATTGGAAACAGTGAATCTTCATTTTGAAGCATTAAGGCATTATTTCAGCAAGTAACAAAGATTTTCTGGTGCAAATGAGTGTTAACAGAGTTTTGATTTCTTTTGTGATATGTTGTTGATTTTTATTGGAATCATTTCTGTCAGATCGTCTCAGTTGTAATAGACTTAAGAGAAAGTAATCGATAACTAATTACATTTGAGTTCGTTGACTTTGTGATAAGTATACTGGCAAGTTTAATTTTTTTTTTTAAAACATGAATTTTCTTGTATTTAGGTTGTTACTCTTTACATATCTGTGAGTAGTATAGGATTAATTAGACAGTTCCTTAGGAAGCACATGCAGTAAGTACATCTCACTATGTTTGTTTGTTTGTAGGGTTTAATTCCATTTTTCAGCACATGATATGCTATACATGGCGGCCAGTATTAATGGTGGAGGGATAACGCGGGAAACCCCCCGGAAAGAACCACCGACCCATGAGAAGCTACATGCAAGCTTTCTCACATACCCACATTGACCGATTCTGAGACTTGAACTCACACAGACAGAGGTGAGATGGCAGTGAGCCATAATGGAGAGTGCTTTAGACCACGTGGCCACTTGGGGCCCCCCATCTCACTCTGTTCTTCTAGACCAAAAATAAGAATACTTTTACAAATCAGCCTTTGTTACACTTTGACAGCATAGAACTGATATATTACATAGTGGTTGTGTTGACAAATCAAGTTTCTCAGCACGTTATGTACATTTATTGTAATTTTTATTTTCTTTTTTATGGCACTGCACCACTATAAAGGTTAAGTCATGCTGAGGCAACACAAATAAAATACTCTGCCAAGTACACAAAACTGACATATATTGATGGTGAGATTGTGAACAGTCTGTTATTTAGATACATATATGTGAAGATTTTACTGGTTTTCAGTTTTAAGACCTTTTATAATTGTTTGCATAGGCATGTGTTTTGTACAGTGTCCATAATGAGTTAACATGATCTAGATTTTGCATTATTTCCTCTTGATTTGATCATTTCACTTTAATGCACAGAACATACTTTCACTTGACATTTGACCTTGATCACCATCATTTATTGTTCAGTAATAAAAAAAATGTCATTCCAGCAAACCACAGGCAGATTACATAAATGGATGACAATCTCTGTTACAGAGCTATAGTGAGATGATCGTTGATTGTAAATTTTGCAATAGTTTTAGTGTCTTATATGGTAGGCTTAATTTAATGCAGTAGAACCTGTCTTGTAAGACCACCTCTTCTGCCAAAATATATTGGTCTCTCAAGACAGGTGGTCTTTCATAACAGGTAATAAGACTTTATAATCAGTCAATCTCAGCATCGAGATCCTGGTCTCTCAAAACGGGTGGTCTCTCATAGCAGAGGTCTCTCAAGACAGGTTTTACTGTCTATAAATGTAGAGTCAAACTGCAAACAACAAAGATCCTGATTTGATTTATATATTGCTCCTGCAGATCAGGATCTATTTTGTTTGTTTTACTGATTACCAACAAACTGGATAGACTTAGATCTGCTGATGCATAATGCAATGGCAGATCTTGGTCTGTGCAGTTTGCAGTTGGACTCGTAAGCGAGTACAGATGATATTTTAGATATTTGAATGTTTAAATCAACATGGTGGTACTAATGATGGAAAGTTCATATTGATCAATTACCTTGATAAGTGTCTAATTTACTTTGTGACAAGTAAATATATATGATCCAAATTCACACTTTAGAAGACAGTTGTATCATGTTAACCCTTCTAGTGCTGAGGTGAATTATGTTAGAGTTTCTGATGGTCAACTTCAAGCTCTGTATCAAATTTTTGATGATGTTAATTGTTGGTTTTAGAAATATCAATGATAAACTGTACCAGCCATTAGAAAAAAAATAAGAAGAAAGTTTATAACCATGAAAGAAAATTTCGTCACAAAATTCGTTCAGATATATTGTGTCTTTGACCCCTTAATAAACATGGTGGTTTTAGAATACATGTATAACTAGGGTCAGAATATTTTCACCTGAATCATTGCACGCGTTGTCAGTATGAATGTCTTATGTTTTGGGTGATAAGGAGTTGCAATATTTTCTGCATGCACATCTTAAATTGACACATGCCATAACATGCCCAAGTCCATCAAATTTCTTTTCCAGCCCTTAACTTTGTAATGGTTATAAAGATTTTCATGAAACGTTTCCCTACTATATATTATGAGTAGATGATGTTATGTACCATAGGATATATCCCTTTTCCTAATTTAAAAACCATAGCATGGGGAAAAAGCAATTGTTTGCAGTCTTGCATAAAGTAAAAATGTTGAACCAATGAAAAGATTGTTACTTCATGGGGCTTAAAATTAAGCAGCAGGATAAGTTCAACCCAACAAGCATTACGTTTCCAAAATATAAATTTATTTAAATAACATTTAAAAAATTTAACAAAGAGAAAGAATTAAAAATAACTTAAGTGTAATAATTCCTAGAATATCCTAAATTGTGCTTTCAGTTTCTTACTAATGTTGAAATGTCCGAAGATGTTCCGAATAAAGGTTCTAATGTGTTTATGTGTTGCTGTGCTTACACGACTGAAGAATCAGTTATTAAACCAAAAAGTTTCATTTCAAGGTAATCATAAGAACATGTAATATCACTGAAGTCCATGAAGTTCAAATGTCATAGGAAGGTAAAATGTAATCCTGTGACTTGTATACTTTTAAAGAGTATATTTGAACCACCAAATATATTATAATGAAACAAACCAACTATATTTCATATATATTGATGGTGTATTACTTATCGAGTAATCAAGTTCAACACTGCAAGCTCAAGGACAGGTGAGTGAGTCTGCAAAGGTTATCCTAGGACTCAGAAAAGAAAAGTACACCAAGACTGGTTTGATGAAAATAAAGTTGTAAGCATTCTCCTTTAACAAAAGCAAGCTGCCTATATAAAATGGCAAAACGACGTTGACTCAGCCTCAAAACATGATCGCTTCAAACACCTGCAGAGCAAAACCCCAGAGAGAACTTAGCATTATGAAAAATAGCTGGTGGGACCACAAAGCAGATGAAGTCCAGCATTACGCAGACACCAACAACTCTAAAGAGTTTTTTATATCCCTGAAAGATGTCTATGGACCATTAAAAGCCTGCAGCATCCTGCTAATCTCTTCTGATGAGACCACTCTGCTCAAGAACAAAGAGAGTACATGTATCACCGAAAAGTGGAAGAAACACTTTTCCAACCTACTGAACATGCCCTCCACCGTAGACTCCGCAGCATTAGATGCAATGGTTCTGAAACCAACAATCTCAGACCTGGACTTGCCCCCTTCCACAGAAGAAGTTGAGTGAGCCATCAAAGTGACAAGATCTGGCAAGGCACCTGGCGAGGATGGAATTCCTGTTAAAAACTTCAAAGCAGCTGGCCATAAGGTACATGAAGCACTGCACAGCATCCTGATCAGCATTTGAGATGAATCTATGCCACAGGACGCAATGATTGTCAATTTATGCAAAAACTAAGGGAACAAAGTTAACTGCGGCAACCATCGAGGCTAATCACTCCTGTCATTTGCAGGCAAGATTATGGTGTGCATCCTTCTCAACTGTCTGTTTGGTAATGTCATGGAAGCAGTACTGCTGGTTGCCCAATGTGGCTTCAGACCAGATTGTAGTACGATTTACATGATCTTCACAGTGAGACAAATATAAGAAAAGTGCATTGAACAAAACATGAACTTCTACACACACACACACACACTTAAGTTTAGTTAGCATAATATCTTGAAAAAAGTACATATACGAGGTCTTGTATCAAAGTAATGCTACTTTTTTTTATCTGCCTTTTCTCTTAAGGCACATATTAAACTATATAACACTGGCAGAATTGTTCTGAAGGATTTTGTAAGAGCTGAGCTATCAAGACTAGATAAAGATGGTATTTGTGGGTTTTAATGATCGATCTTTGTAGTAATACTTTAATCCTGGGCTTACTTCAGGAATGCATTTAGTATGGGTAAATAGAATGAAAGACAAAGAGAAATCAATTATGGATCCGAATATGATGGTAAATCAATGTCAGTACATTTTATGTTTCTTCTCACGATTCAATGTCAGTTCAACATTGATAGGTTGAGTGCGTGATGGGTCTATTCCCACTCACCCAGGTCTAACATTCATATCATTAGCCCCTTTTTAGGGGTATGATATGACAACCAAATTAAATAGTTCACTCTGTGCGCTTAAACGCCAGGAAGATGTGGCACCATTCCATCTTCCTGGATAAATTAAATCACTGCCATGTAAATAAATGGCAGTGCAAAATAGTGAACATAAGACCCTAGTGGCCAGTTTCACTTTAAATCCAACTATTTATTCATTCATGTTGCTACTGCAAAAATAGCTGAAAAATAATTTTCATATTTCATGCTTGATACCATTGACACATCGATATTTGAAATGGGGTGATATAAGGATCAAAGGTAAAATTCATTGGTGTCAGTTTGATAAGATTGTTTCCTTGGGTGGGTGGGTGGGGGGATGTATCTGCAGAATTTCCATGGACATATAGAATGTCACCAAATTAAGAAGCTAAAAGGTCAGAAAGAAAAAGATTCAGATTTGCGAAAACTAGAGATGAGATTATATTAATATTTTTTTTAAAATTAGTAATAGCAGTATTAGTACATGTATTTCTATCAGTTTACTCAAATTTGACATCCCCTCATTCCATTTCCAGTTTGTACATCATTGTGAATACAACAGCAATATAGATTGCAGGAAGACAGAATGATGTTGATAAAATTCATCATGAATACTGGCTTTCAGTTTAGTACAGAATGATGTTGATAAAATTCTTCATGAATACTGGCTTTCAGTTTAGTACAGAATGATGTTGATAAAATTCATCATGAATACTGGCTTTCAGTGTAGTACAGAATGATGTTGATAAAATTCATCATGAATACTGGCTTTCAGTGTAATACAGAAAAGGGCCATGCGTGGCTTCAGAAAAAAAGTGCATGATTTGTTTTACATGACAGAAGAAACATCTCTAGTCTGGTAATATTATACATGACACAAGTAACATCTCTAGTCTGCAAGTATGACTACAATAGAAACCTGGACAGGTAACAGGTCTTTGTAATGCATGCCTCATAGCCTTTTAGTGCCAAATTGACAGCTGTGTCTCAGAATACTTAGGATTTTCATAATTTTTTTTGTACACTTATATAGAAATAAGGAATAACAAAGTGATGATGGAAACAAAGCAGGTTCTGAATATCTGTTTTATTACTCAATGGCAAGTGTAAATATTTCATAGTGTATTCAGTTTGTGCCTCAGTTAAATAAGACCCTGTTTCCAGTGTAAAGAGAGATGTTTTGAATTTCACACACACACACACACACTCACACTTATTAAAAGCTCAGAAGATAATTATTAATATTCTTTCTATTTTTCTTCATTTCAGATGGCAAAGTCAACAGAGATGCATGTAAATAGAACCACACCACCCCCTCCTAGTCCTTCCAAGACACCTA
Source organism: Unio delphinus (assembly GCA_029339505.1). Taxonomy (NCBI): domain Eukaryota; kingdom Metazoa; phylum Mollusca; class Bivalvia; order Unionida; family Unionidae; genus Unio; species Unio delphinus. The sequence goes on along the minus strand of JAQISU010000004.1, from coordinate 8,722,639 downwards.
CCAGTCCTGGCACCAAGTTTGAGGTATGATCCCATGTCTGTCTTGTCATTGTTTTGTAACACTGTTAAAATTGAGATTTGTGACTGCCCTTTGTGTGCTACACATATCTCTTATGTGTCACCTAGTGGCACACATGCGGTAAGTTGTTGACCCCTGATGTAGATCCTTGTCTGCAAGTATATTAGGATTTATGTTCACAGAATGTTAATCTTTGTCTGCTAGCATATTATCAAGGTTTATGTTGTTTACAGTGCATAGACCCTTCTGTGTTGGCATATTATAGGAGCTTATGCTGTTTACAGTATGTTGACCTTATTCTGCGGGTGTGATATCCAGGTTTACATTGCTCACAGTACATATACACTTGTCTATAGGCATATTATCATATTTTGTGTAGTTTACATTTGGATATGCATGGATAAATATCAGGGTTTATTCTAGAACTGAAAGATTAGGGGTTGTTTACCCCACAATTTGAAAAGAAGAGGAAGCATGTTTAGTTGCTATCAGGAGGCTTAACAAAGTAAAAATTCTGTGCAGTTTTTGTGCATTGAGTTTGTATTGTAGAAATTAGTGTGAATCCTACATATGTGCATCCTAGAATAGATCTTGAAAATTTGTACATGTAATCTCTTTCACCAATGTTGAAAAATAATGAACTTTTTCATGTTTTAGAAGTTGTGGAATGGGGCCCTGTTAATAATTTGTCATTATTTTTTTGCAGTTAGTCTCTTGTGGCAAATAGGTTAAAATTATTGATGGACAATTTCCAAACGATTTAGTCACATATGTGCATTATGTATTAGTAGGTCTCTACAACCTAGTTTTTATCCATACTGGTTGTAATGGTTACATTGCTTCCCTTTTTGGGGTGGGGTGCTCCCAATTTATTAAATTAATACAGAAGACCCACCCTGGCTCGTTTTTATCAGAAATTGAAGTAGTGATAGAAAGATGCAAAGCTCTGAGCCTCCAGTCAGCAGTGCAGACAGTTAAATTAATGAATCACAATTGAAATTTCAAATAACAACAATTTAATATAATTCAAACAGTAATCTCTCAAGTACAATTCAGCTAATATCATATCACTCAACCAAGTGACGGCCTAGTTCATCCTTTGAATTAGTGTGTGAAATTTTCCCTTCTGTCCTGAGTCCTACTCATCTGTATGTTTCTTCTCCTTTCCTTTGTCTCCCTCCGTTCACCCTTCAAGTGTCTCCCAGAGACTCTGACCTACTGCTGGGGTAATTCCCTCTGGTCCCTAAAACTTATTCTCTTTTGTCTCCCAGAGACTCAGACCACATCACTGAGTAATTCCCTCTGGTCTCTAAAAGCTTCTAAAGAATACATACACAGACATTAGCAAAGCATATTCCTTTTGCTATGTAACTCACACTAATATTAATATCATCAGATAGGCCATTACCATTTTTTGTTGACACATTCGTGCCCATCGAAATACACATTTTCCCTGCTTAGTGTACACTTTATATATAATATATAAATTCTCAATCTTATTATATATCTTATTATATACAAAACAATATCATATAATCAGACACATCTCTCTACATTGCACATCTACAAATGTACACAGATATGCACATCCATGCTCTGATATATCCATATACATGATATTCCTACACGTATACACAAATAGGCAAATTCCTGTACTAATGTGGCACACCACAACATTATACAAACTTTATAATTCAAGTCAGCATTTGCAAATCGATATCATCAAATGAATAAATGAATGAGGTAACTACAAATTAATCCAATAGTGAATTACAATATTAATTCTACACATGACATTGCTCATATCTCAAAATATGCATGTATATCAAACACTACAAATGAATCGAACTACAATGGTAAATATATAGATATAATGCAATAATTAAAGTATACTTACTTTACAGTAATATTTTACAACAATTGAGCAAATAATAACTGACCTGTTTCGAAGCTCCTATTATTTCCCAGAATAATAATTCCGCCAATACGAGTGGTCTCGGAGTAGTTTATTTGCATTCCGTCTCGCACAATAATTGTAACCCTACTAATGTTTTGGTTCTCAGGATGATATATTTAAAGTTAAGATTCTAATGTTTGGCATGCCTAACTCTATTCCGATTGGAGGTTGATTCCTAATGATCAGACATTGCCCCTCCCAACTGTAGGTCAAAGATGTTTACGACACAATTTGACGATACCTTGTTCCAAACAAAAAATCGTCACTTACCTGTGGCCAATGTTACATAACTGACTTTGGCAAAAATAAACCGCGCATCTCTAGTTTATGGCTATGTCAATTAACTGGCTGGACACCTCAGATGTTTTGCCAGTGAGAAATTATAGCCTCAGGGTCTAACATACCCATGCTAAAATCAGGTTTCTTCTATAACGTGACTGCTCATAGTAGAGCATATGGAAGGGTATTTTTTTAATTTGTCCATCCATAGTGGCCATCGCAAACAATCTTGTTATCATTACTCTTCTTCAATGGATGGTTAGTTATATCAGCATGGTATTTTTACAGAAAGACTTTTTTCATATTGTCCTAAATAAAAATGGTTCTAATATCTAATATTTATTTAATCCTTTGTAACCATGACCACTGAAGGGTGCATGCATCTAAACAAACTCAGCTTTTTGAATGACCACATCACAAAAAGAAATGAACATTATTGAATATTGTATAGCCATGGCCACTTAGTTCTTTTAAATACAGCAGTGGTACATGAATTTTCTTGTCAGAGTGAAAATGAATTGATTTTGTAATGTCGGGATATTGAGGTCAGTGAGTGCAATGTTATAGTTGTAGTTTAAAGTATTCATTTTGGCATGAATGCTTGAAGAACAAGTTTTTAAATATAGTTCCATTAGACTCAATAATATCTCGACTTTTTGCATGAAAATGATTATTATATAGATTGGCTTTTTAGAGTTTTAAAAAAAAATAATTTTGTTGAGTTTTATGGCAGACTAGAATAGAGCTAATTGGGATTATTTTCTTTATTACAGGACCTGATGTACATGAAAAAAGGATGGCTGATTAAAATGGGAACATCAGAAAAGGTATAACACAACTATTTCATAATGAGATCAGCAGTTTGGTCTAAATGGATAAAATGCAAAATAGGACCGCTTTCTAAAGATACTTCATTTCTATGTGTCTCTTTTCATTAAGTTCAGTCATGCATTTGCCCCCAAAAGCTATCCAAGTTTGACGTGAGCTTATTGTATTACACCATCTGTTAGGCATCATCCATTCACAATTGATGTTGACAACTTCTCAAAAATCACTATCAAGAATTTGACCCAACTTTTAAAGAAAACAACCAGGTTATGAAGGTTGTTCTAATTTGTGCAAATTACGCTTATCTGCAATCAAATATTACCACCGTATAAAACCATTAAATGTTTTTCTCAAAAACCAATTGCCAGAATTTGACCAAATTGAATTGAAAGCTTCCTGGTATAGATGATTTTCAGTTTGCTACAAATGATGTCAGCCCACAATCAAATATATCTGCTGTAAATTTTGGCCACCAGTACTAAAAAAAATAAAAAAATAAATGACATCTTTGAAAATGGCACATTAGACTTTGTACAAAACAACATTCAGGCATAAATAGCTTTCAGACTTGTGCAAATGATGCCAATTCACCATTAAAAGTGTGTGTGTGTGTGTGTTTTAAAACGTTTTTAGTCATATCGCTACAATCTCTTCAGTGTGATCGTTTATAGTGCTTTATCACTTGACCATTGAGCTGCAAACACAAAGCATGATGTCCCACCCAGTCACATTATCCTTACATCAAGCTGACCAGTCCTAACACTAACCTCTTAATGCTGAGTGCCAAGCGAGGCAGCTGTTAATACCATTTTTATAAGTGTTTGTTATGACTCAGCTTAGGGATCAATCCCATGACAGCATGCATCCGAGGCGGATGCTCTAACCACCAGGCCACTGGAGCAGCCACTATCAAAAGTTAACACCAATAATAAAAATGGAAAATTCTTTAAAGTATTCTCAAAATGTACTGGACAGAATATGATCAGATTTGTCATTAAGCATCTTAGCATGATAGGCTTTACATCTGTTAAAATCAGAAAATCTTTTTAAAGACAGAATTTGGGTATAAAAATTTGAGAAAATTTATTTTTACCATAACATACACAGTCAACAGCATTGGAAGAAAATTTCTACTGAAAGCATCCTACTTGTGCCGAGTTGTTGGGCTTCTTGATCAAAAGATTCTTTAGTAGTTATCATGTAACTAGCATGATTATTTTAATTTACCCTTGAAGTAGGTGATTTGTAGCTTTGCTGGACATAGATATGAAGCACTTGTAGGATGGCCTGTTTTCTGTCATCTGTCCTCTGACGTATCTTCAGCTGTTATCACAAGTTAGTTATCTAATGTCCAGTATCGCCCCCATGGCAGCCATATTGAAAATATTGTTATCACTACTGACAGAATTGAAAGTCATATGAACTTGAATTTTTTCACCAAAAGAAATTTTAAGATGTCCATTTGATCCTAAATGAGAATGAATCTGCATGGAGATCCAATATGGCCACAACAGTGTCCATCTGACAAGTTGTGTCCATCTGATAAGTTGTCTTAATTTTACTTCTCTTGAGTGGATGGTCAGATAACACAAGAGTTTCACTGAAAGACTTTATTAACATCAGGTTGATCAGAAATTGGGCTTAAATGAAAATGGTGCTGATCTATAATACAATATAGCTGATGCTTAACTGATGTTTAATATGGCTGTCATAGAAGCCATTATGAAAATATTCTTACCACTACTCCTTTTGAATGGAATCAGTAACAGTAGCAAGACGTCCAAGATGGCTGCTGTGGTTGATGTAAGATTGGCCTTATTTTCAGTAAGAACAAACTAGGGTACTCCTCCTGGATGGGAAATCATATCAACATGGGGTTTTAACCAATCGTTTTCTACTGGTGTCTGTTTTATAAAAAATGAAAATGGCGCTGTTCTTTTATCCAGTAGGGTTACTGCAGTTTCTAATTTGGAAATCTTATTACTCAGGAAAATCAGAGATGGGATCATTACACAGCACTTTAAAAAAATTAGCAGAATGGTCTTATGTTGAGTTCCTGGAAATTCATTTTGGCCAGTAGATTGTATGTCTGTTTGAGAGCCTGTCTGTTATGGTCATCATCAGGATATGTGCATGCTGACCAGTGATAGTACTGTTTTCGCATCAGTTGTGCCCTTTTCATTGACACATCACCATCATAGGGTAGGGGTGGGTGCAGGGTAAGCATATTGTTTACCATTCTTCTCATTGTACTTAACTTAAATTCCTAATAAGAAAAAAAGACACCTGAATAAATTTAGACCTCTCTAACTTAAAATATACAGGCACTGTTAAATGGGTCTCTGTTATCCTCCGTTCTTGAACTGCTTTGGTGGAGAAAGGCAAATAACAAAATTTGATGAGATTGCTGTCTCTCTATGGCTTTAATATCAGTGTTGATTCATTGAATCATACAAATCACTTTTCTAGTAGAAACAGTAATGTTCTTGTGAACAACGTTTACGTTTTATGATACATTTTGTGTTGATGTTTCTACATGTCATATTCAAGGGGAATTCATCAGCGTACAGTTGCAGGTGAGACACCAGGTCGCAAGAAATAATTGTTTTGAAACAAATAATGGATAACAAAAGCTAATAATTTTTATAAATTTTGTCAGCAGGATTGGAAGAAACATTGGTTTGTTCTGACGGGTAATTCTTTGCGTTACTATAAAGATGCCAAAGCTGAGGAAGGTGGTACCTTAGATGGGAGGATAGATCTCTCCAGCTGTTATGATATTGCTGAACTTAATATACCAAGGAATTATGGATTTAGAATCAAGGTAAATTCAAATATATTCATGATACAGTAGATATTTTATGTGAATTATTTAGTAACACCAAAATGCACAGTATTTTGTATTTCTAATTTGGTAAATTGTAGCAAGTACTTGTCTGTAAATATTTACTTTTGTATTCTGTCTTGTAGTTGTTTGTTAAAATTTTTTTGAACCAGTTTATCTTTCCTAATTTTTTTGTGCAGTTGTTCATTTGTACATTTAAAAAAAATGCCTTTAAGTTGGCATCATGGCTACTGTTGTGCTGATGTGTGGTTAAATGCTATAGCAAGCATGCATAATTAATTGTCAGTAATTCTTTGACTTGTTGGTACTGCCTATCTTCACCCACTTTAATCTGTCTTATATAGTGCAACATTTTTGTGATATTTGTCTGCAGGATCTGCATGAAACTGAAAAGATCTCTAAAGTTTCAATGACTATCATTGAGAAAATTGAACACATGGATGAGATGTCTTGACAGAGCTGAATACATTGATGAAGATTCATTAATCGGATAAGTTTAAACTTGTCCACGATTTCTTGATGGGGCCACATTTTTATAATATATATTTAATTATTCTGTTAATTCACTATTTTATTTCATGGATTGTCCATTCATGCAGACTTTTTAGTTGTGACAAGACACAAAGACTGAATCACAGATATAAGTACTGATGAAAATATGATTCTCTCAAACAAAAAAAAATTTGTCCCCATTAATTTACAGTACCGGATAAAAGGACAATTTTTAATGACTAGCTTTTATTTCCAGACAGGAAATGGGGAATATGTGCTGTCTGCCATGACATCAGGTATTCGTAACAACTGGATGAAAGCTATTCGCTTGTGCATGGACCTTCAGTCTGGAGTCAAGAAGACACTTGCACATGGATCAAATGCTGAATCTACACCAACCGTCACCTCACCAAGAACAATTGATGATCTTGACCTTGAGTCTTCTACCAATAGTCAACTTTCGACTGGAAATACAGAGAAATCCAGAACATTGCGGGATCTAACAAAGCCAGCGAGGCGACATTATTCAGATGTAAATCCTTCAAATGTTGGTAAATTGTTCTCACTTAAGGACATGGGAAATAATGATGTCTTGTTGAGCCAATCAGCAATTTTGTCCCTACCCGTAGAGCAACACTTGGAGCAGGCAGCAGCTAACACTAGTGAGAGTATTGAATCTCAATCCACTTCAAGTTCCAAAAGTGGAAATTACCCATCCACATCCAGCCAAGAAACATTCTGGTCCAGCACAACTGGTTTGCCCATGCGAAGATATGTGGAGGGCAGTGATAGCCTCACTTCCTCAAGGCAGTCTGCCGAGAGTTTGCCTAAACCTGGTGGCAGGTCTGGTGGTGATAAGAGTGAGGATGAAGAGGAAAGAATGCGAAGGGCCAAATCACCCAGTACCAAAATCAAAGAGCGATCACGGACAAAGACACCAAAACTTCATTCACCACCACCAGAGCAGAAGGAACCATATAACTTTCGTATGTCCATTCCTGGAGAACGGGTAGGGGAAGATCAGGATTCTGTTCATTCAGAGGATATGGATGAAGTAAGTGGATATTTTCATTAGACCTGCATGAGAAACATACAAATACAGTGCAGTAGTGTTTCACAGCATCAAGTTATAAATGAATTTTGTTTTTATCTTGTTGGATTAAAGAAAAATGTTTCATGGATAAAGTAACTTTAATAATAATTGCTTTAAATTTTTAAAATCTTTTTTACTTATCAGTATGTAATTTTTTCTGAGAAATTGGTTAGTTGCATTCCTTATCACCTTTCAGTCTTAGTGGGTGTCAATGATTTCTGCAGAGGATATCATTAGAAGACATTACAATGATTTGTGACTGTTTTAACTGTACTGTTAAAAATGATTATTTAATCTTGCTGCATATAACCAACGAAGGACTCCAACTGATATTATAGAAATATGAGGCATGACAGTTCTTTTTTGGATAATCACATGAACCAAGTTCAATTAGGATAAAAGTTATCCTTGATTCCTGTATCGGAATATAAGAAACTTAAGATGAAAATACTTGAAACAAAGCTTCACATTTAATGTTAATTTCTCACCTTAGTATAGCTGTCATTTTGCAACTGAGGCATCATCAGTATTTTCGTGAACAGTTGTTAGAGCTTTATTTTGCTTTAAAGCACATAAAAACATATTACTTTCTGTTAGGTGATATGCACTTCTGTGGAACTCCTTTTGCATACATTTTTTTGTTTTATTTTATCAGGAACCATACGATGATGGCCACATTGAAGCTGATGACCTTGGGGCCACAGCCTCCTCAGGAGCAGATGTGACATTGGTGGATCTTTTGGAAAATGAGGTAGGTTCAGTAACTGTTACCTTACAGGAGTTTTGCTTACATTTGCAATGGTTAAATATTACATAAACCAAACTTAGATTTGGTTCTCACAGCAGTTTAAAAAAGAAAAGATCTTGCCTTGAATTACTGTCAATTCTTTTTACCCAGTAGAGCATCAGTCTCTTTAAGGGACTTTTGTCATTTAGCTGTAAGGTAATATCTTTTAACTTATTATTATCAAAACATGAATATGACCCTTAACAGAGCATTGAGAGCGTGTATTGGATATATTCCTTCAAATTTAAACATGCATTTATTTTATTTTTTCATTTTTTACCAGGTTGTTTCTTTGAAAGACCGTTTAGAGACAACACAACAAGAGCTGGTGAAAATGCATGATGTCAATCGTGACTTGACCAACAAGCTTCAGTCAGTTGTGCGTGAAAAAGATACCTCTCAGGTATGTTTTCAACATTTTTTTTTTAACTTTGTGATGGTCACCAGCAGTACCTTGCACATCCCATGTTAACTTTGCTTACCTCTGTTGTATGAATTGATTTATAAACTTGTTTGGTGTGGCAATTTTTTTTTTTGCATTGCATAGCTTTGTTAAGCATTTGGTTTGGTTTTCATTATTATTGAAACATAATTTGTATGCTTCAAGTTTCATGTTTATATACCACAGTGGCTTTTATTGCTTTGGTTACATGATTAGAAATTAGAGAAATGAAGCTTGTGCAGTTTGTTTTGCCTGTTGAGATTAACAGAATTATATGGATTACTTTTACAGTGGGGAAAGCATTGTTGTTAACACTGTTAAAATATTATTTGAAAGTTTGTGCATAAACCTCATCCTGAACAATTTTTCATGTGATTACATGAAACTTCATGCTTTTTTAGAGGTTTCATTCATCACTGGGGTCAAAAGTTGACTGAAGCAATCTGTTTTTCCTGTTCCAGTATGATTAGTTTCTATGTCAATGCAAAGTAAGCAAGATGTATCATTCATTTGAATTCAAGGAAAATTGCAATTTTACTTTAAATATAAAAACTTTACTTAAATCTAACCTTTTAGTTCTAATACTTGTGTAGATTCTGTTCTAGAACTGAAAATTACATGGAGACCTCGCCTCCCACCCCCACCCCACTCTTAAAGAAGTTATTTTTTAAATATGGGAATTATCTGAATAGTGGAGGAATTTAGTGAAGGAAATTAAGGTAGTGCTTGAAAATATAATGTGCATTTTTCATGCATTTGGTTGAACTGTATGTGCTACATTGCTATTAGTGAGCATGCATTCTGCAGTTGTGAATCCTTGAATAAACTCAGAATTTAATTTACTTAAATTATCTGCTCACAACCTTAACACAGAGCCCCGAGTTGTCTAAAGTGCTCTCTGTTACAGATCACTGCCATCTCACCTCTGTCTACGTGGGTTTGAGTCTTGGGTTCGGCCAATGTGGGTATGTTAGAAAGCTTGCCAGTAGCTTCTTGTGGGGTGGTGATTCTTTCCTGGGTTCTTCCTCCCATAAATACTGGCTGCCAAATATAGCCTATTTGTGCTGAAAAATGGCATTAAACCCTACAACAACAACAACAACAACCTTAACTGCAGTTAGACCATTATAATTTAATGAGCTGTACAAAAAACTGCAATAATAAAGCATTAGGTAAGCATTTTAACATAGAATATGTAGGTTAAAGTTCTTTATAATGTTTTGTATTTTACTCAAACATTCATCCCATGGTCTAAAATGAAAATGGTGCCGCTTGGACATCCAATAGGGCCACCACATTGATCATCTTGAAAATCTTGTCATGGCTCCTACTCATGATTGGATGGTTTTTTTCACTAAAGGACTTCATACGTATCTTGTTGATCCTAAATGAAAATGCAGCCAGTCTCATGTCCATTATGACTTCCATAGTGGCCATCTTGAAAATGTTGTTGCTACTCCAGTGTAGTGAAAAGTAATATTGCCGTATCAACACGAGGTTTTCACCAGAAGCCTTCTCATACTGTTTAATTGTTTCTAAATGAAAATGGTGCCATACAGATATGAAATGTGCCTACTGCAGTGGCCTTCTTGAAAAATGTCATGATCACTATTTCTTTTGAATGACTGGTCATATCATCATGAGGTGTTTACTGAAAGACTTATGATTTTAGTTGGTCATAAATGAATATGAAATAGTCCAGTAGAACAAATAACTGCCTCATTAACTAATGTACTCGTCCTGCAGTCTTGGTTTAATGTACTTTGCATGCTTTTAGTTCAATCATTAACTAATGTACTCTTGTACAATCTTGGTGTAATGTACTTTGCATGTGTTTAGTTCAATTTTAGATCATTATCTTTTAATTCTGTACATACCATGGGTTTCTAATGAATTGTCCAGTTTACACTTATTCATGATTGGATTTAAAGTGCCACCAATTCTGTTAGTGCTCTTGGGTTGTGTTATTGGCTCATTCAGTCTTCAGTAGAAATTGACATAGCCTCTATGCCAGTTTCAGGTCATGGTATGTTTCCTGAGTCTTGGATTATATTTTACTGCAGGCAGACGTTGAGAACTAGGTATGAAGGCTAACATGTAACTGACTTCCGCTAAATCTTAAAATCATAAATTGGAAATAAATAATATATTGATGATCTTAATCACAAAAAGTTTGCCTAATAGAATTAGAAATTGTGTGTGTGATACTACCACACATTGGCCTGACTTGTGCAAAGAGTCTACCGATAATTTTCATGAAAACATTTATATTTTTATATAATTAACAGTACTGAAGGAAGTTTTTAATGTAAATCTCCTTAAGTTTAGGACCACATCTTCCATCTTTTATCTAATCAGTAGATTATTTTTCTTAATTTATTACCTCTTTGTGTTCTTTTTCTTCACATGAGCCTTATGAATCTGGCATATTTGTGAATTGTTTTAGTAGTTCATGAATCAGTTTTATTAGTTATGACCGTATATATTTACTTATAAGTGAGGTCCATCTGCAAATATCATAAACCCTGATATGCCACAGATCTGGGTCTATGTTGTTTGTTTTACTGTTTGCTCTAAAGAAACTGCATATACCCAGCTGTACTGGTGCATTATGTGATGGCAGATCTGGATCTCTACAGTTCACAGTTAGATTTGTCTTGTAAGCAAAACAATATCAGTTAATTTTTATCACTTGTAGAATGAATTTTATGAGTAGGTACACATAGCACAGCAGAACATGTACAGTAAACAGCTGACATTACCATAAGAAATCTGCTAATTCACCGTCACATAGCACAGCAGAACATGTACAGTAAACAGCTGACATTACCGTAGGAAATCTGCTAATTCACTGTCACATAGCACAGCAGAACATGTACAGTAAACAACTGACATTACCATAAGAAATCTGCTAATTCACTGTCACATAGCACAGCAGAACATGTACAGTAAACAGCTGTCATTACCATAAGAAATCTGCTAATTCACTGTCACAAACTTTAGGTAGCCAACATATGTGAGCATAAAAAAAAAAAATGTTTGCTTGAAATGAGTGAATAACGGATATATTTCATCTCGTATAGTATTCCATGAATCTCTGTATTTGGTAATTTGGTATGCCGCAGTTCTGTATATAATGTAGGCAGGGGTTATGAATTCTTACTACTGCGTTATAACAAGGGAGATGAAAGCTGTACAAAACCTTAATATAGATAGGTAAGATGTACAAGAAATTGTGTCATTTTGAGTTACTGACTTGCTTTTACTGGAGTATTATCCTTCCACGATTCATGAGGTTTCTCTATTGACAAAATAGATTTTCTTTTAGAATGTTATTGTATAGAATTTCACAGTTTATTGTCCTTCACTGTGCTGCTTTTAAAAATTATTAATTGACAACAATCAGACCTAATTAAGATCCGCAAAAAGACGTAACAGTTAATTGTCATTTCTGGTCAAGTCTGAAGAGAAGTTTTAGGTAATCAGCTCTTGAAACAAATATCAGAAAATTATATGAATACTTAGTAGCTGTTGCTAATTTTGTTTGTTTCCTTTTTAGCTTTAAGCTAAGTTTAGCACATTCACTACACATATTTTGTTCATAAGGTTAAATGTGTGCTGACATGCCCTAATTTCTGTACTACAAACCCTTGGGCAATTGTTGCTACATGTTGGGTTTTGGTAGGTACAGGAGATGAGCTTTCTCACATCAGTTATTGTATGTTGCTTGGTGTCTATGGAGTGTTTAAGCAGTTGAAGAGAACATACTGACCAAACAGGTGAATTGGATAATTATATACACCTGTCTGACATGTCATGGAAGCAAATGGTCTTTTGAGCTTATTTGTGAGTAATATATGTCAGTAATATATGTCAGATATGCAGTGAATGGATCTGTGTGTGTGTCTGTCTCTGTCTCCTCCCCCCACCCCACCCTTGGTAAGCATCTACTTTCCTAATTATTTAACAAACATTGGTAATTGAAAATGAAAGAAGCAAAGGGATATATTATAGAACAGTATCATTATAAACTAAATTTACTCCTGACTTCTTGTTTTATAAGTTTTTGTCAGTCCTTTGCAAACAAAATATTTATTTACTTACATTGCCAATATACTTGTATTGATTAATATAATCCAGTACCTTCATGCAACATTTTGTGTTTAATTTTTTTACATATTAGCTGTTTAATAATTTTGGATAGTTTCCAAGGGTATTAAGTGATATTGTTTCCTATGGTAAATAATATCAGATAGATCAGTATTAAGTGATACTGTTTCCTGTGGTAAATATTATCTGAGAGTTTTAGCAAGCCATGACTAAACTTTGGTGGAGGGACAAAATTTTTATGGAGGCTATTTAATGAAGATTGTGCAAGCCACCCAAATAAGCCACAAGTGGTCATAGTTCAAATATGCATAAATAGTCCAGATTCAATTTAAATCTGGAATATTAAAATTGCAATGGTTACAATATGTGCTTAATTGACTGAGATGTTAGCTTTTAATCCTTTTTTCACTCTTTTTCAAATGTTACCAGTACATGTATTTAACTTTTTGTAATTTTGAAACATTTTAAAATCCTTGATAGGGGAAAAAAATAGCTACTGCCATTTTATAAGTCTGTATTGGTGCAAGTTTTATGTAAATTAGCATGTTTACTATTAATGAACTGACTACTAATACGCTGTTCATCAGTGTCCAACCTGGTGCAACTAAGTTTATCTTACAGTTGTAAATAGTATACATTAATATAAAGATTCAGATAAAACAGGGTTAGTGTGTTCATTTATATAATTTTACATCATTTACCTTTGGTTTTAGAACTTCGAGTAATAATCTTGCTTGTGTTAAAAATATTTTGTTCAAAACTTTACCATTTTCACCAAAGCTAAATTGTGAATATTTTAGAATGCAATGAAGTTTAATAATTCATTCATCAAAAATAAAGAGTGGAACAATATTTTAATAGTTTCTCATAATCAAATGAAAGAACAGGCAGTTTATTGTATACATGAATCAATAAATATTACATTGCCTTTTGCTATTTTAGAACTAGAAATTGTCACCTTGTCATGCTCTTGAATAACCCTGCACAACTAAACTTTGCCAAAAACTAAGGTTGTAGGGCACTTCAGTACAGATTGTTCCTAGAAGCAAGCAAAGATGATCTTATAGATAGTAGATGTCTTCAACTGACATATATAAGTAATGGTATGTGTCTCTAACTGACAGATGTAAATCAATCATTGTACATGTACTTTTTGATCAGACATTTGGTTGTACATGCACTTTCATAACTATTGGTGAAAATGAATGATGTCCAGTTATATGATTTGCCACATGAAGCTTCAGTGCTGTTTTCTATCTTGTCCCAGGTATTCTTTGATGGTTGAAAGCAGGTATATATTCAATATACTTTTGTTGGCATCAACACCTTGAATTAGAAAAAACTGTTATGTAATTATCCAAGACTTCAAGCTGTTATATGTCTTAAGATTTTATAGTTACTGTGCAGATTCTCTTATGTTGACAGCAAGTACCATTCAAAGAAAAATGTTTGGGACTATTACATTTATCTTATTTCCACAAAGACCTTTTCCAGATTTATCTGAAATTTGAAAAGCCAGCTATCATTGAAAATCCTAAGATTGTGTTTGGTTTTGAACATGGACACATAGTTTTGAATGAGTTTGACATTTACACATTAGCTAAACTGTACTTGAAGATATCTCCATTACTTGAATCTATTATATCAGTAAGAATTAAATTTTAAGGTTTCTTGGCTACTATTATTGTAGAATATATCTTTCCATCATGCAAGTCAGCATTAAAATCTAATTATTTCCTTATCTGTAACCAGTTTTTAAAGTGAAGCCATTTATTGGTCATGACATAATGGGACCAGTGATTTAATGGGTGGATGGATGGCCCAGGGATTTTATTTCAAACAGTGGTATATTTATTTTATTTTACATCACCTTAATTTTTTTTCAGCTAGTCTACAATATATAATAGGTTTTGTATGCTATAAATCAAAGTTAGCTTAGAGCTGGAATTATTTTTCTATTAACAGACCCCTACATGCAAAGCTTAAGTGGTCAGGTCCTAATGTTGCAGTGTGGGACAACAAATCAATTCCATTGTTGCAATATGGATATATAGATACAGTATTTATGATATTATCTACGTAGCATATAAAATCATCAATATTTAATATCAGATTTGTTTTTTTAGGCATTAAGTGAAGAGCAATGTAAGATATTCAGCTGCCAATTCTATTTTAGGTTAATAATGTGTATGGATTATTTTGTACAGTGGTGACACATCTGCATACCCTCAGAACAAGGCTTAAACTGAATTCAGTTCACAATTTGAGTCAGTTATTTATCTTTGAGATCATAAAATATTTGAGTTTGGGATTATCTATCAACCACTCGCAAAGAACATTGCTTTTGAAATTCAGTTTTTGATTTGGTGGGAGTGGAAATGTGATTTCAAGCTCAGAGTTTTTTTGACCTTCTTGCAAGATAAATATATTGAACTTGTATGAGTTTTATTATTATAATTATTTGCTTGTGATTTAGTAGTGTGCTGTGTACTTGTAGTGTAGTTTTGTGTAACGTAGTAGAGTGTAGTGTACTGATGCTGTGTGCTGGTATGTAGTTTTGTGTAATGTAGTATAGTGTAGTGTACTGATGCTGTGTACCTGTAGTGTAGTTTTGTGTAATGTAGTATAGTGTAGTGTACTGATGCTGCTTGATACTAATGCTGTTGTACTCATCTCTAAGCATGAGGTTTTTGCTGCTTGTGTTTTTACAGGCTTGTATACTCGACAGTTCATACACAAATCAGGGGGCCCCTGTCCCTCCTCCTATCACCTATCAGGCTACAGCAGACAGTAACAGCAAGGTATAGTAACTATTTACATAGGTGATACAGACAGATGTGAGAATATTCAAACTGTTGTTCATCTGTGATTGGTGCTGGCAAATCTATGCATGCTGTTAAAGTTGCACTGTTTTTGCATGCACAACTATTCCAGCAAAGATCATCAGCATATCATTTATTTACAAACACTTTTATCATTCCCCACAAATTAATGCTATGGTCATAGGTCACAAATGCAAAATTGTACCATTCAACCACAGATCTCTGGTGAGGTCAGAGGTAATGTGAACAGTACTTGTAGCACTAGTACTGTGGAGAGTTTTGTCAAATGATTTATTCTTGTCTGCTACATTGCTTTACCTTTGCCATCCATTTGTGGTTGGATAGTATTTTAATTGTTAATTACACTAGATTATTTTACACCTAATTGTTTTGTTTTATATGCTTTAAGTTTCACACCCACAGACATAACCCACATGCATTTTGCATTCAGTGTAATAGTTTAACATGTCATGACTCATAACAAAATCCAATGCATACTTTGTATGTACAAAGCAATAGCGAGTCTAATCACATACATTACCATGACTTGTAACACATTCCAATGCATACTTTACATATATTAAACAAAAATCCACTCTAATCACATTGCAGTACATACTTTTTCTGTATCTCTTTTGTTCTGTATTTAATATTTACATCAGACATACCTTATAAAAGCCACTTTAATTACATTCCATGACTCTAATCAATATATGTCTAAATACAATAATATAGTTTGGAGGATGCCTAAGCTTTTGAAGATTGTTCTTGTATGAGATGATTTTTGGTGAAGGAAATGTTCTTGATGCATTCAGAGAGGTTTGGAAGTGCTTTTTGTTTACTACATCAATATTTAATAAACACTGCACACTTAATATATGCTCTCTAGAATATGCAGGGGAAACTGTCTTGAAGGACCACTTCTTCAGCCAAAAGTCATGGTCTCTTAACACATTAACCCCATGCGCCAAGTTTACGGAGCATGAGGTAGTATCCTACTTCCAAGGTCTGTAGAATCAAGGTCATGCATGATACACTAAAGTGGGTGATATTACAGAAAGGAGAACAGATTTACCTCTACGAAGATACTAGATAATCTGGACATTTTAGTTGCACTACAAAATACAAAGTGAAAAACCTAATTTTTTGGAGCGATTTTTTTTTTTTTTTTTTTTTTGACCCAAAATTTGCCCATGGTCGGAATATGATTTTGTGTCTATAGATTTTAGACTTTATGGCCTCAGATCTAAGGCAGGCCAGTTTGAAGTGCACACAGACAGGTGAACCTGTGCAAAAAGTAGGATAAAGTGATCATTTTGAATAAAGAGTCTTCTTCATGCAAAAATTATGGGTCCATTGAGCCAAACAAGAAAAAAAAAAAAGGAAAAAAGAACTCCAACTTTTCATCTTCTACTCGTGTGCCAGCAAACTAACCAATGCAAAACATTTTTTTAGCACAACTTGGCTTTGGACTAATGAAAAGTTGTTTGGAAGTTGATGTATTAGAATGTATTCAGAAATAGTCCCCAAAATGTCTTTCCTACTCACATTTCATGGGAAAATAGCAAAAACCTCCAGGGGTTAATGTTTTAAGAGAGGTTGTCTCTGACAGGTCATAACATTAAATCTGTGCATTGAGAATTGGTCTCTCAAGACAGGTAGTCTCTCACAGCATTGGTTATTCATAACAGGGTTTGCTTCACTAATTTAGACACTGAAAAGCACTGCTTAATTGTATAATGTTGTTACCAAATATGTTACATTTGAAAAACTATGATAAAGTTAAAATTTTTTAAGTATATTCCAAACTTTAGACAGTTTGGGTTTGTTTTGCTAGCAATATTGTTCAAAAAGCTGCCAGTATAAATATTGCCTTAAGGAGCTTCCACAGCCACTATAAAATGGCTAGTCTAAGTTTCAAACTCTTGGCTCAGTTATTAGAAAGAATTCTACAGGTTAGAGACAGTTTATACATGTACTGAAATTTTGGAGTTTTGTCTTGGCCACAGACGATTCATAGCAAATCAAAACTAATCTGTGTTTTGATTGGTTTATTAAATGTAAAGACATGTATGTCATCATATTCCTATCTCGGGAATTAATGAATTTTTTTTTTAAAGAATTTATCAAGTGAGAGAAACTCAACGAATTTGATATGACAAGCTAAACCTTGTGTGTTATGAAAATGTGAAGAAAAGAAAAATGTTAAATTTAATGTTGACTCTAGTGGTGTGTGCATTTTGTACATCTGCTGATAATGCAGAGAGTATTATATTTTGGTAATGCCTGTTGTATCTGCATTTGTTTGTCACCAGGTTTGCACAATTACTCAAGCTGTCCACCTTGGTATAAATTTAGAATAATTAGCAGAACCCTGTCAATTTCAGGATGAGAATCCCAGAGGTCAAAGTGATTGTGACTGAAAAAAGAAAAATGGTTTTTGCTCAACAACTTGACTCTTTATAATTGTATAGATGGCTTGCCCATGGGGTTAAGAGGAACCCAAAGGTCAAGGTTATGATGACTAAAGAACAAACAATGTTTTGGCACAATAGCTCAAGTCCTCCATCACCTATGGCAATCAAACTTTGTGGATGGCTTAAACTTGAGGTACAGAATGACCATATAGACATGGAGTCAACGGTCAGGGTCGATGTAACTGAAAGAATAAGAATTGTTTCCACACAGTAACTTTAACTGCACATCACATACCTGAACAAACTTTGTGGATGCAATCGGTGGCTGGCCTGCGCTGATGAAGTAAATAGATTTTGAGATGGATAGGTCAAGGATTACTGTGCCACAATAGAGAAAAGTTATTGCTGCAGAAAAATGTCAGTTATTTACATCAAGGTGTACTAAACACAGGTGAGCGTTGTCACTCAAGGTACTCTAATGGATGGCTTATACTTGCAGTTAGTTTGAAATGATAGAAGACAATGCAGACTGTATCTACTTCACATTGTTTGGAATTTAGTTTGTAGTTGAAATGCTGTTTTATTCATATATTAATATTGGTAGATTGTTCTACAAGGTAATTTTCTATTTTCATTTAACCTAAATGGACGGACAGTTTTTTATGCTGGCCAATTCTTTGGTCAGTATGTTTCATCAGTAGGAAATGACAAACAGCAACTTTAAATAAACGAAAACTGATGGATAAAGTTTAGGCTTCATAACCCTGCCCTAAAATTTAACAACTTTTAGTTTAATGTTGAACAATATTTTCACACCTGACCAGTTCTTTTCACTGCAAATTTCATCATTGCTTCCTATCCTGTCTTTGGATTGAGTTTTGAAGGTATACACATTTGGTATATCATGCAGTTAAATGGCTATATTCAGTTCTGATTAGTGGTTATTGCTTGTTTCAAGTTCAGGGTAAACAAAGAAAGGTAAACAAAAAATACGCTAATTAGAATTGAACGTAGCCTGTTATAAAGCAGTGCCTATCATGTGCATGGTTATCCCGCTTTGAAAACAGGAAGTCACTGTTTATTTCAGTTACTTACCGATTCATTATTCCATTAAGGTTCGCAATACTAATTACTCTGATGAGATGACCGTTGATGGTGTGTTTATTGTGGCAATGTTAACTTTCTAGTATTGTTTTTTTTTTTATGGTTTAACGCCATTTTTCAGCACAATATAGGCTATACATGGCGGCCAGTATTAATGGTGCAGGAAAAACCCGGGAAGAACCACCGATCCACGAGAAGCTACTGGCATGCTTTCTCACATAACTACATTAGCTGAATCTTAGACTCGAACCCACGCAGACAGAGGTGAGATGGCAGTGATCCGTAATGGACAGTTCTTTAGACCACTTGGCCACTCGGGGCCCCCTTGTAGTAATGAACAAGACAATAAAATATAGTGCATCAATTTTTCTTACAGTCTGTGTACAAATGTGTAGAGCCATAACATAGGTAAAAACCTGATACATAGATGTAAAAGAAAGAATGTAATTATCTCAGAGCAGTTTAAAATTCAAGTTTTTGTGCCTGCCTTACATAATTATATAAGCATGGCAAGACGTAAATTTCACTTTTTTATGTACCAATATGGCCATGCAGACATTGTCATTTTTATGATTCTAAGTTTACCCATGTTAGGAATGTTGTATGCATGATCCTGCCACCTGTACTAATTTGTGTCCACCTCACCCCTCTGTGTATGCTAAGTTGTTTCAGGACAACACATACCTTTTGAACCAAATCTAAATAACTGCAATAAAAGTATTATTTATATTCATATGGCAGTCATATTGTGCAAAAAACATGCATGTATGCATGCAGATTGCTAATGAAATCTATGCGTATTCATGGTCCCAACAGGGAAACAGGATGAAAAAAAAATTGTTGAAAAAAAAAGAATTTGAGGTCTATAATGAAAATGTGATATGATATACCTTAGTCCATATCTGATAGAATATGTTCCTTCGTTTCTTTCTACTGCATATATTAATATGTGTCCCTTGAGTCCTCAATACCATTATTTTGGGTAACATCTCATCTGGCATTGCTACTGTTAGTCGTATCCTTTTTTTATGTCATGTTTATTAATTTCTCCTCAGTCCTTGCTTTATTTTCTTTTATCTTTGTCCATTTTCGTTGATTTTCAGGGTACCAAGTGTTTATTTGTGGTTCATTGCTCTAATATAAACCAGTATCAGAGTCAACATTTCTTGCTCTTTGGCAAAAGTATGAATAGCAAAGTAGTGTGGAACACTCAAACCAACTGTCTTGCAAGCAAGAAATGTCTACACAGGAATGGTTGCCCAGTTGGTTTAGGCTAATAAGAAGGGTCATGCAAAGTCATCTACATCTCAGGATGACCCTTCTGTTCCAGGAAGAGGACTAAGGCATATGGAAGTCAGCTGTAGCTAAGGTATGACCGGGTGTATATGGAAGTGGCCTGATTCAATGATAGTACATGTATGGTAGTCACCTGATTCAGTAAGATAGGTGGCTAGGACACTTCCTGGTGTATGCAAGTCAGTTGCGGCTAAGTCACTTCCCAGTGTATGAAGGTTGCCTCATTTAGTGACATTACTTGCCAGCATTCAGATGTTTCCTGATTTCAGTGAGTGAGGTTTCTGGAGATCTCGTGAGAGAA
Source organism: Unio delphinus (assembly GCA_029339505.1). Classification (NCBI taxonomy): domain Eukaryota; kingdom Metazoa; phylum Mollusca; class Bivalvia; order Unionida; family Unionidae; genus Unio; species Unio delphinus. The sequence goes on along the minus strand of JAQISU010000004.1, from coordinate 8,701,848 downwards.
GGAATATCGGCACTTCCTGGCATAAGGAAATTGCTAGCCTGATATTAAGTCCTTCCAAACCAATGCAAAGGAAGCATAGTCATTGTTTTATGTTGGAGTTTTCATCATTGCACTGATCATTTCCTAGTTTGTAAAGGGCACCAGTCACAAGGTAGTGTGTCATATGACAGTGGGCAGACATGTTTACTCTTATCAATTTTCCTTATTTATTTGGATTAAGCCCAAAAAAAATACTATGGATTGGTTAGGCAAGCAAGGTTACAGAAAACCTGTTGAACTGTTAGCTTTGTAGCTATAATACCGACAGCTATCAAAAACTACAGACAGACTTCTTCTGGCCTACTGATGGAGCCAGGAAAGGGTTCACAGGTCTGCAGTGGTTGAAGATCTGTTACTGGCCATGGAACACAATACTGGTTACTGATCCCAGATTGCTAGGTGCCTAGGATTTGTCAACGTGCACCATGTGTCAGACATTGGTCTTCAGAGGCATTATTGCTAAATTAGTTACCACAGCCTCACAAGCCAACCGTTTCAAAAGAGGAATCTTTTTCTCTTGCAGCCATGTCGAAACTGTTAGAGGTCATGACTTAGACATGTGCTCATGATATCTGTTGTGCTTTCTGCAGAGCTGCTTCACCTCAAGAGTGGTGCAGTCATTGAGACACCCAAGGTTTTGCTAGATCAAAGCAAAGGTGTTTCATGATCTTCTCTGTAGATGCAGAGTTGCTGTTATGAGCGGTAATTCCTGTCACTGTTCTTATTAAATTAGTGTAGAAACATTCTCATTCTGCAAGGTCTATGGCTACCTACCATAACATTTTAAACAGAAATGATCAAAATTGAAATCAGTTGCAGCTTAAAACATTTCTACCCACTATTTGCAAGATGAAGTGGCATAAAGAACCAGAGGAGGAAGACTATGAATCCCTCACCCTTACCTAGGTCAGTCACCACAAGAGGGTCTCACCCTGGCCTGTGGAGTTCCCCTCTTTCCAATGCCCAGGTAGGTACCAAAAAAAACCCCTCTTTTCTCAGAGGCTTGTTCGGGCCTGTCAGATGGTGCTTAGGTCTTTTCTGCAATAATGGAAGGTTACTGGCTTTGCTTCTGGGATCCTATACCTCTTTCACAGACCTTATATTCTATTCCACCAGTTTCAGTTGGTATCAGTGGGAAGAGGTTTGTTGTATTCAGTGGAATTGTACTACAGAGAGAGAGTGAAGAACACAATGTCTTACACTTTATGTCCATATTTTCATTAGTGCCATCTATCTTTCTCCTTTGAACAAGTTTCTTCTTGAAGAGAATTTTAGATGGAGACAGTCTCCTCAGTCTGGAATGCTATCAGTCCATGCAGTCTCTATATATATATTCAGGATGCTTATGTTTAATTTTCTGATCTTTCCAGCACATTACAAATTCTGTCATTTTGTCTTGGATATAGCTTTCATTTTATCCTAGCTTTCATTCCCAGAGCATTTAGTGGTATGATGGGTCTAACAGTTGCTTATTTAAGGCCCTTAGGGTTTCCTATCTTCTAGTACTTTGATCGCTGGTTTATGCACAATACCCTCAAATATACTTTTCTGAGATTACTGTCTCTCTGCTGAGAGATGGTGAATGGGCCTACTCCTCAGTTAGATAAATTGGATATTGCCCCTTCTTAGAATTTTGTTTGCATGGGGATGAATTTTCTCGCATGTTCCTTCCAACAGAACTTTGCAACAACTGGCTCACTTTGTAAGGCTTGGTGAGAGGACATCGTTGCATCGACATCTCACTCCTGACAACTCTGAACACTGCAGTACACTAAGTTCCCTTTTAGGAAGGCTTCAGATGCTGTTGCATCAGTTCATTCTTCTTGCAAACTGGAGACCTAACAAGGATGCCCTGGATGGTCATATCAGCTTAGGATTTTCAATGAAAGAGTTCTCATGATGTCTAGGTGGTTTTAAATGAAATGGTGCCAACCTAATGTCTAATATGGACACCACTGCATCCATCTTGAAAATCTTGTTATTGCTACTCATACATGGATGGTCATGTCACCATGGGATTTTATTTAAAGTTGTCTCATGATGTCTAGTTGTTCCTGAATAAAAATGGTGCCAATCTGATGTCCAAGTTGTCTGCCACAGTGGCTATCGTGAAAAACAAGCGTTCAAGTCATTTGGCATTCTTCTGTACACAAAGGCTCCAGGTTGTGTTAATCTAAGGACAGCAGCTGCAGAGCTGAAGAGGAAAGCCAGAAAAGCATGTATGATTAACCCTCCTGGAGATTTCTCACTCATCTCTTGTCATTTATGTAAATGAACATTCCATGTAAGGGTTGGCCTCAGCCACTGCACATGCACATAACAGAACCAGCCCCTCCAATCCTGAGATGACTAGAGAAATCCTTGTCGAATTGACAAATGAACAGCAAAGATGAAAATGGTGCAACCATATTGAAAATCGTATTGTCACTGCTTGTCCTGAAGGATGATGAACATGGGATTCTCACCAAAAGATGGCAGCCATCTTGAAAATCATGTTATCGATAATCCTAAAGGAGAATTCATACATTGAAAAAATTATCTCCTAGTAGAACATCAGTTCCTTCCAGGGACTCTTGTATATTCTAGACCTCCATTTAATAATTAGAACTTTAAAAAAATCCCTTGGACTAATGGCAGGAAAAGATGTAGTAATGCAATGATAGCAAGTATTATGTAATTAAAATTAGTTTTACCCACCCCAAAACTACATTTGTAAATGCTTGATTAATTTGAAACAACATGATTGGATCAATATTCATTTTGTTTTCTCTTATACTTTTAGCTTTTACACTAATATGGCCTTGATTGTCAAGTGACCATAGTACTGGAAAGAGTCTGTTGCAGTAGGAATAGACAAGATTATATTTTTCATATATGTGCTTGAAGAGAATACTATTTTTTAAATCAAGCTAAACTAGGATCGCATTACTGAAATTTTTTTAAATCTCATTTGAAGTTTGATTGAAGGCACACATATTATTTCTTTTATGTAAACACAAACATGTGCAATTTCTCCTGCAAGGAAGAACCTTAATGACAAATACATTTAACTATACATGTGACACCAAATTCAGCATTTATACCATCAATTTTTTTTATCATGATATAAGTAGAAATTTTATTTCTCTTTTTTTTAAATTAAAATGTTTTTTTTATTATTATTATAGATTCAAGTGTTGTCATTAAAGAATTTTTTTGTTACAGCCAACTCAAAGAAGTTTCTGTTATTATGAACTTTTGTTTTTCTTTCAATATGAACTGAATACTTTTCATTAGATACATTGTAATTATAGTTGCTTTAAAACATGTACAGTTGTTACATTTTTTATCATCAATGACCCAGAAAAGTTTTGTAATATATTTTCAGCTATTACTGTATACATCTTGTCATAATTCAAACACATTTGTAAAAGGCTTACTTGAACTTCATATTTACTTTTTATTTTTATGTACAGTTACTCAAATTTTTAGGCTGATATTATCAGGTTTTATAAATTTGCTGTTGCATGAAAAATATCATATTTGTATTATTCAGACCAAGTGTTCTCAATTTAATTGAATGGTTTCTTTGTCTGCCACAGATTCCCATCTTAAAGAGACAGCTGAAGGAAAGCAAGGACACCATTCAGCGACAGAAATCTGAAATTGATGGTTTGAAATCCAAACTGGATATGTCTAATTCCAAATTGACAGGAACAGAAAAAGCTTTGTCTGAAGCACTCAGAGACCTCAAGCAGGAGAAGGATAGATTCCTTAAAGCTTCAAATGACTGGAGCAAAAAATTTAGAACTTTGGAAAGTCAGACAAAAGAAGCCATTCACAAGATGGAACGACACAGAGATAACTTAATGATAAAAGAGAAAGAATGTAGACGAATGGAAAATGAGTTGAAAACTGATCAAAATAAACTAAGGGACTATGAACGAGAGATTTTGAAATTGAAAGCCGTTGAACAGGAATATCGGCAAGCAAAAGAGAGACTAGATGACTCAGAAAGACATGTGAGTGCTTTGAAGATAGAACTTAGTGAAAAGGATGTGCAATGTAAGAAAATGGAAAGTGACTATGAGCAGCAGATAAGAGACATGATTCAAGAGTATACAAAAGAGAGAGATGATATGGAACATCATCTGGAGGACACAAAAAAGAAGCTGATGGAGGCACAGCGAAAAACTATGTCTGATTCCTTGACTTCCAATATTACTGATATAATGAGAGAGAAGGATGACATCATTGCCCAACTTGAGGAGAAGATGATTGAGAATGACAGAAAAATGGTTGAGTTGACAGAAGAGTTGAATGCAGAGGTTGAAGAAAATTCTGAACTCCAACATAATGTTGAGATCCTACAGAAGGAACGAGACAGTATCCAAAAGAAGTTGAAGGAATTGGAGAAATCAGTGTCTCATTATCAGTCTCAACTCACTCGCATGGAGAAAGAGAATGCATCCATCAGAAAACACATGGAGGACTTGAGAAAAGAGAACACTGATCTAGGAGAAAAGATTTTTGTTGAGAAAGGAGATCATTCAAAGTTGTTGAAGGACAGAGATGATTTGAAGATAGATGTGGAGGAACTTGAGACAGAAGTCATGCAGTTGAGAGATGCCTTGAAAAAATCTGAGGAGCATGGGCTTGAGAAATTATCATCAATTGATAGTGAACAAGTGAACACTATGTTCCACACTTTAGTTCTTGCTGAGTCTGAAGTGAATCAGCTCAGCGATGCTGTTCTTGGTATGAGAAAAACGTTTGAGATGATCCTTCCTCAGATTAAAGAAGGAGAGCAAAAGAAAAAGCTGGTAGTTGTAGCTGAAATGATGGAAGATCTGGGAAGAAAGTGTAATGCAGTTACAGACATCTTGAAAGATGGCATTGGTGTGGATGAAATTCAGGAGCATAATGTGAAATCTGAGAAATCTCAGTTGCTTGAGGTAGTCCAGAAAGAAAAGGTTACTTTGCAAAAAAAGTATGATGAAGCTGAAGATGAGATGAAACGACTAAGAAAAGATCTTTCTGACTTGCAAGATAAATGTAAAAAACTTGAGAAAGAAGATGCTGATGCAAAGGAGCCAGTGAATACCATTGAACTAAAGTATAAAACCAAACTAGAGAGTCTTAATTCAAAGATTGAAACCCTGGCCTCCAAGCACAAAATTCAAATACAGAAAAAGCCAATGACTAGCTCTCTGGTTACTTCAAAAGTCATTTCAGAGGAGATTGAAGACCAACTTAGTTTACTGGATGAAAAGATTAGTGCAGTTGGACAGGTATTGCAGTCACAAGAACCTAAGCATTCTGTAGATGGTCATAGTGAGGATGAATCGGAATCAGATGACTCTGAGTTCTATTCCGAGTCAGAAGAGGAATCAGAGGAAGGGACAGAAAGTGATGAGGACACAAAAGATGAAAGTTGTATAACAGATGTTTCTGATAATTCCCAGCTTATTTTCAAACTGAAGGAAATGAAGCAGCAGCTTGAGCTTACTAATAGCAAGCTGAAAGACACATTGGATATGAGTGATATGTCTGAAGCATCAGGGAGAGGTACTGGAACAGAAAGCTTGGAGACTGAAGGAGAGTTGAGAAAGACCTTGATAAATTGTGGTGACAAAATTGATTCATTAACAAGGAGACTGTCAGAGGAAGTGAGGAGGGGTAAAAGAGAAGCACCAAAGTTTTCAGATAATACTTGGGCTTTCCAGGAATGTGTACATAAGGTCAGGGAAAGGATGGCTGAACTTACAGTTTTGGTCCATGAACATGAAGAACTCAATGCAAAGGAAATTAAGGTCATCCAGCAAAAGCTTAATGGGTTGAGAGAATATGTTGAACATGTGGACAACTTGATTGAATCAGATTGGGAAATAGCTGGCAAGCTTGCAAAACAAGAGTCAAAGTTTCAGCACTTGCTTGCACGCAAGGAAAAAGCAGCAAGGAAGAGCACATTAAAATATGAGGACAAACTTCATCTTTATGGGGACAGACTGGCATTTGAGGCAATGATTTTGGTGCAAATGGCAGTTCTTGTTCAGAGGCAGCAAAGTGGTAGTATATATAAAGACACACTTCTCAGGGAAATTCATGATGTGAATCTTCAGATTCTTGAGTTGCAGAGGAGAGTGGACTCTACAGACATGCATCAATCCTTAAATGATGCTGACAAAGACATTGTCTCTTCATATGCAGCTTTGCTAGCAGAAAGAATAGTGTTAGAAGGGCAGATTGCCTCCTGTGCTATCATGCCAGATACTGAAATGTTAGCTAATGCAGAGATTCTTTCAGCTCTACAAGTTTCTGATAGTCCTGCTGTATTGGCAACAGAAATATTTATACGCTCTCAGTTAGACTCCTCATTGGGCCAACAGTTGAAAAAATTTGCTGAAAATATGGACCAATTTTCGAATCATATCATAACAAAAGCTGTTATACAAGGTGAAATTACTCATGCACTGCAACAGGTGAAAAAGAAGTTTTATTCTCAGTGTGGAAATAAAAATGATTTACCGTTACTTGTAACCAAAGAAAGAAAGTTTGCATTTGAACAGTTAGAATCAAGGCGCAAAAAGATTCTTGATATTGTGAATGAATATGAACCAATGGCAATGACAATTTTAATACAGTTAATAGAGATTGAGAAAGGCCCAGGTTCTCCAACAGTAGATGTTGTATGTGATAAAATTTCATCGCTTGTGTTAAAACAGGTGGAAGAGTTTAATAAAGCTTTGAATACTTCTGACTCTGTTGAAAAGGCGAAGCTTCAGAGTATTGTTGATCATATATATGCAGAGATGGAAGATGTGGTTGCAATTTTTAGGGAAGAGTATGAGTGTTATGTTCAGACAGCTTCACCAGACATAGATCACAAAGTTTTAAGATACTCCATTGACAGTGTTGTTGAAGACTTGGCTGGAATCACTGTTCAGAAAGCAGTTTTAGAGGGAGCATTTTCTGTTGTTGCAAATCTTTATAGTCAGTCACCAGATGTTTCAGAGGCACAGTTTTTTGAAAAAATAGAAGGTGAAGAACTACAAGACTTTGTTCAAAGCCTTGGGCAGATATTGTTGACAGAGGCTGAAAACAAGCAGGCATTAGCTGCTGATCTACGCAAAAGAGGTGTTGATCGGGAGGCTTTAAGTGGTGTCAGCAGTAGAATTGCTGATTTGGTTGGAGTCATCCCAGATCTTGAGGCCTACCCACAGATGATTGATGCATACACAGCCACACTGGTACGAGAAGCTATGTGTCAGGCTCAACTGACATACACTACTTATAAACTGAAATTACAGTATCATGGGGAATTAAGAGATATTAAATTGAAACTAGAAGCTGGTCAGAAAGTTGAACTTCCATCTGAGATCACAAAGGAGACAGCTAGTGATATTCAGGCATCATTGACAACATTTGAAGAAATACTTGAAAACAAATATCAAGATGAAAGTGCAGTGCTGGAGCTGTTGGAATCAGAAATAAAGAAACTTAGGTCTGTTTCACCAGATCAGTTTGAAACTCAGCTGAAGAAATTGGAGAAGACATTCCAACAGGAGGTGTCAAATTCAAAAGAGCGTCAGAATGTCCATATCGATGTTTTGAGGCAAGAGATTAACACAGTTGTTCAGAGAGTTGAGAAATTCTTGGAAGAGTATGAAAAACAGAAGACTGGTCTTATAGCAGATTATGAGGACCGGATAGCCACACTGCAGGATGAGTTTGACATCCTTAGGATTGATCATGAACAGGAATTGGAACAGGTAAAGCAGGATATCATGACAGCTGTCAGTGCTATCAAAGCAAATGAAGAAACTCTTGAGAGTGGCAACCCTGAACAGGAGCAACTACTGCAAATGCAACTGGATGCACAAAGAGAAGAGTTCAGTGTAAGTTTGATTGAGTTTCTTCAAATAAACATTTATCTTTCAAATATGCAGACATGTAAAAGGTTATATCGAATTGGTACAATATTGCACAATAAATTTAATTTATAACAATATCATATATGTTTTATAATGTGCTCTTTTTTTTCTCCATTACCTTTACGTTGTCAGAATAATTTAGTATTTGACCATATTGCACTGCTTTATATTTTACAACTCATGTGTCAATCAATAACATGGTGTATTAAGAACTACTTTGATTGTATATATATTTATTACATTGTGAATAAACTAAACAATATTTCATCAATTTGAAAATAAAGATTATATAAAGTTAATTTTGTGGACGAGGTCACCAAATCACAAGTGAAACTTTCAAACAAGCAAATGAATAAATGTGATATTTGGAATGTTAGCAACAGGAGAGATGCAGTAATTGAAAATAACATTTTGATAATTTTGACAGTTAATTGGACAAATATTTGTAACTTTTCACAAACAGAATGGTTCAGACTATGACCAGTACTCTTTAGGGTCTATTAAAATAGCACAGGAAAGTATAGTGATGCCAAGGATTATAGCATTAATTTACCATTTTACAACAAAAGGTTTTATTGGAAACTACGAGCCTCAGAGCCAGTAAGCCGAGATGATGAAAAGATATTTTTTTCTGCTAGCTAAATGGACTATAACACAGCAGTTACATTGCCATTTTCTGTTACTTTTTTGATAAAGTGTTAGGCTAGCAATAGTCTTGAAGACATACACTGTATGATACAGGTCATTGCTGGGGTCCCTTCAACAGCAAGCATGCAAGTGATAGGGTATAAACATGTCTTGAGCTGATAATAAGAATGGTAATAAATATGCTTTACATTTATGCACCTTGAATTTCCTCAAAATGTATTTTTTTAGTTCTGCAAATTCATGGAAAACCTGATACACACTGAAATTCAAAATTGTACTGTAATTTCAACTTAATTTCCAATTGAAATCACATTCTCCTTACTGCACTGAATTGACCCAATAAATCTTGACCATTATAAGCAGAAAAGCAGCAGAATTGAGTTGGATCAACAAATAAACAAGAGCCATCCATTCCAGACTAACTGCATAAGTTTTTCAATTGTTTAAAATATTATTCTCAATTTCAATTTTATGTTGACAAAAACGAGAATATTTTAAAAACTAATGTCAGTCATGCATTGAAATTCAAAGATCATTGGGCAATTCTATGTGCACATTAATAGTGTTGCTGTCTATCGATGAATCTATGGTTGTGCATTTATTTTGAAATACAGCTTAAATTCAATTACTTTGTTTCTTCTGGTGTATTCCTTTATTATTAAGCCTTAGGTTGGAAAACAAAATGAGTATATAATAAAAAGGTTACTGTATTGGTATTGGAATATTATGAACTCGATTTTGGGGAATAATACTGCACCCCTAAGGTTGTGCAGTATTACTTAGTAAAAACTCATTCATAATTTCCCATACAAATGCAGTAACCTATAAATACTTATAATAATATTGTATATGATATAGCAGTATCATGTATGACAGGATACTTATAATAATTTGTATATTATGATGTACTTACAGCAATATCATATATAACAATATTATATATGATATAGTAATATCATATATGACAAGATACTTATATAATTTGTATATTATGATGTACTTATAGCAATATCATATATAACAATATTATATATGATATACTTATAGTAATATCATATAGGACAAGATACTTATATAATTTGTATATTATGATGTACTTATAGCAATATCATATATAACAATATTATATATGATATACTTATAGTAATGTCATATATGACAATATTCTTATGACAGTATTGTATATGATGATATACTTTGAGCATTATAGAGTATATGACAATATACTTATAACAATTTATATTCTAACAGACATAACTCATGTCATGAGCATTAAAGTTCAGTCAGTTAATACAAATGCGTGTTCTGCAATGTTCACAAAATAGCATATCAGATTTCAGCAAAATTCAGTTCTTTGCATTCTTATCTAGAATTATGCATGTTACAGAGTGTTAATTTTTATCACTGTCATTTTCAATTGTTCTACTAGTGTTTGGCTTCCTTTGTAACTAGATAACTTTTCCATTTGTATTGATTAACTTTAAATTTATTCATTTATTGCACACATTTTGCCATATCATGTAATGGCAGTAATTTTTTTTATAAATAAGGAGCTGGAAGTACAAGAATAAATAGTTATATTGATTGCTGAGAAAGTCACTATTTTGAATGGAGCTTCAATTGTCTTAATTTTTTTATTTGGGAAAGTTTTTCTTCTCACTTTAAAAGAGACTTCTAGAAGAAGTTCTGCAGAAGATTCAGATGGCTGATGTCAGTGAAGATCTAACAGAAAGACTGGAAGCTCAACTTCATCAGCTTAGAATACATCCTGAACAGACATTGCAGGTACATTATTTTTCAAAATGCAATTGTAAGTGTTATGGTGAAATTTAAAGTTAATCATTTTGAACCAAGATTAACAAGTGAAAGATTTTGTGTAGTATTTCAGACTAGTTTGGACTAAGATTTAAAAGTAGTAGATCTCTTGTAATTGTTTAACTGTTTCAGACTAGCTTGGGTTAAGATTAAATATTTGGATATATATATATATATATATATATATATATATATATATATATATATATATGATGCATGTCATTCGGTATACGTTTTTTGCTCTGTTGTCTCGGGTAATTTGAATTGATCAAGAGCTTATTGTACATAAACATCATGCCAAATTTCCTATCACAAACAAAAAGACCTTACTGGACATTTTTGGTATCTCTAAGAGATGCAGTTCCATAAAAGGTAATAAGAAAATTCAGCAGAAATGGCTATGAAAATCTCTTAGGGATATTAACATACAATATATTTGATTCCCATTACAAGCCAGTTTTTCCACTTTTTCTCAAATACCTATTTTTAACAGTAAAGTTTTTATAATGCATTGGTTGGTATAATTATTCAAGAAATCAGAATGTTTTCATTTATAAACTGATTTGTTTAATTCTTTCACATGTATAAATTGTCAAAAAGTCTTCAATGTTAACATGAGATGAATTCACTACCCAACATAGTCAAGGTTGACCTCATTCTTGTGTAAATACATGAATCATTGCATACTGTTCTGCACTTTAATTTGACCTGCATGGAGCACTTGCACCTCACCTGGTCATGCAGTTTTAGTTCACTTCCTTCCCAAGAGTCCTTGGAAGGTGGTCAGAGATCTAATAAGCAAAAAGGTTGGTAGCAGTGATATTTTCAAATTATTTTGTTTAGCTATTCTTGATATATGCAATCATGGGATGAAGACATTTTATTCATTTTGGCTTTGCATCCCAGTGTCATGTCTGGGAGATAGTGTAGTAGGTAATGTTTCCAAAAAATCATTTGGTAATTTGCTATAGTAGCAAATTTTGGATGTAGCTCTGGTTTCAGTTAAAAATTTGCTTTTTGTATACTTAATGAAATATGTATATTTGGCACAATTTGATTATAAAGGTCAGTTTTTAAAAAAATTCTACTTTAAATAGTATTCATTTTAGTATAATCAAATTACTATGTGTTCCAGCAAGACATGCCACTTTCCATCACTCCACAACCAATGGGGACCTCCACACCAAATATCAAAGATTTATCGCATGTATCAGAAGGAGATGAGTCCTTATTAAAAGAAATGGAAAAATCTGAGGACGTAAGTACACGTGAACCTTTTTTCTGGGTGAATCAGTTTCTCATTTTTAATGATAATTCTCTTACAAATTGGTATTGCCAAGCAGGATGTTGTATGGGATAGGATTGGCATCACCAAGCAGGATGTTGTATGGGATAGGATTGGCATCACCAAGCAGGATGTTGTATGTGACAGGCTTGGCATCACCAAGCAGGATGTTGTATGGGATAGGATTGGCATCACCAAGCAGGATGTTGTATGGGATAGGATTGGCATCACCAAGCAGGATGCTATATGTGATAGGATTGGCATCACCAAGCAGGATGTTTTATGTGATAGGTTTATTAAATCCCTAATGCTGCTATTTATCATAAATTTTACCATTCTTAACTAAAGTTTGGACGGAAGGATTTGAATGGAATAATCAAGGTGTTAGGTTTAAAGGACATAAAATATTTTCAGTTTATAATTATGAAGTACCACCCCTTCATTCAGTCAACAGAGTTGCTCATAATTTCATTATTTTTAATTTGAGATGTAATTAAGAGAGATGTGATCGCTTCAAAAGAAAAAGCAAGCATTATATAACAGTAAGACTTTGGGTGAATATTGGTTATCAACTGTACTGTTGGGATAATTTGAAGGGTGATCATGGGTTTAAGATAATGACAATTTGATGTTATGCTTTCATCTGAAATTGGTTGACCCACAGATGCTGCTGATCCACATTGGATTAATTCATACACATGACAAATGGCTGGGTTTCTTAGTTGGAGGGAGAAATTACAAGACTCAGCTGGGATTGAACCCATGGCAGAGGTGGACGCTCTAACGACAAGGCCACCAGAGCGGTGTGTATTGGATTTCTCCACTGATCCAGATTGTAGGATTCAAAAAGATCCAGTTGATATATATCTTCAAAATTTTGGGATCTTTTTGAGTCATAACAAAATAATTTTTAAAACCGTAAACAGAAAAATAGCAGATACTGAATTTTTGGATCCATTTAATTTAAGGATTTCTCATTTCTGGATCCTTTTTTCCCCTTCAGATTGTTGCTCTAGAAATGTCTCCACATAAGCAAGAACTGGAACAGCTGAAGAGAGAAAAGGAAAAGGCTCTTGCAGACGAGATGCGGACAACCAAAGCTGGTAAGTAAAATAAGTACACAGAAGCATGGTGTGTAAAGTAATAAAGTAAAGTAGCTTTCAAAGAGTGATACAGTCCTACCCATTTATGTCTACATCCTCGGGCCCGAGGAAATATTGTCAACATAGGCGGATGTTGAGATAAGTGTTTTTTTTGGGGGGGGGGATGGGCTGAAAAAAGATAAAAAGTTAAAATTCGTCAGCAAAGGGTGACCCGTCATCAGTGAATAGCATCTCACACTCTGAGAAAACAATGGAAATTTTGAGTACATGAAGACAGAATCAGTGTGAAATACATTTGATATTGACAAATAACATTTTGGTTACCTTTGTGTAGTAAAATCTAAATTAAAATATTGCATTGATCACATCCTGATACGAAAAACGTTATGATATTCAACATCGGCATTAGCACATGGTTGGACAGTTGTCATTTACATGCTTCATGTACATGTACTTAAATTGACTTAGATTTTGGTCAGTCTGTTCTCATCTTATTGAGGCTACCAAGGGGATGGGGCTATTCACAGGGAAATGAAAAACTGTCAACAGTACATGTATTCTCCACAAATACTTTTGTATCTGACATTATGACGAACATTAAAGCGACTGAACCAACCACTTATTACAGTCAGTTCTCCACACTAAGTTTTTTTGCAAATGCTCATTGAACCATTTTGATGCTTCCTCCACGTCTTCAAATGTAGCAGTCTTGCTTCTTCCTTTGGGGAGCGCTGTTACCTTCAATGATGTCTTTCTTTATAGACTCAGCAGCTTTCATCCTTCCTGAACGGGTGTTATTTTTAAGTGAAAAAATTTCACAGACCTCTTTGCGAGATGTTCATCTCTTAAATTCCCTAACAGCCAGATATTTAGTTTCCAGAGACTGTAAATTTAATTTGCATTTTACCCTGCTGTTGGTAGCCATCATAAATATAAAGCTAAAAACGAAACTTTCACAGCAAAAAAAACAAACTTGTTTTAAACACTTTCAAAGGTCTCCGAAACGCGTAATCCATATTTTCATGCAATTTTTTTATATGGGATTCAGAAAATAACGTATACAGGAGTCTTCTGTATGCATCAATTTCCTGGACGGCTAATTTAAGGGCTTGCTAGTTCTGCTTCAACCACCTGTTGATTGGGAAATTGTGTTCAGCAATTGATCCTTTTAGCTGTGCTGATATTTACAATCAGAAAATTCAGTGGCTGAAAGATAATGTTGTCATTGTAAGAGTACATCTGAAGAACATTACCCACAAGCTAGGCTGCAAGATCAAAGACTTAACTAGCTGCAGAGTGGTGAGAAAATGTGCTGCTATGTTGTTTTTTTTAACTGACTGCAACATCAAAAGCCTGGCTGCAAGATCAACTAATTGTTGAACAAAGTATGGGTCGGAACTGGCAGCTGGTCGACATGAATGATTAGGCGGTGAAATTTAAGACTGGCGGCAAGATCAAAATATTGTTGAACAAAGTATTGGTCATAACTGGCAGCTTGTCGACATAAACGTTTTGAAAACAAAAGATTTGTTCAAGCTGGGACCAATGGCTTTTGTTGACATATACGTTTTTCTTTTATCTCTGCATCTACATAAGCATGACAAATTGATAGTAATAGTAGACCAAGGGACTGGGAACTTGCCTTTTTGTCGACATAGGCAGCTTGTCGAGATGAGCGATATCGATATAAACGGGTAGGACTGTGTATATATATATATATATATATATATATTGTTTTAAAGCCAAATACTTTGACATCATTAAGACTATTAAGCAGAGATTTTTAAAAATTGTTTTTAATTAAATAAAGATTTGAAGAAATTTGAGTGTTAGTAATCTCAATTTGCAAACCTAGATTGTATGACTGGATCAAAATTGTTTTAAAGGTTTGAAATAAAGTTTGGTTTCTGGTGATTGCACCTCTGGCTTTTTTAATCTTATATTTAAACAAGGACCAAAAATGAAAGATAATGTTATTTATAAGGCTATTTGATTTTTGTTTTAGCTCTTGATGCCATGAGGAAGGCATATGAGGTGGATTTGGAACAGGAAAAAGAAAGGTACCGACATGCCTTAAAGACTATGTTCACAGATGACTATGTACAGGAAATCCGACACAGACATGAGTAAGTATTATGATACAGATAATAAGTACAAGATATCTTTAACTCTTGTGGAAAATTACACAATATGAACAAGGGGTCTGAGTGATCTAAAGTGCTCTCCGTTACAGATCACTGCCATCTCACCTCTGCGTGGGTTTGAGTCTCGGATTTGGCCAATGTGGGTATGTGAAAAAGGTTGCCAGTAGCTTCTCGTGCGTCTGTGGTTCTTTCTGGGGTTTTCCCGGGTTCTTCCTCCACAGTTAATACTGACTGCCATGTACAGCCTATCTTGTGCTGAGAAATGGTGTTAAACCCTACTACAACAACAACAACAACACAATATGAACTGGATACTGAGTGTACTTGCTTCGTTAGTTGTAAATGAAATTGAAAAATTATACAATATAAAACTGGTTACTGAGCGTACTTGCTTGGTTGGTTGTAAATGAAATTATACAATATCAAACTGGTTACTGAGTGTACTTGCTTGGTTGGTTGTAAATGAAATTATACAATATCAAACTGGTTACTGAGTGTACTTGGTTGGTTGGTTTCCAGTCAGAAGACAAGTATCTTGTGAAAATCTTGTTACTGCAACTCCATCTGAATGGATGATTAAATTAACGTTTTGTTTTTTAACCGTAGGATGTTTTACATTGTTTAATTGTTATGGAATAAAAATTTGATATCCAGTATGGTTGTGATGGCAGCAGTCTTGAAAATCTTGTTATCACTACTCTTCCTAAATGGAAAGTCATATTGAATGGGATTTTCACCAGAAGACCTTGTGATGTCTAACTGGCTGAACATGAAAATGTCACTTGCACATTCAGTAGAGCATCCACAACAGCCACCTTGAGACTCTTGTTATCACTACTACTCCTTAATGGACAGTTGTATCATTACAGTGTAATTTTACTGAAAGACTTCTCATCACATCTTTTTTAGGGTATAATTAAAATAGTGAAATAGATCTAATATTGCATACACAGTGACCAATGTGAAAATCTTGTTGAAATTCTATATCAAGTTTTCACTGATAGACTTTGTGTGATGTCTGGTTGGTCATAAGAAAATGGTACCAATCTGACCTCCGATATGGCCACCACAGTGGCCATCTAGAAAATCTTATTTTAGCTACTTTTCATGAATGGCTTCTAATGCTGACATTGTGCTTTGACCAGAATACTTGTTATGATGTAGAGTTGGTCCTAAATCTTATATCCAATATGGCCACCATGTTAACCACAGAGCCTGATTTAAAAATCTTGTTACTGCTGAAGAATATCAGAGATGGTTTGAACACTCAGCAGTTACAAGGAAGAATAATCTTATCTTCAGTTCCTGGATTTTTATTTCACCCAGTGTCTTAGCAAATGCTGAGTAAAAAAATCAGCATGTAATGTTGTTTTTATTAAAGTTCTTATAGTATACTAATGCCAGCATGGATGTGGGAGGTCATGGGTTTGAACCTTGGCAGAGTCATACTAACGACTTATGTAAATGTACTAACAGTTGCCTCACTAGGTGCTCACGAATAAGAGGTTAGTGTTAGGCCTGGTGTTAGGAGCATGTGACTGGGATGGACATCATGTTATATGTCTGCAGTCTGATGCCCAAGTGCTATACATCAAAATGAATCGTTTTCACTGAAGACATTGTAGTGATATGACTGGAAAATTGTTAATGTTACTTAAAAATTTCAATCAGACACACAGTATAATAATGCTTAAATATGATCTTCAGCTTATTCTTTGTTTTCTATTTCAGACAAGAGGTGGGTCGTTTACGTGAGGAGCTGAAGCAGGTGAAAATGCATTATGAAAGTAAGACTGAGGATTATAAGCTGCTTGAGGACAGACTAGAGCGGACCAAGGTTGACTATCAGCAACACATCAACCAACTCCACTCAAGGTAATTGAGGATACTTTCTTGCCAGCATGGGAACTTACTGGATCAATCCATAATTAGATTTGCTGGTGAAATGCCTTACTTGTTATGATTTTATGGTCATGATCCTAAACTATGTAACAGAAAAGAGGAAAAACAAACAAGTTTTGTAAAATTCAACAAATTTATTTACCTAGAATGCAAAATGAAATTTAAAAAGAACATGCAGGATTGTGAATTAATCACCAAAGAGTCTCAAAAGTTCTATCACAAGTACAAATGTATGAAGTTCCAATTAAATTAAGCTGCATATTCAGATAAGTTCCAATATTGAATGTGTTGATGTGCCTGTAGTCTTGAACATGTTAATGTGCCAGTTGACTGGAATGTGGTGATGTGTTAAATCTTTTGATATATCACAATAATATAATCTAAACTTTCCTTGACTCTATTCAATGTAATTCCAAATTATTGTTTTAGTCCAAGATAATATTGAGCATTTTGTAATTACAATCAGTATATAGATCCACCCAGATTAAAAACTCTACAAAAAAAACTCATTCTCCTGTGGTTGTTTTGGGTAAGAATGAGTAATTTGTCAAGTCTCAGTTTCAAGCAAACCTGTTTGCGGCCATTAATAATGATTTAAATATTTAATCTATACTCAGAAAAATATTATGTTATTTGCAAACAAAATGTCACTGGCCTTGTATCTCTATTAACTTGATCTTAATCATTACAAAATACAGATATACATAACTTAACAATCATTACAGCAGACTTAACAATAATTACAGCAGACAATACAGATTAAATATACAGAACACATGTATATTATAATTACCAGTGGAAATACAGTGCAATAGGTGTATAGTGATCAGTACAGCAATAGGTAAATAGCAGTTGTTTTGAACTGGTCTTTATATTCTGCATGTGATTTTATTATATAACTACAATCAGTTCAGTGCTAACAGAGCAGTTTATTATTAGTTTAATGTCATTTTCACACACAGTTCCACAAAATTACATGTTTCCTATGAAAATAAGTAACTATTTTATGAGCACTCATTTTCCTCAAAGATATAGTATGGCACAAGTTATATTTATGTACAAGGCTATTCATCTCAGTTCTTAAAGCACTTGACTGCTTTATTGAGCAAATTTCAAGTAGCTGAATGATTATGAGCGAGTTTGACAGGTGAAGTACTTGGCTGCTACAAACTTAAATTGGCAAGACAATATCTTTGGCCAGAAAATAGTAAAATCTTTGACTCGAGTTGTTCATCATTGACTTCATTCACACAACTGTGACAACAATTAATTTGGAAATTCCCAGCCACTCCAGTCTTTGGCATTTCATAGCTATCAGCAGCAGAAGTGTGCCACAGTTGAAAGTGTAGTTAACTAAAGGTATACTGATTATGGCTGTTATAGAATAATGGATCTGGGAGTGGGAGCTTATAAGCTTTGCTAGAAGTAATCACATGCGAACCTAGTTTCTTCATAGTTGTTAATAGCAAGGTGCAATGTTTGTGGTTTTTACCTGCTAGCCTAGCACAGTCTCCAAATTAAAATTTATAATCTTTTTGTATGGAAAAATTGGGATAATTAACATGCAATTTTGTTGGCCCACCAAGTCCACTATGACTGTCCAGCAGTCAGTGTTATGATGTTAGGTTGTTGAACTATGGAGTGCTCATGGGCATTTGTCAGGGTAAACACATTTGTGGTAATGATGCATCAAAAGGCAGAATTATCCCAAGAGTTTTCAGATCTATTGGTCATGGTGTGTTGTCTGTCATCTGTCCATTCATTACCACAAGTTTGCTATCACTGTTCCTAAACTACTTGAATGATTGCCTTGAAACTTTCTTGGTCTAGTTGGTTCTAAATGAAATTGGTGCTGATTGGATATTCCATATGGCTGCAAATGTGGCTGTCACGAATCATGTTTCTGCTAATCTTCATGAATGGATGGTCATTGTAACATAATATCGTGATTTTTTTGTTGTTGTAATCACCATTCTATTTATTGCTTCTTCTACTGAATGGAAAGACATATTGCTATGTGTTTTCACCAAAACACTTATGTTTAGTTAATCTTGGGTAAAAATTGTGCTTTTCGAATGACAATTATGGCTGCCCTCGTATAGGTCTTGAGTATTGTGATAGGTTTTCACCAGTAGATTTTATATGATGTCTTCTTGATCCTAAATGAAAATGGTTCTGATGTGATGTCCACAGTGGCCATCTTGAAAACCTTGTTACTAACTGGAGTCTAGAATAATATTGCCATAGGGTTTTCACCATGTACACAACAGCTGCTAATTTTAAAATCTTACTATCATGGAAGAATAGCAGATTGAAATTTCAAATGAAGAATTGAGCTTGAATTCTTAGAAATTCTTTTTCAGTCTTTCTTTGCATCAGCCTTTTTTTGGAGGGGATTTATCTATTTCAAGATTAATGAATGGTGATTAAAAATATTTTATATGGAACTGAAATACTGTACTTGATTTAAAAACTAAGCTAGTCCTCCTTAACATATGTGAATGCTAAACTGTTTCATATATGCATGGGCAGAGAAGGGATTGAAGCTAGTTAGTGTGAAACAAGGAGGGGTTGGGGTAGGTATGAAGAACTAAATCATGGGATAATGCTGCTTGCTATAGAGCTAAAGTATTTCATTTTCATCACAAACTTAAATGAGTACTTGACCGAGAATGTCATGTCATCTTTTTTTTATCCAGAACAACAAATGAGCACTTGACTGTTATTTTATTTTAATCCTGAACAGCAATGAGTACTTGACTATGTCATTTCATTTTTATTCCAAACAGCAATAAACACTTGACTATCATTTCATTTTTGTCCCAAACAACAATGAGTACTTGACTATGTCATTTCATTTTTATTCCAAACAGCAATAAACACTTGACTATCATTTCATTTTTGTCCCAAACAACAATGAGCACTTGACTATGTAATTTCATTTTTATCCCAAACAGCAATGAGCACTTGTCTTGTCATTTCATTTTTGTCACAAACAACAGTGAGCACTTGACTATGTAATTTGATTTTTATCCCAAACAGCAATGAGCACTTGACTATGTAATTTCATTTTTATCCCAAACAGCAATGAGCACTTGTCTTGTCATTTCATTTTTGTCCCAAACAACAATGAGCACTTGACTATGTAATTTGATTTTTATCCCAAACAGCAATGAGCACTTGTCTTGTCATTTCATTTTTATCCCAAACAGCAATGAGCACTTGACTTGTCATTTCATTTTTGTCACAAACAACAATGAGCACTTGACTATGTAATTTCATTTTTATCCCAAACAGCAATGAGCACTTGTCTTGTCATTTCATTTTTGTCCCAAACAACAGTGAGCACTTGACTATGTAATTTCATTTTTATCCCAAACAGCAATGAGCACTTGTCTTGTCATTTCATTTTTATCCCAAACAGCAATGAGCACTTGACTTGTCATTTCATTTTTGTCACAAACAACAATGAGCACTTGACTATGTAATTTCATTTTTATCCCAAACAGCAATGAGCACTTGTCTTGTCATTTCATTTTTGTCACAAACAACAATGAGCACTTGACTATGTAATTTCATTTTTATCCCAAACAGCAATGAGCACTTGTCTTGTCATTTCATTTTTGTCCCAAACAACAGTGAGCACTTGACTATGTAATTTCATTTTTATCCCAAACAGCAATGAGCACTTTACTATGTCTTTTCATTTTTATCCCTAAATGAGCACTTGACTGTCATTTTATTTTTTTTATCCTAAACAGCAATGAGCACTTTACTATGTCATTTCATTTTTATCCCAAACAGCAATGAGCACTTGACAGAGATGTTGAATAGTGAGATAGAGAAGTTGAAGCAGTTCATCAGCAGCAGGACGACCGGCACAGTCACTGGTAGTTCTACAATAGAAGAGGAACTCTATGATGCACAGGTAGGTATAAAGTAAGAGATGCACTATTTAATGGAAGGGGTCTTTTGAACAAAAAATTTTCTTTTAGCATGTAATATTTCTTTTTTAAATAATAAAATAATGGATATATTATTGCCTTCTATAAATCAGAGCTCATAGTCATTGACAAATCCACTTAGGAAATAACAGGCAGATGATTTTTAGATTCATTTTGTATGTCTGATAATTAAATTTTATTTGCCTGTACAAATATGCAAAGTGAATATATGGGCATTTGTAATAATTTAGTGTAAGGTAAAACATACGTGTTAATTTAGTCCTTACCTAAACAGTGTGCATACAAAACTATTTTCGCCTGAAATGGGAAATAAATGACCACTCCATTAATGGACACAAGAAAATGTTGTAGCAGTTTGCAGTGAACACATAATGATGTACTAGTTGACAGTGAACACCTAATGATGTACTAGTTGATAGTGTACACATAATGATGTGCTCATTGGCAGTGAACACCTAATGATGTACTACTTGACAGTGAACACCTAATGATGTACTAGTTGATAGTGTACACATAATGATGTGCTCATTGGCAGTGAACATATAAGGATGTGCTAGTTGGCATAGAATATACAAGGATATATTAGTATGGTTAGTTGGCATAGAATATACAAGGATATATTAGTATGGTTAGTTGGCATAGAATATACAAGGATATATTAGTATGGTTAGTTGGCATAGAATATACAAGGATATACTAGTATGGTTAGTTGGCATAGAATATACAAGGATATACTAGTATGGTTAGTTGGCATAGAATATACAAGGATATACTAGTATGGTTAGTTGGCATAAAATATACAAGGATATATTAGTATGGTTAGTTGGCATAGAATATACAAGGATATATTAGTATGGTTAGTTGGCATAGAATATACAAGGATATACTAGTATGGTTAGTTGGCATAGAATATACAAGGATATACTAGTATGGTTAGTTGGCATAGAATATACAAGGATATACTAGTATGGCATAGAATATACAAGGATATACTAGTATGGTTAGAATATACAAGGATATACTAGTATGGTTAGAATATACAAGGATATACTAGTATGGTTAGAATATACAAGGATATACTAGTATGGTTAGAATATACAAGGATATACTAGTATGGTTAGGTTAGAATATACAAGGATATACTAGTATGGTTAGAATAGAATATACAAGGATATACTAGTATGGTTAGAATAGAATATACAAGGATATACTAGTATGGTTAGAATAGAATATACAAGGATATACTAGTATGGTTAGAATAGAATATACAAGGATATACTAGTATGGTTAGAATATACAAGGATATACTAGTATGGTTAGAATATACAAGGATATACTAGTATGGTTAGAATATACAAGGATATACTAGTATGGTTAGAATAGAATATACAAGGATATACTAGTATGGTTAGAATAGAATATACAAGGATATACTAGTATGGTTAGAATATACAAGGATATACTAGTATGGTTAGAATATACAAGGATATACTAGTATGGTTAGAATATACAAGGATATACTAGTATGGTTAGAATATACAAGGATATACTAGTATGGTTAGAATATACAAGGATATACTAGTATGGTTAGAATATACAAGGATATACTAGTATGGTTAGAATATACAAGGATATACTAGTATGGTTAGAATATACAAGGATATACTAGTATGGTTAGAATATACAAGGATATACTAGTATTTTTAGAACTGTTCTACTGTTTTGATTTTAAAAAAACTGTCACCTGCTCAACTCATCAATTCAGAGTACCTTTTATTTCATTTTGTTTCCTTATTATAGAATACAAGGTTTTAAGGTTTTATAGTTACTGCTATTTCAGTCTGTTAACATTTTCATTTCTCTAGCATAACTTGGAACTTTTGTGGTGTGTATAATAATATATATATTATTTCTGTCCATCCATCCACATTCATTATCCTATTTTATTTCTGGATTATCACTCTTAAAGGTATCTCACTTAAACTCTGTATACTATTGGCCCAGTGCCTAATGTTAGTTAACAATTATTCAGTTGAATTATATTTAATGCTTTCATCCTTTATCCAAATTTGAGTTTGGGGGCAGTAATAAACGCAGAAACTGTTGCTTTGTCCATCAGTCTGTCTGACCATAAACATTTTGATTTCTGGCACATAACTCCAACTGTTATAGATATTTCAACTTCAAATCAAATGAGTTGCATGGAGATATACTGAGCATGTTCTACATTCAGTATTTTTTACATTACCATGGAAATACTGTCATATAAGTAGTGTAAAAATTGAGAGTTCTGCCTCATGGGATGCTTGAAGTAGTGTAAAAATTGAGTCTGATTAAATGGTATTTTCCGTAATAGTTTTTATTGAAGCAGGATGCATAAGCAGGATGTGTTCTCTTGAAGTCTTTGGTTTTTGTTGCTCCCACCCCACCCCTGAGAAAGACCCCTATATTTTATTAATTCATGTTGCAAAAAAGTTGAGGCAACTGATTTAAAAAAATGACTTAATTCAATATTTATGAACTGGTTATATGTTTGACATTTTTAGTGTCTAAGAAAGAGAAAATAACAATCTGTTTCCTATTCTATTCCAACTTTATAATAGATCATGGTTCGAGTGAAGGACACAGAGCTACAGAAATTACGTAATCAAGTGAAGAACTTGGAGAACAGCGTGGAACGGTCCGTTGAGGAACAGCGATACACAATGACCCAGTATCTCCAGCAGCTGAAAAAGAACCAGGAACTCAAACAGAAGCTTGAGAGTGAGTCCTTCCCACAAAGAGAAATGAAGGATAGCTCTCAAGATGATGATAGAGGTGTAAGGGCTCTTAGAAGGGGTATGTATAATCTTCATTTTACATTAGACAATTATTTTACAAAATACTCTACTGGATTTTTCACCATTTGCACTTTATCTCAAGTCATTTGGACTTGTTTCTGTTCTATATGTGCATGCAAAGCATTCAAGAGCATAGACGATGCCTTTCTTGTCAGCCATAATATGAGGATAGCTGGATTTTTTTCCCCTTTCTTTACAGTGAATTAATTCTTTTATTTATTCAAACAGCTCCATCTTTCCACCATCGAGCTAGAAGTCCCAGTCCTGAAGGCCCATCCCCAAGGAAAGAAGCTGAAGGTCATCACAGCAGGGACTCCTATAGGCGACGTCATCTGCAGCCCAAAGGTTAGTATGTTTATAAACCTAATTTGGAAAGAAAAGATTCTGCTTTTGAGGGTAAATTCCTTTTGGATTGAAAAGGTTGTGGAATTTGAGAAAAATTCCATTTGGAAGGAAAATGTTGTGGCTTTGTGGAGGAATTCCATTTGGAAGGAAAAGGTTGTGGCATTTGGGACAGGTTCCATTTGAAAGAAAAAGGTGGCTTTGTGGGGAAATTGCATTTGGATGGAAAAGGTGGCTGTGGGGAAATTCCATTTAGAAGGAAAAGGTGGCTTTGTGGGGAAATCCCATTTGGAAAGAAAAGGTGGCTTTGTGGGGAAATTCCATTTGGAAGGAAAAGGTGGCACTGTGGGGAAATCCCATTTGGAAAGAAAAGGTGGCTTTGTGGGGAAATTCTGTTTTGGAAAGAAAAGGTGGCTTTGTGGGGGAATTCATTTGGAAGGAAAAGGTGGCTTTGTGGGTAAATCCCATTTGGAAAGAAAAGTTTGCTTTGAGGGGAAATTCTATTTGGAAAGAAAAGGTTGTAGGTTTTTTTTTTGAAATTCCGTTTGGAAAGAAAATGTAGCTTTGTTGGGAAATTCCTTTGGAAAGTAAAGATTGTGGCTTTGTGTGGAAATTCTATTTGAAGTAAAAGGTTGTGGCTTTGTGGTGAAATTTCATTTGGAAAGAAAAGATGGTGCCTTTGGGTGGAAATTACGTATCATACAAGTTTCAGTATGCTTAGGCAGGAGCTCAGTAAGAAACATAGTTCAGAGTTAACCTAAGAATCAACCACTTATAGCAAATCCTGATGGCATGAAATTGCATTTAATAGGTATGCTTTATTTCCTGTAAAAAATGAACTTCATTTTCACACTTGTACGCCTTGTTCATCTTGCTGTGGTTATGTTTTGTGTCAGGTCAGTTGCTCAGGATTGACAAGTTCCAGAACCATACAGCTATGAATGCAGATACATTTTGGCAAGTGCCACACAAATCAACCCAAAATAGGTCACTGTGGCATAAGTTTCACATTCTAGCAACTTTGCTGTAGTTTTGCATTTGGGTTAGTATCTCAGCCATTGTTTGTCCCAGAGACATGCTACTTAATCAATCAATACATCTTGGTGAGTACCACATGACTCGACTGAAATGACATCACTCTGACATATTTTGCCTGACTGTCACTTTCTCAGTCATTATTAATCAGTCATTCAACGTTGTATGTTTATGTGCATTAGTCAGGACATCATCATATTATAGAAAGTAGAGAATTTTAATGTGTTGGTGAGCAGCATTCATTTGAATCAAAAATAGGTCACTGACTTAATTTGCATGCTTAAGCAGCATTGGTCAACTTTGTTGAGTCAGCTTCGCAGGCATAGTTTACGTCAGAGACATGTAGTTAGGAAGATATGCAATTAGATCACAGTAACTTACATTTTATGCTTTTCATGTTTTGCATTTAGGTCATTATCAGGCATTATAGGTCAGTTATGCAACTTGGTATATGGGTGAATATTGATCAGTACAAGATCATCTTGGTGATTTTGGTTATATTTTACATTTGGTTACATTTTTCATTTTAGGTTTCTACCATTACTCACCACAAATTGTGCAGCTTTGCATGTGGATGTGTTATAAGTACAATAACCCCATAGCAAAATATGGTTACTGCAATATCAGTTTAATTCTGTATTCATGTCAGTCTTTTTTGCATTTTTTGCCTGGTAATATAGGTGTTGTTGATTCTAGCAGTTCTTCCAAAATGTAGGTCACTGTTGTCTGCATTTCATGCTTAAGTGACACAAGTTTTGCATTGGACTTAATTTCTCAGGCGTTATTGGTTACAAAGGCATATAACTTTGTGAATGCATCTTTGTGAGCACAGTGACACTTTACCAAAATTAGGTAACTAAGATATATTTCACACCATAGTAACTTTGGTTACAATTTCCATTCATGTCAGTTTTTCATGCACATTTTACCACAGGGTTGTACAAGAAGGGTAAGGTGGGATATATTTGTTCTTCGAATACAGTTCTAGTTACATAATGAGATTCATATAAGAAGCTACCTTTTCATATTCTTTGGACTTAATGATTAAGTATGCATGCTTACTGGCAAGGACTAGTGTGATGCCATCCAGCCATTCCATTGGTCTTTGCAGGTTTACTTATAAAGGTGATGGCAGTTTCTAAAGTACAAAAATAATAAATATACAGAATTCTTGCCAATTGTCAGCAATTACAAGTCACCATCTGTTACTAAACCCATTACTTGGGATAGTTTTTCACAATGATGTGGTCAGTGAATCAAGTGTAGTAGTTGTCTTTCTTTGTTTCAACTCCTAATCAGTGTTTGCAGTTGATTATGAGTATATTTTAATGTTTTTTTTGTTGCTGTGAATTTGTGTATTGTCATCATTTAGGTGATGGGATAATAGAAAATGGGATTCCATTTTGTTAAATTCATAAGAGTTTATCTGCAAGATTAGCTATTATTGAGTAAAAAGGGAATCTTTTCAACTTTTGGTTGACAAGTCATCCACATTTTCCCTTTTAATATTGCAGATCTGAAAAGATCAAAGAGCAGCCCATCAATTCCTTATGTTTTTGATGGAAAATTGGGAGCTGGTGGGATGGTCCTTCCAGGTTCTGAGAAAACAGGACGTGATTCCAATGGAAAATCTTCCAAATCTTCAAGAGGGTCAAAGTCTTAATGTACAGAAGCATTTCACCAAGGGTGATTGAGGCAAGATGGGTAACAGAATAGTCTCAGAATATATGTGTAGAGTGAGATGCATGTCGGGTACTGCTGATGCAGTTGGATATGTGACAATTTGTTACATGTTAATCAGACAATCATTTCTCATTTATGTTTTTGACATGTAGCCCAGAGCTGCTGATATCAGTTTATTTTTGACTTGTAGCTTAGTGCTACCGATAACACTGTATTAATTTATACTCGATGAAGAATGTTTTAAGTTATGAATGACTTCTGATCATACAGGAATCCATAACACTGACAGTTATCAAGTACTGACTATTGTAAGTCTTGAGCAAATATTACCATATATACTCTCAAGTTGAAATGCAAACTGCATAGACCCAAATCTGCCATCATATAATATGCCAGAAAATCAGGATCTAAATAATTTGTTAGGAATATTCATTAGGACAAACAGTGTATGCCATGGTCCAGTTCATTATGTAATGTCCAATCAGGATCATTATTTGACTTGGACTTTTTAGTGAGTATATATGGTAAATTGTAGTTAGTATATTCATTAATGATTGATATTTGTGTCACAAGATTTATTCATTTTTTTATTTATAGATTGTATAAAGTACTGCAGAAGCAAATTTTAAAATATTTCTTCAGAAAGTTGGTCTTACTTTCCCACCTATCACTGTACATATTTCAAAACTATACAGGTGGGCCATTAGTGAATCACTGATGGGAAAACCTACTTTATCACATGTAATTTATATTGGCTTCTAGCAGATATCAATAATGTGATCAATCATTTGGGAACAAATGTTCTGGATTTATTCTGCACACATTTTATCATCCTTCAAGATACTGGCCGCCATGTATGGCCTATATTGTGCTGAAAAATGGCATTAAACCATAAAAAACAAAACAAACCTTCGAGAAATACTAATATATAAAAAGATGAAAGGAGTGTTAAAGAAAAGGTATATTAGTTTTTATGCCATTCAAAACCTAATATATATAAAACAAAATTACTGGGACAAGTCCACAATTTACAGAGATAAGCTTCTTTAATTGACAAACTGTCAATCATAATATTTTAGTGTCAAGAAAATTTTACCAATAAATTATATTTATCCTGCTGGAGATATAAAAATGATGAGAGTATTTGCTGCCATTTACATTTTTATAATTTTGGCAAAATGCTTTTGAAAAGATAACTCCCATGAAAAATTTGAAAGTTTTGAGATTTATAGTAAAGCATATGGTCTTTGTATTATGTACAGAAAACATTTTTTTATATTTAAACCTGGCTTCATTGCTCATAAAAATGTGTGAATACATCAACAGAATTCAAAACTAACAAATTTAGACATATACCTGTATTCTTTTGAAATCTGACATTTTTAATACATGAAAAATAAGAAGCTAATCAGGATGTGTTAAATGCTGTTATTGAAATAAATACAGGTGTTAGCAACTTGTGTCATATATTCATGTTATTAAAGGGAAATAACTAATGGTGTTAAAAAATGTCAGAATGTGACAATTAAATGAGGGCAAAGATTTGAAGTAGGATTTTTCTAATCAGTCTATTCAAGAGAATGTGACTATCATAGATCATGTATACTATTGCAAAGATTTGTACATTTTTATTTGTTTTGTATTCTTTAACAGTAAATTATTAAAAAAATGTAATTCTTTAATTAAACATTTTGATAAAATGAAAACAGTTGGATACATTACAATTTTTGTTCCCCCCATTCAACTTCAAGATTTTATTCTAATTAGACAGGTAGATTACAATGTACAAAAGACTTTTAAGTATAGTCTTTAAATAAATTTGCAATTATATATAACTTGTCCATTTTGAAATAGAACTTGTATGTTAGAAATATCTCAGTTCATTTGAGGACCTAAAAGTGTTCTGCTGGAAATTCATGTTTTCTGATTCCTATGTATTTTTGGGTTATAAATATTGCTTCAGACTGTGAAATCTTACTCTGATTGCACATAAATAAAATTTTTAAGATGGTTGGAATAGTTTCCAGTAGTGGTGTGTTGATAGGGCACCATTTCCTTCATTTGTACACTCATTATCAAGACTGCCTTTATTGGAAGCTTGACAAATCAATTACTTTCAACACCCAGGACTAATCTCATTGTTGAAGATTTTTCTACTCTCTGGCCAAATAAATGCCCTGATTGAAGATCAGGGTCAAGCTCATCATCCAGGCGATGGCTGGTTGTTATTGTACATGGAACAGTCTGTAAATTAAATACATTGTCCTGTACATTTTTCATGTATTGGCAACACTTTGTATGGAATAACAAATAGATGTAACAGTACATGGTATGATTTCCATTATACATTTAACAGTTATTAAAAGATTGCACATTGCACAGATGCTGAAGCAAACCTAATTGACATGGATCCTAAATAGATCCTTTGGTGCACAAATTATACATTATAATTCATAAAGTCTCATATTTGGCTGGTTTGTATGATTGGTAATGTATCTGGAATGGGATTATACGACTTGATTTTTATTTGTTATCCTCCAAACCAAGGGTTTGAGCACATAGGTATTTTGATGTCCGTCCATAGATAAGGTGTTGTCTTCAAGTAATTTTAGTATTTACTGTGGTCTTTATTTCTCTAATCTTACATAGGCATTGTCCATGGGTTGTGGCAGAGGCTTATGAATTTGGGGGCTGTTAGTTCCAAGGTCAATAGAGTTGAAAATATGATTTTCCATTCTTTTTGAGAAGGTAGACAACACTTGTGCAGATGTAACTCCCCATTGATTCAGAGGCTCACTGATGAAAGGCCAAGGTTCCTGGAACCAACATTGTACATTTTTTTGTTTCTATTTTATAAGTTACCTTTATCCAGTTTTCATTGGTAGAAACAACTGCCTATCGACTTTCAAGCCAAGAGGTAAAAGATCAGTGACACAGGAGCTAAAATTGTCATTTTGGCTTGAATATGATAAATCTACTTTCCATAAGTTTCCTGCACAGTACTATTCTCAATTTCATGGTTTTAGGAAGGTCATTTCTCTATTTAGTACATGATCAATAGAACAAAAGGTTATGGTAAATGGACATGAACTGGTAAAACTGTTAATTTTACGTTTGTAATAGCTACAGTCAGTCAGGAATCTGCCACTCTTCTTTTTTTTTAATTTATAAAATAAGTGTTTGCCAGTATTATTTGACTTCACTTTTTCCCCCTTACTCCAATTGTCACCAAACAATGCTTTTATTTAGAAGGCAGCTTATTGGGAAAGGGTATGCAAAATCAAAACTCACATCCAGTTGATGGTTGTCAGATCATAATTGTGTTATTCTAAGGATTTTTAATATGGAATCTATCATATATATTGATATTTTACTTTAAATATTTAATATATAATAAACCATTTTTCGTACTCACTTCTGTTAGTCTCCATATATGTATTGAAACTGGTAATTTCCTTTGGGGTTGTTCCTTTTCAAGCTAAGAAATACTGTTTGAATGGGAAAACAGATCAATAGATAATGTAATTCATTGAGATACATACATTTCTCTAAAGGATGGAACATTTAACTGTATTGAGAAATGTGATAGTTATCAAAATAAAAGAATTGGTTGTGTGCTTTTTTCTTGCCAGAGTTGTGAACAATTTTTTTGCGTCTTCCATAGTTTTATTTTTTTCAAAAACAAATTTTTATGATTTTGGAGGAAATTTTACATTGAAACACTGTTTTGCATAACAGTATGTTTGTCCTGATTGATGACTAATTTAAGTAGACTGATCGTTAAGCTACTTACCAATGGTTATGTTGAGATACTGCAGTATCATTTAGTTTCCATTATATATTGTAGGATATGATATGGCTCCTAGTTTAAGTTGTTTCAGAATTGCTGTACTATTTTTTTCAGGCATGAAAGATTAATTTCCCCAGGTAAAAGAATGTACTAAGAATGTAGCACTTTCAGTCAAGGAAATGAAACAACCTACAAAATAAGTATTGCCTGTTTCATTAGTGTACAATTCTAAATGACTAAATGTTAGTTCAAGCTACATTTCTGAAGATTTTCACCACTCTATGCTCAAATGGTCACATACAAGAAGAGTTTATATTATGGTCCTTCACACATCTACTATCTGCCCATTAGAAAAATGTTATTACTACTTCTCTTACTATCTGCCCATTAGAAAAATGTTATTACTACTTTTTTTATTATCTGCCCATTAGAAAAAATGTATGTTATTACTACTTCTCTTCAGCTACTTGGAAATTTGCAATGAAGCTTCACCAATATTCATTCCATGGTCTAGTTTGCCATACAAGTGGTCACCACAGAAGCCATCTTGAAAATCTTGTTATTACTAGTTGTCCTAATGTCTTGTTGGTCCTAAATGAAAATCTGACATTCGATATACCCACCATCTCTATAATCATGTTATTACTACTCCTCCTGAAAAGAAAGTTGCATTGAAATGGAGTTTTCACCAGAAGATTTCTTGTGATGTCTCATTAAACATGAATTAATATGGTGCTGATTTGATGTCTAATATGGCCACAGAAGCAGCCATCTTGAGAATTTTTATTGTTGCTATTCTTCTGAATGAAAAGTCGTGTCAGCATGGGCTTTTCACTGCACACTTTTTGTCTAATTATTTATAATGAAATGTTGCCAATCTGACATCCAATATGGCCACCATGAAAATCTTATTGTTACTTCTTTCAGATGGCTTATCAAATCGATCTTGTGAGTTCAACAAAAAACATTTTTAAAGTTATTCCTAAAAGAAAATGGTATACTCCTCCAAAAGAGAGTCATAAAAATGTGTGAGCTTTCACCAGAAGACTTTATATAATATCTTGTTTATCTGATGACCTGTATGACCACCATTATTGTAATTATTCCTCAAAAATGCAATATCATATTGACATAGGCTTCTAGTTGGCCCTAAATAAAGATGATGCAGACCCTCAATATGGAAATGTGTCTGTCTTGAAAATATTACCTTTACTCCTTCCATATAGAAGGTTATATCAATGTGGGGTTTTCACCAGTAGATTTCTTAGGATACCTTGTTGGTCCTAATTGAAATGGTGCCAGTCATATATTCTGCATTGCTCCTGAGATGGCAGTCTTATAAATCTTGCATTCACAAGTCCCTCAAAAATGGATGGTCACATTAACATGCAGTTTTCAACAAAATACTTGCAATGATGTCTGCTTGGTTCTAATTGAATGGTACCAGTCTGACATCCAATATGTTGACTGCAACAGCAAATTTTAAACTCTTGCTGAAGATTATCAGAGATAGTTTTAATGCTCAGCAGTTAAATGGAATAAATAGTCATAACTTTGTAGAAATTCTTTTTGGCAAGTTCTACATCAGTTCCTTTTAGGGACTGTTGTCACATATCCATCATGTGTCTATCAAGAGCTGCTTTCCCCCCACAAAAAAAACTAGAAATATTTTCCTGAATTTAGATCAAAGCATAAATGCCTGTCATGTTTATATAAATGGTGCTGATCTGGCAATAAATGTTGCTGCCAATACAAAAAAGAAAAGCCTTCATGAAAACAATTACTCCAACATAATCCAACTCCAACATCCTGACATAAAAACTTATTGAGGATGCAATGTATAAATAAACCTAGATAGTCCTAGTTTATTCATAACATGTGCATTCAACAGCACAGTTAATAATTTATGCAAAAAGCATCCTTCTGACCAAGACAACTCAGTCAAAATGTATATATATCTATATCTATTGAGTAGCTGTCATCAAGGTAAACACTCTCTGGTCTTTTATTTCATTTTGGGTACTTTTATATATGTGTGTATCCAAGTCATGAATCAACAAAATTGTTTATTATCATGTTATGATCTAATGGCTTTGGTAAAAGTGATACATCCATGTTACTTTTTCAGGTACATATTGTTTTAGAAATAAGTAGTCCCAAGTTGCATAGAGGCAGCTTTTTTTAATGTACCTTGATATAGCTCTTTAATGTAAATCATGTTTTTGGGGAAAGGTCAGTTTACCACAAGAAAGCGTTCGTTGTATCTTTTTTTAAAATATATTTTATTTTTATTCAAATTAGTTTAGGACTGTTCCAGTAAAACATACCATGCTACCCAGGAAAGGCACTTTTAATGTGGGTACTCATCCATAGATGCAATTTAG
This sequence comes from Unio delphinus, assembly GCA_029339505.1. Taxonomy (NCBI): domain Eukaryota; kingdom Metazoa; phylum Mollusca; class Bivalvia; order Unionida; family Unionidae; genus Unio; species Unio delphinus. Next base: position 8,668,960 of record JAQISU010000004.1, on the reverse strand, counting down.
AATTTTCTTTTCATTTTAAAATAAACACCGTGCAGTCAAAGTTACCTGAGATATGTTTTAAAAAAACTGCCTTCCTTAGGTACCATGTATATTTAAATGGAACAAACCTTAGTAGTTACTAGCCTTGTATCATTAATTCAATATAGCTATGAGAGCCAGTATTTAGTACTATCAGTGCTTGACATTTTAAATAACTTTTAACTTGTGGTCACTTTTCTGTGTTTAAACTTGTTTTGTGTACTGTATTAGGTTCATAATCAGATAACAGAAACTGCTGTAGGTTAGATATTCTGAAAAGAAATCGGATCTGGTTTTTCTGTGATTACCTAGATTATATATGATATATGGATGTGCATAAAAAATGTTTTTGCCTATTGGCATGTTTTTTTATACTGCTTTCTTACTGTTAATTCTCATCTAAATAAATAATGTTCAACTGTGTTCTTTTTTTTTCTTATCCATGTGAGAGTGAAATCCAACTGTTATGCTAACTTTACTTTTCTTGTCTCAGACCAGTTTCGCTCAGCCAAGGTGTCCAAGTGCTAAGAACTACTTTTAAAAAAATAGAAACCCTTTTTGTCTTCTTCTGTGTTTGACATAGTTGTTCTATAATTAAACAACAACAAATATATAACAAAAACATAATTACTTAAGGTTAATCCATCTTTGAGAACACACCATGCAAAAACATTTCAATAGAGACAAATACACACATAGATACTATTTTGAGTTTTTGATATTATGCTAGTTCGTTCCACACATCATGGTCAATTTTATCCTGTACGCAGGCCTAGCTCAGTACATTTTCAGGTCAGTCATTAAATGTAGCTAAAGCTACCTAGCTAGTTTGAAACAGTTCGTGTGAAACACATTATATACTGTTGGCTACATTTAATGACACTGAAGAGAAAATTTACTGCTACAGATAGGATAAGTTCTCAATGCTGTGTGAAATGAACTATGACAGAAAACACTGATCCATGCACATAGACCTATACAGTTTCTCCCAACTCTTTTACAAACACGGAAAACATAATAAAGGCCACAGATGTATTTATGTCAAACATGCTCTATTCTAAATTTGTTAAAGCATCTCTATTGTGCCCCAGTTGAATCAAAAATATACCTAAAATATTTGATGACAAAATAATGCACAAACCTTCCAGAAGGAATCGTTAATCCATCAACACATTAATTCGAAAGCAAATTTCACTGTTGTACATGCCAAATTTTGAAAACAAAACATTTTTGAATAAATCTGTGAACTTGAAAGTTTAGCACATGGTTATCTGAGAGGGTCTTTATACACTGGGGGTAATTTTACAATCAATACATATATTAAGGACAACACAAATATTAGTTTCACCTCCTCCAAAGAAAAGGAGAGCTATATATACCATAGTGACACAGATCACCAATTACCTATGAATAATCTAATGCAACAGGTTTCTCTTTGTACTAACGTTAAGTATAACTACAGTAGAGCTGAATAGCTAATATTGTTTCATTATTTACAATATAACTTTTCAAAATTGGAACTAATGAAAATTTCTTGTAATAAATATTTAGTTCTTTTCAATTTCCTATAACATTCATATATTAAATATGATAATACCTCATTAGTATTTGACGTTTGTTATTTTTCTTTGCTCATGCATATAAACTGTACTTCGGATACACCACAGCCCTCATTTACATATTTGTATTCTTGCGCCACATGTAAACATTGGTCGTGAACACTAGTGAAGCGTTATATTTATTTTAAAGGAAAATATTGGGTGAGAAAAATAATCTGTGTATGGTTTGGGCCAAGACCAGGAAATCCCAGTTGCAGGGTTACACTATATGTCTCCCCACTCAGGCAAGCCCCATGGGGGAGACCAATAATGTAACCCCTTGACTGCGATTTCCTTGTCTTGGTCCAAAACCCAACATAGATTCTATAGTCTGATACCAATCCAAGCCAGTTGGCTGCCTTTGTAGATCTTTACTGCCATTCAGATCACCTCATCTAATCATGGAATCAGGATTTACTGAAAATTTATGAATGCATGTAACTAGCACTTCATGCATAATATGTCAAATTGGTCTGAATAAATTGTAGTTTCTCTTTTCTGAATAGATTTCTGGAAAACAAAACATATATTTCTGTAAACCACTTTTTTGCCTTGCAAATAGCAGAGGTAGTCCAATTGCTTGGGAAAATCACTCGAAACCCATTACCTTAGCCACTGGAGCATTTCAAATATTGTTAAAACTAACAAAAACATGTTTTTTCTTTATTAAGTAATCGTAGATTTTTTTTATATACCCCTCCCCCAGCAATATACACTATGCTTAATATCTGGTATGAACTCTATCCTGATTTAAAGGTTTCTGCATTTGTATGGGAAAATATTAAGTTTTTTCTGTGCAATACTTCACGACCTTATGAATGAAGTATTACAAACTCTGAAAAAACGAGTTCGCATTTTCCAATAGAAATGAAGTAGCCTTTTTTTTTTTCTACCTTATGCTCAATAATAAAAAGAACACATTGCAAGAAGCAATTTAATGAATTTATGCTGTTATCCAACATAAATACACGATGCCTGATTCATCAGTACAGGAATAATAATGTATCAAAAATAGTTGAAACAGGAAGCACCTGTCTATTTAGCCAGCAGAAATAAAACTGTTCATCTTGGCTTAATTTACTTTCAAAACCTTCAGTTGCATTTTTTTTCTTTTTTTAGTGTTTTGACTGACTTGTAAAAGATATGGGTATGATAATCCTTGGCATCACTCTACTTTTCTGTGCTATTTTAATAGACCCTAGAGAGTACTGGTCATAGTCTGAACCATTCTATTTGTGAAAAGTGTTATTTTCAATTACTGCATCATTCACATTGTTGCCACTGCGCATTTGCTTGCTTATTTGAAAGTTGCATTTCTTACTCGGTGAACTCATCCAAATCATTAATTTTATCATCTTTACTTTCAAATGGATAAAACAGCTTGTTTAGTTCATCCACAAATAAAGCATGTACTACATGAGTGTACATTGTTCACAAAGTAGTTCTAAATACATTATACTGATTTTAGAAGTGTAGAATGGCAAGATAATGCACAAATCTGAAAATGTAAAGTTAATGGAGAAAAAAAAAGTATATATAATAAACAATGATCTTTCACTATAAAGCTCCTCTGCTGGTCCTTCACCATAATGACCACTGGAATATTGTCCTCTTTACTATAATACTGGCCTCTCAAAAAATTTCACCCATCAAGATACTGCTAGTACATTACTGTAAAGTCTTCAGGATACCGCAAGTACATTACTGTAAAGTCTTCAGGATACCGCTTGTACATTACTGTAAAGTCTTCAGGATACCGCTTGTACATTACTGTAAAGTCTTCAGGATATCGCTTGTACATTACTGTAAAGTCTTCAGGATACTGCTAGTACATTACTGTAAAGTCTTCAGGATACTGCTAGTACATTACTGTAAAGTCTTCAGGATACTGCTTGTACATTACTGTAAAGTCTTCAGGATACTGCTAGTACATTACTGTAAAGTCTTCAGGATACTGCTAGTACATTACTGTAAAGTCTTCAGGATACCGCTTGTACATTACTGTAAAGTCTTCAGGATACTGCTAGTACATTACTGTAAAGTCTTCAGGATACTGCTAGTACATTACTGTAAAGTCTTCAGGATACCGCTAGTACATTACTGTCAAGTCTTCAAGATACCGCTAGTACATTACTGTCAAGTCTTCAGGATACAGCTAGTACATTACTGTAGTCTTCAGGATACTGCTAGTACATTACTGTAAAGTCTTCAGGATACTGCTGGTTCTTCACTAAAATCCTTCAGACTACTTCTGGTTCCACGCAATCAATTTTCTTAGCATACTTCTTGTCTTTCACTACAAAGACCATCCAGATATTTTCATACCTGATTGGTTGAGAATGTCATTGAGTATTTTCACCTAAAAGAACTTACAGTCCTCTCTACCAGTACCCTGCCAATTAAAACAACTTGCAGAAATCTGAGAAAGTTTCCCATTCCTGCATTGTTAAGGTATGCCATCTTAAACAGAATTTAATGTGCAGAAACCATTACTTCTCAGCAGACTTGCCATAACCTCTGACCCAGAATCCATAGGTTTATTATGTGAAGTGAAGATTGTCCATGAAGTTTGGTCAAGGAACTTCAGAACAACAGTTACTTTGCAAAATCACTTTTCCACTGCATCCAATGATGTTACATTTGTATCTTTTGACACATAAATCAACAGCTTTTTTCCATACCTAAAAGCGCAAGACATCCACCAACTTCAATCAAGGCACAAAGTCTAGAACTAATGTTATTATGCAAATTCCATTTCCCTTTCATTCATATTGACCTGACCTTTGCCTCCCCCCCCCCCAATTCAATAGCTTTCTTATCCCATAAGCAGTCCACCCACAGTTGGTAAGTGTTGGAGAAGAACTGTAGCTACTATATAGAAACCATTTTACTTTTGTAAGTTACAATGACCTTCACCCCAATTCGATATGCTTCCATCTGGTAATTACAGGTATTGTCTTTTGATCATCTGGTAATTATTTGTAATTGTGTCTTTTGATCATCAGGTAATTATTTGTAATTGTGTCTTTTGATCATCTGGTAATTATTTGTAATTGTGTCTTCTGATCATTTCTTCCATCTGGTAATTGGTATTGTGTCTTTTGATCAGCTGACTTTATCCCCTTTTACTTTGTTAGTTTGTTTAAGAAAAATATGTAATTTGAAAGTTTAAACTTTTTGTATTTCCTCTTGCAAAATTCATGGAAGGAAAAAACCATCTTTGAAAATGAGTTTTCCAGGCAAGCCATCAAATTCAATAATTTTTCAAGGTTACACAAATCAAGGTAAGATGGTAGAAAAGATGATACACTAAAACAAAACTGGCAATAGATGAGCTGTGGTGGGTATATAAAAAGAGAAGACAAAAATCTTTTAATGTTTGTGTTAAGATATTTCTAAAATACTACAATACAAACACAAAGCACTGACACGTTATTTAGACACAACATCCACTTTAACTAGTCTACATGTCTAACTTTTGCTGAATGAAAGTCAACAAATTCTGCAATGAGCATAATGTGCTTGTTTTTAGTTCTTTATTCATCATCATTCTCGTATTCTTTTCTTAAAGTACCATTGATTTGTCCTTTTTTCATCTAACATCTTTAAATTTACAAGATCCCTCTCCTCCAACACTTTTCTGTTGTGTAGCATCCACAAGTCCCGTCAATAAAACCTGTTTAGCTGAACATCCAGTAGTTTTGTTTAAAGTACTGACTGGTCTGCAACCTATTTTTTCAAAATATATATTTAAGAAACTGGTCTGTTTTCTTGTAAATGTGTCAGTTACAGTACATAGAAAATTGTATTGCTTAATTTTTAAAAAATATGCAAAGCAGCATAATCCATATTCAGGACTATCATAATACAATTACAAATATAATAATGATTATGCAAAAGCGTAATGGTAGTGGTTGGCATGTATTATGAGGAAGTGAATAGTTCAACTTGACATGATTCAACATAAGATAACTCTATATCTGAATGTATTACAAATCAGTAATTCAATTAATACATCTGGAATTGTGAACATGATTAAGATAAATTGCCAGGACTAATAATGGGTGTTAACATCTATACAATGTTATTATAATCTTGTCAAGGAAGGCAGTATGTTCAATTGTACAATCTTTGTGTTTGATTACTATTTTCCTGAAATTGTCTATACCCATTTGAAGCATATTCATTGTAAGAAAATCATTCTGTTAAGTCATTTGATCATTTGTCATTAATCATTAAAATAACTGTTCATCTGCAAAAAAAAATGCTTCATTTTTTAACAAATATGGTATAAGTACAAATTTTTACACTGAATTTTGTGTTGTAATGACCCTACACTTTCATTTTGTCCTTTCTTTTGCCCCTCTGAAGGAAGCATATGTACATAGAAAATATATTTTCTTTAAAGTAAACTCTTACTCCAAGAATACTTACTTGATCAAATTAACAATAGGGAAATAATCTAGAACTTCAAAAACTTTATGACAGGGCACTTTTTGTAAAATTTGGTTTAAGTTTGCTAAGCAGTTCTGAAGAAGTCACTTTAAGCTTAGCTTTTTCAGATTTAGTAATGTGGTCAAATCTAACAGATCAGTGTCATTCATACCAACTTTAAAGGCTTTCTTGCCATGTAGCTTTTATCAAATTTGGTCAAATTATGTTGAGCAGTTTCTCAGAAATTGCTTAAAGATGTGTTGATTTTTTAGTAACAGTGGTTATATTTGACAGAAGAATGTAAAAAATTTTACACAATTTTTTCCATGCCAATATGCAGTCAATTTTTATCTGTTCAGTGGCTTGCAAAAATAGTAGTTTAAAAAGTTCTATATTTAGTAACAGTAGCCATATTTTGTTATGGATAAGCATCATCTGAAGGATCTGAATGCTATGAAGTTTTCTGCTAAATTTGGTGACATTTTTATACTTATTTTTTCTGAGACTCCATTTTATTATTTTTGCCAGTGATATCCTTATCTGATAGTGGATTGGTCTTGTTTGAACAAAATTAGAGGCCTTTTTCAAGAATGTTTTTTTGTCAAATCTAATCAAATTCAGTTGTTTTTGAGAAGGGGTCTCATATGAACAAAAATAAAAAGGTGTTCTGTCCAGAATTTTTCTGTCAATTTGATTAGATTCAATTCAGTGGTTCTTGAGAGGTCACCATAAAGGTTTTTTTTAAATTTTAGTAACAATGGCTGTATATGATTTTGAATTGGCATCAATGAACAAAACTTAAAAATCTTCCTGTCACAACATTCTGCCACATTTGGTTGAAACTGATTCCATGGCTTTTGAGAAGATGAAGATAGCAATTGTTGATCGCTGTAATAAGATGACCCAGGATGGACTATGACCAGAGATGTAAGGCCATTCCATAAGTTCACCTGACTTATGACCAGCTGAGCAAAAAACATTAGGCAATATGAACCAAAATGTCAACATAAATTTTGAAGAAAATTCCTGTTATTTCACTACAAAACTATGCCACTGGACAAAGGATGTTAGAAAAGCTATGTGTATCATGCTTCATAATTGATTTGGTGGATCCTGGCACATCAATACTTAAAACATCACATCTTACAGAGACAAGTAAAGTCTTGCACAAAAGTACAACATATCAGCTGATCCAGACTGATCAATATTATACAAGTGTTTTCTCACATATTTTTCGGTGTAAACATACTATGAACTACATTGAAGATTCTGACTTCATTACACAATGTACATTCCAATCACACCTTACACTGACAATTTTACCATCCATTCTGGCTCTAATTTGCAGTGAATGGATCAAACTCTAACTGTCCATTCTAGCTATAATTTGATGTGTATGGATTCTAGTCTTTACTGTCCATTCTGGCTATAATCTGATGTGAATGGATTCTAGTCTTTACCGTCCATTCTGGCTATAATTTGATGTGAATGAATTCTAGTCTTTACTGTCCATTCTGGCAATAATTTGATGTGAATGGATTATACTCTAACCGTCCATTCTGGTGATAATTTGATGTCAATGGATTCTAGTCTTTACTGTCGTTTCTGGCAATAATTTGATGTGAATGGATTCTAGTCTTTACTGTCCATTCTGGCTATAATTTGATGTGAATGGATTCTAGTCTTTACTGTCCATTCTGGCAATAATTTGATGTGAATGGATCATACTCTAACCGTCCATTCTGGCAATAATTTGATGTGAATGGATTCTAGTCTTTACTGTCCATTCTGGCTATAATCTGATGTGAATGGATTCTAGTCTTTACCGTCCATTCTGGCTATAATTTGATGTGAATGAATTCTAGTCTTTACTGTTCATTCTGGCAATAATCTGATGTGAATGGATCATACTCTAACCGTCCATTCTGGCAATAATCTGATGTGAATGGATTCTAGTCTTTACTGTCCATTCTGGCAATAATTTGATGTGAATGGATTCTAGTCTTTACTGTCCATTCTGGCAATAATTTGATGTGAATGGATCATACTCTAACCGTCCATTCTGGCAATAATTTGATGTGAATGGATTCTAGTCTTTACTGTCCATTCTGGCTATAATCTGATGTGAATGGATTCTAGTCTTTACCGTCCATTCTGGCTATAATTTGATGTGAATGAATTCTAGTCTTTACTGTTCATTCTGGCAATAATCTGATGTGAATGGATCATACTCTAACCGTCCATTCTGGCAATAATCTGATGTGAATGGATTCTAGTCTTTACTGTCCATTCTGGCAATAATTTGATGTGAATGGATTCTAGTCTTTACTGTCCATTCTGGCAATAATTTGATGTGAATGGATCATACTCTAACCGTCCATTCTGGCAATAATTTGATGTGAATGGATTCTAGTTTTTACCATCCATTCTGGCGATAATTTGATGTGAATGGATTCTAGTTTTTACCATCCATTCTGGCGATAATTTGATGTGAATGGATTCTAGTTTTTACCATCCATTCTGGCGATAATTTGATGTGAATGGATTCTAGTTTTAACCATCCATTCTGGCGATAATTTGATGTGAATGGATCATTCTCTAACCGTCTATTCTGGCTATAATTTGATGTCAATGGATTCTAGTCTTTACTGTCTATTCTGACTATAATTTGATGTCAATGGATTCTAGTCTTTACCGTCCATTCCATCTATAACCTGATGTCAATGGATTCTAGTCTTTACCATCCATTCCATCTATAACCTGATGTCAATGGATTCTAGTCTTTACCTTCCATTCCATCTATAACCTGATGTCAATGGATTCTAGTCTTTACCGTCCATTCCATCTATAACCTGATGTCAATGGATTCTAGTCTTTACCGTCCATTCCATCTATAACCTGATGTAAAACATCATGATACAGCAGATCAGAGCATATCTGAAGCTGGCTGTCAATTATAAATGCTGTACAAGATGATGATAGTGTGAATTAAAAACAAAACAAGCATTCACTCTCAAACTAGATATAATTAATACCATTTGATACAAGCATATGATTTTATATATCTTCACTGCAAATCATATAATTTATCTAAGACAACCTATTTATTTTTCAGTTTTAAAATAGAATATCCAGCATGAAAATGTTTAATTCATTTTATGTCAAATGTGGTATCATCTGTAACAAGCTCAAGTGATCAAAATAATATTGCCTTCTTTATCCATGGTAACATGACAGGCCTCGGGTTCTTTTCTTTTGGTAAATGATGTGCTGCTTGGAACTGAGTCACTGATGTTACTCCAATGATTGGTGACATCCAGATCAACTGCCCATTGAAAACCCAAACATGGGGTGGCATTGACCAATCTATCTTTCATAGTAAATGTCTAACTCGCAGAGTCACTGATGTTACTCCAATGATTGGTGACATCCAGATCAACTGCCCATTGAAAACCCAAACATGGGGTGGCATTGACCAATCTATCTTTCATAGTAAATGTCTAACTCGCAGAGGTCATTAACTTCATGTTTTGTAATTATTACAAATCATCTCAGTATTACACATGTTTTACCAATACAGTTTTGAACATCAGAGATGATAGCAGTAAGAGAAAAATATCACCAAACAGAGGCTAAATACGTGGTTCACACTAAGGAGCAAATCAGGAGAACAGTAGCCTTTGAATCTATCTCATTTTACCTTAGCATGCCCAACAAAATGAAGTTTTCTTTTCTTTAGCATGCTTTCACACGGTCTCCTCTCTATCTTTTGTTTCAATGCGACTCAATAGCTTTACGCTCTGTAGTAAGTTTTGGTGAATATTGATAAATACCAGACATTTCTGCCAGAAACGTTGCATGATTTTTTTAAAAAATTACAAAAATTAAAAAGTGAAATTGACTCGTTGAACATTCACAGGTCCATTACTAATAAAATTAATAACTTCATCCAATATGTCATCATAGAAACATATGGAACATGGAATTTACTATCATAATAGCTGCCAATTAAGCTGTTGTCAAGGTGTATTATTACACAATATAACATTATACAACTGTGATAAAGCAAAATACAAGTGTTATATTTTTATACAGTTTTACTAGTATTTCAGTAGTATATTAATAAGCTGTCATGAAAATATGCAAAAACAAGTTGAAATCTTTTATTCTGAACATTATAAATTTTGAACTTTTTACATTCACTTCTCACAATTTTCGCCAACAGTACCCGATTTTGACTAGATGGAGGTAATTTCACTCAAATGTGAGAATCCAGCATGGACTCTGTAAACGAGTGCAGCAGCATATACAAAACAGCTTATGTGAAGACAATCAAAATTTCCAATCTCTGCAAGTTGCATAAATCCATGAACCCTAGCTTATGAAAAATATATAAGCAAACACCACCCTGTGTTGAGGTGGCAAAATGTAGATTTTTAAATCGACAATTGGTTCCGACGTCACAAATCAGCAGAATGATGTCTGAGACTCAGCCGACCAAGAATATGTCATAAAAAAAATAACTAAATATACAGATAATTAATCTGAAAATATTACACCAATGTCGTATCAATAATAAAAAGGAAAGAATGATGTTAGTATAATCCAAAATGACACCTAATGTTTCTCTGATGCTTAATGACATTACACACTGGCTTACACAAATCCACTTATGCGATATGGATTGAAGAATTCTGATCCTAAATTTTAATTTTCACGACAGCTTCATTTATATTGGGATAGAGCAGATGAATATGCTGAATCAGAATAATGAGATTACTTGAGATGGCTTTGAGGACTACTGTAATATGGACACATTAAACAGGCTTAAAAGGTTGATCACCAAATTCATTTTTAATCGTTAAAAGCAAATATTAATGTATGTAATCTCCATTAAACATTATTTTAAGACAAAATATTTAGTCAATTAGCTTCTATGAGCAATATCTACCTAAATTATTCTGCATTAATTACAAAACAGCAAACAAGCTATATCAAGGTATGTAACCACTCTGAGACGACATATTTCCTCCTGGATTAGATTTGAGTTACATACACCATGGCTATCTTTTGAAGGCAAATGGACAACAAAGAAAGTGCATTATTATTCAAAACTATTCTTAGTAACAGAACAATAGTCAGTATGTCATGTGCTATGGGGAGATTTCCATCTTTCCAAGCCAGAAAGTATGTTTGAAAGACTTCCACCGGATCTGACAGCCATTCATGCAACCTATTCAGCCTGACAATATTATTTCAAGTATATTTAAAAATCTCCTTGAAAATATATGTGGGTGATGTTGAAAATTTACTTTATCAAAGGCAGCACAAGTCTGATACTAAAGTGCAAACTTTTCAGAACGTCTTGTCAAATTTAGCAGGCGAGGGAGCAGTAACTTGGCTTTGCTTTCAGTTCAAATTACTTGACTCCGTACAGTTTTTTTAATGCATCTACAGATGGATCTCGGCCTCTGAACCTCCTGAAGACTTCCCCTGCAGGTACACCCCCTCCAAGTGACAAGAATGTATCTTTAAAGCTGAAAGAGAAAGCAAAAAATGCATTCTGGCTTATCTATATCGGAGAATAACCTATGATATACTTGCTTCCTTCAAACATTTTGATCCTATGGAACCAAAGGATTTAAGAATAATCCTTTACTGAAAATATTATCGGAAGTAAAATTATGAAAAAAACTGATAAAAGCACAAAAATAATTTTACAAAATATGTGCTGACAGTGACCTTGGATATTTGGTTGTTATCTCTGATGTAAAGCAATGTTTCTGACCATGGACATTAGGAAGCTGCCTCTAACATGGGACATTTGGCAGTTGCCTCTAACCTTAGACATTTGGCAGTTGCCTCTGACCTGAGACATTTGGCAGTTGCCTCTGACCTGAGACATTTGACAGTTGCCTCTGACCTGAGACATTCAACAGTTGCCTCTGACCTGAGACATTTGACAGTTGCCTCTGATCTGAGACATTTGACAGTTGCCTCTGACCTGAGACATCTGACAGTTGCACTGACCTTGGACATCAGGCTAAAGCCCTTCACTTGAGACATAATGCTGCTGCCCCAACCTTAGTCATCAGGCACCTTGACCTGGGACTGTTAGGCTGTTTGAAATGCAAAATTATATGTTCAGAACAAGAAAGATACCAACCCAACCCCAACCGCCTACTGCCGAAAACAATCTAGTTTACTTTGCAGATTGGTCCCATTATTGTGAACTGATTTATTTTACAAAGTATCAGTTTTCATGGTTTCTGTGAAAATGTTTATATTTGTGTTTGTACTTAAATTCCAAGATTGCAGAAGGGTCATATTATTTAAAAAAAGGATTCTTGTTCATTGTGGTTTGTACCAGGCATCAGATCCATGAATTGTATACACCATGAAAAAATGTTAATTATCACTAAATTCATTTTTGAATAAAACTGTAAACCATTCTGGCAAGCTGAAGTGTATCATACCTCTTTCCAAGCTGAGAGATCACCTCATCGTTTTCCAGACCTACATCCTGGAAAGCCTCAAAAACATCTGCTGCCAGCATCTACAAGAACCAGTAAAAAGTTAGTGAACTAAAGCAAACTCACAAGTTGTCCCTACATTTCTGACATGAATCTAAATCTTTTTCAGCAATGCACAATAATGCAAGTTTCCTGTGGCTCTTAGGTTCATCTCACTATATACCCACATTGCAAGCATTAGAATGATGTTAGCAATGTGACTAATACCTACATACACCATTCCTGTAATAAAGATTGTTGATACTGTCATACTGGCATTTAGGATGAAGGAAACATAACTTTACAAACATTGTGCAAGATATCTGTGCCCGAGATAAAATACTCTACAATGTACAGTATGCTAAAGTGACTAAAATAAAACCTGTGTCACCTGTAGCCAAACTTTCTTTCTCTATAAAGGTTTTACAAACTGGAGATTTACTTCTATGCATATTTTCTAATCATAATACAAGTGTATTTACCACTACTTAATACTGAAGTCTGTATATCAAATCTTCATTGCTATTCTAGCACCAGAGTACACATTATTTTTTTCCTTGAAACAGGCATCAAGATTCAAACTAAATCCATCCAGACAAGATTCAAATTAAATCCATCCAGACAAGATTCAAATTAAATCCATCCAGACAAGATTCAAACTAAATCCATCCAGACAAGATTCAAACATATCCATCCAGACAAGATTCAAATTAAATCCATCCAGACAAGATTCAAATTAAATCCATCCAGACAAGATTCAAACTAAATCCATCCAGACAAGATTCAAACATATCCATCCAGACAAGATTCAAATTAAATCCATCCAGACAAGATTCAAACTAAATCCATCCAGACAAGATTCAAATTAAATCCATCAAAACAAGATTCAAACAAAATCCATCCAGACAAGATTTGAACTAAATCCATCCTGACAAGGTTCAAATGAAATCCATCCAGACAAGATTTGAAGTAAATCCATCCAGACAAGATTCAAATTAATTCCATCCTGACAAGATTCAAATTAAATCCATCCAGACAAGATTCAAATTAAATCCATCCAGACAAGATTCAAACTAAATCCATCCAGACAAGATTTGAACTAAATCCATCCAGACAAGGTTCAAATTAAATCCATCCAGACAAGATCTGAAGTAAATCCATCCAGACAAGATTCAAATTAATTCCATCCTGACAAGATTCAAATTAAATCCATCCAGACAAGATTCAAATTAAATCCATCCAGACAAGATTCAAACTAAATCCATCCAGACAAGATTCAAACTAAATCCATCCAGACAAGATTCAAATTAAATCCATCCAGACAAGATTCAAACTAAATCCATCCAGACAAGATTCAAACTAAATCCATCCAGACAAGATTCAAACTAAATTTATCCAGACAAGATTCAAATTAAATCCATCCAGATAAGATTTAAATTAAATCCATTGAGATAAGATTCAGACTAAATCCATCCAGTGAGCTTATTTTAATAATTCATTAATTTAAAATTTCAGACCTGTAATACATTCACTTACTCCACATATTTACATGTAACATACAGAAATAACTACAACAGCGGATGAAAATAAGATCTTCAGAAAATGCAGTATCTCCCATGTACAAAAGTTATAAAGAAAAGGGGCTCCTGAGAATGCAAAGCCTCCTCTTTACAGAGGATATAACGTGTTCCAGAGAATGCAGTTCTTTCCTCTGTAAAAGGAGACATGGGCTCTAGAGAATAGTCTCCCCTGTACAAATGAGATAACATGGGCAGAGAATTTGTCTCCCCTGTACAAAGGAGATAACATGAGATAACATGGACTGCAGAGAATGCAGTGCTTCCCAATATAAAGGATATAAACAAATGATATGAACAAGGGTTCCTGTGAATACATTATCTCTCCTGTACAAAGGACAATTAATTGATGCCTAGGTAGTGCTTAACTAATGTCTAGAAAGTACATCATTGATGTTAAGGCAATACTTAATTATGCCATGGTAGTCCTTAACTAGTGTCAAGGCAGTGTGTAAATTATGTCTAGGCTGTACTAAATTATGCCTAGGAAGTGCTTGACTAATGTCTAAGCAGTACATACTTAATGTCAAGGCAATAATTAATTGATGCATATATAGTGTTTAATAAATGTCTAGGCAGTGATATATCATTATATCAAAGGCTGATGTATTTCCTTGTATTTACCAAAACATGCAGTAATTGATGTCTATGCAGTGCTTAACTGATGCCTAGATGGTGCTTAATTGGAATCAAGGCAGAGCTTACTTGATACCAAGTTAGTGCTAAATACACTAGTCTACTAATGCACTGTTGTCAAATCCAGTCTATTGCTACTAATACACTGGTATACTGATGGATATAACTGTGATGTCAGCAAGTCATATCCAGTTTGATCTACAGATACACTGTTGCTAAATCCATTTTATTGCCAATACACTGGTCTACTGATCAGAGCTGTACCGATTAATCGCCTGTACTCGTAATCGGGCTGATTATTAGAACAATTGGTATAATCGGTATCGGCAGAAATAATCGGTGCCAATTCAAATAAATTTCCAAATTATAATTTCAATTATAACATTAATCTTGACATGGCTTGAATTTTAAAACAAAATTAAATAGCGGAAACTAAGGAATAAACATTTGATTTGGGGATTAACTGAAAGACAATATATTCTTAAAAGTAACTACTGTTTTAACACACTTGCTGTAAACTACCGCTGATTTTTGCTGAGAACTCCAATTATATTAGTATGTCCTCGATTTTCATTTTCTTCTAAACAAGAAAAGTCCTACATGTTCTGTTGCATCACCTGTAAATTATGATGGTTATGTGCCTTGTACAATCAAACGTGTGTACCTTTTTAAACATATTACTTCAATTTGTAGGATCGCTTTTATCATTGAAAATGAGTAACTCGTGAGAGGTGATTCATTGTAAATGAAACAGCTATTAAGGACTATCTGAAATGTTATCTAGAAGAATGCAATTTGGTCGAAACAACGAATAAAGCAAAATCTGTATCCAACATGTTTGGGAATAAATATGGATTTCAGTGACGATATCCACGCTTTGCACTGTGTAAGTATGTACATTATAGTACATGGTCTCCCCTGTCCACGAATTATGAAGTCTGTATTTACCTTTATTTAATTTCGTGTTGGAGAAATCGGAAAATATGCCCATGCAAAATAATAACAAAATCAGTCATAGTAATTTATAACAGTTTAATAATTGTCGGGTCACTGAAAGTTATGTTTTTAACATGCCTATGTCTTAAGACACAGAAAAAATTATTGTTTCAAGTTCCAAGATTTATAGCCGTTACAGTAGTCAACAAAAAGACCTAAAAACGGTAACGTTTAGACATTGGCCCGTGTATAAGCCGACCTCCCCCCCTCTTCAGGTTTTTTTTTCTCCTAAATTATTAAGCTTATACGCGAGTATATATACTGTGATAATGAAATAATCGGTCTCGGCAATTTTAATAATCGGCCATACGCTGTATCGTTATAATCGGCAAAAAGTGACATTGGTACAGCTCTACTACTGATGGACTCTTGGCATAGGTCTTGGAATTGTTGAAAACAAATGTCACACAGAATAACATATTTATTTTACTTTTCATTTACTTATTTTTTAATATGTTGTCACTTTTGAATTGGCAAAATCATAATCCTAAAAAAAAGCAAGAAACTGTCCCTCACAAGATTGCTTACATGCCAAAAATGTTTAGTAAATATGTGCAGTTTACATTTAACAAAGCTGGTTTGACACATGCAACAAATTTTCCTTGACAGTATAGATGCCAATATTGTATAATAAAGAAAGAAATAGAGCAGATGTTTACTAAAAATTCTGATATGCATCATATACTTTTTTCTGCATATCTATTTTCATAATTTGTTTCAAACATCGGTGTCAAAGATAGTATTAAAATAAAATTACTGTAAGATCTCTGGTCTTTTCTTACATCTTGTCCATCAGGTATTGATCTTTCCAATTTTATTAAAATAATCATAACATCCTAGAATCATACATATGAATGATGTCCAGACAAATACAGTCAGACTCCTCATAACTAAATAATCGCTATTCCATAATCCCATCAAGATGAAAACTATTGTTGGTTCCAAAAATGTTCCTTTATTTTTATAATGAAAACTGAATTTCAAACAAAATTTGAATTTTACACTTTATAAAAACCTTTAAAACTTAAACTTTGATGTATTTCAGCTGCTAAATTTCTGACAGACACTGGATGAGATAATTTATGGTTAGCAAAACTCTGCTGAAAAAAATGTCCTAAAGAATTTTTTTTTAGAAAAATACTTTAAATGTGTGCCAACACGAATGGCGAGCAGTAGCCTAATTCCATTGGGAGAAACAGCTATACCAAGATTTTTACTATGACTACAATGGTGGCCATAATAAATGTCACATCTAAATTACTTTCATTCAGGACCAACTAGACCATGGGATGAATGTATGTGTAAATTTTCATGGCAATCATCCTAGTAGTTTAGCAGGTAAGCAATAACAAACATGTTCTAATTGGCTGAACAGACAATGAACCAACAGATCATTATGTAAATACTTCTGGTCTATGGCCAGTACAGCTACAAAACAAGGTCAAAATTTAGTGTAGAACATTATGCATTAAATGGAGTATTTAAATATTATCAAGTATCATTCATTATCATTGACTAATGGACTAACAATAAAGTCATAGAAGAATCTTGTTCCTTGAATGTTTCTTGACACAAAAACTGTATTTCCGTGTGGGACAATTGTACATATTAATGTTACCAGACATGATGTTTGGAAGGAGCTTATATACTCAACTAATTTTTCATTGCATATGCATATATATATATATATATATATATATATATATATATATATATATATATATATATATATATATATATAAACCAGCTCTCTCAAATGTTTTTGTTGCATTCTTGTAAACATGATCTCATAATTATATTTTCCATCTCTCTCTCAAGTCAGGAAAGCACTTTAAAAAGACTTTTTTTCATATCTGTAAAGCCCTCAAAACTGAAAACCTCTTAAAACCAAAATCTAAAATGACAACACCACAAGCACTGGGGCTGTTACAATACATCTCCAATTATATTAAGTAAAGTTCATATTTAATTTGGATAATATGAAGTAATAGTATGATAAATTCATACCTTGGATCATGTGAAATAATATATAACAAATTCA
Source organism: Unio delphinus (assembly GCA_029339505.1). Lineage (NCBI taxonomy): Eukaryota > Metazoa > Mollusca > Bivalvia > Unionida > Unionidae > Unio > Unio delphinus. Next base: position 8,651,148 of record JAQISU010000004.1, on the reverse strand, counting down.
TACATCAGACCATATGGAGGAGTAGAATGATAAGTCAAGTTCATACCTCAAACCATGTGAAGAAGTACAAGTCAATTTCACACCTCAGACCACGTAAAAGTATAATGATAAGTCAGTTTGACAATTCAGACCATGTCAAAGAGCATAATAAGTCAGTTTCATACCTCAGACCATGTAAAAGAGTATAATTATTAGCAAAGTTCAGACCTCAGACAATGTAATAGTGTATAATGATGTCAAGTTCATACCTCAGACCATGTAAAAGAGTATAATTTTAAGTCAATTTCATACCTCAGACCATGTAAAAGAGTATAATTATAAGCAAAGTTCATACCTCAGACCATGTAAAAGAGTATAATTATAAGCAAAGTTCATACCTCAGACCATGTGAACGAGTAGTAAGCTGCAGAAAGACTATCTGATATGATCTCTGTGAAAGAACAGGGATGGTTGTCCTCCTTGTGGAGTTCTATTGGCATGTACTTCTCCCATACTTGCTGCATCAGCTCATTCCAGTGCTCCTTACTGAAAGAAGAGTTGATTTACAACCATACGAACTTTATTGCCCTTATTATTCTTGCTAATGGCTTTTATTACTGCAATCTTTGTCTTCCTCTTCCTCTTCATGATCATCATCATGAGCATCAAATCATTGCTACATAAGTTAAATTATACTTAAAACATGTCCAAATAAGAGACTCAAGTGGACCTGATATCACTCACCTGTCATGCATCGGAAAATAAAAATAGTAACAAGACAAATGCCTTGGGTTGAATGACACACATCAAGACAATTTCTAGCTATTTGGCAGAAACACGTGGTAGTGGACAAGTTGTTCAAACAAACTTCTGCTTTGAATAATTTCTGCTGCATTGGCATCTTCTGAATAATTGTGAAAGGTATTCATGCTAGAATTCTACCTATCACAACTTATATATGTATTTGGACAACAGACATTACAGGATAATAATTTATATACTGTATATTAGTTACAACATCTATACTGGATGGGATACTTGTACAGTAAAATATGTTTTGAGAGACTGACCCTTCTGCTAATAAAAATACTCCCTTTCAAGACCAGTGGTCTCTCATAGCAAGTCTGAACTAAAAGTTTCTAAGGCTGATTTCAGCCTTAAAGAAAAATAACAATAATCAATGTAAATATATTCTATTTGTTATTAATTGTTCTTGCTAACATATTGCATGCATTCATCTTAAGAACAAAATTATTTAGCAATAAAGATAAACATCTATCATTAAACACGAAATCACATATATATGTATTATCATATGAACTTGTTTCTAATTTACTCGCTGTCCTTTATAACATCTTAAATTTGTTTTACTGACATTAAAACTGCTTATTTTGTGAGTGGTCTCCTCTTTTTCACCAATTACAATAAATATTTTCTCCAGTGCTAAAATTTGTTTCATTTTAGTTGGAGGTTTTGGCATTGTTATTAAGTTCCTAGGTGTTAATGTTAGTATTCAATTCTAACAATGACTGTAACAAGTGTTTTGACCAGGCTTTTGGGAATATGAAAATTATACGCATGTACATTGTGTATGTACCAATGAATGAAATCAAAAAGATCTAATTAACTCATCCAGAAACAAAATTATCTGAGAGAAGAAACAAATATCAAAGGGTGAATTCACAGATAACATAAAAGGATTAATTCTATAAACAAAGGGTCAAATAAATTTGATTAAACATATTCCGAAAGTGTTATTAAAACATCTCTAGAATGGCTCTGTTAATTTTGATGACAGGAGCAGTTCGACATTTATAACAGGCTGGCATTAGTGTACCTAGCAAGAAAAAGATTGTGTATTCCAGCGATATCCGTCCCATCAAAGTAAGTATTTAGAACTTCCAGGTACATAGTCATAATATATTGCGACATGGCTGAAAGCAAATCATTGCAGCCCTAATTAACAGGTGTAGAGTTCATTCAGAATTATAATCATATGAGATTATTATGACTTTAGTCTATTTGACAAGTTTAATGAAAATCAAATTAAAAGTCTCTGGAGTGGTACGAAGCTTATCCAATCAATTCCAAGATCACCATATTAATATGGCTTTATCTCACTCATTATCGAACTAACCTATGAGTTTGAAAATATGAAATAATGGGCCAAGTCTGATCAAAATTAAATCAGAAATATGGCTTCCAGAATGTCATCTGGCACAGCCAACTCGATACAAGATCATCTCAGTAATACGAGTGAATCTCTGGTATTAGCAAACTCATCTCAAAGCCTGATGACACAAGACCATATTCCAAATTCGATCAAAATCGAATCAGAAATATGATCTCCAGAAAGGTAACAAACTCAGGCAATAGGATGCAAGATCACTTCATTAATATGCATGGATCTGACTTGCTATAAAACTTATACAAGATCGTGATGAAAACATCCATATCCATATTCCAAGTTGTATCAAAATAAGATAAAGAAAATTTGGCCTCCAGAGTGGTTGCAAACAACTGGTGATGTGCACATAATGCCCAGTACTATTTACAAAGCATAATGCACAAAAATTTAGGGGGACATCATAAGCTCACTACCAGGCGAGCTAAAAATTTTAAGTCCAATTTGTGCATAAATATGTGCATCAGGTCACCGAAGTAAAGTAAAGCCTGAAGTTATGTAGCATATACTGGGGATTATGCTGTATTAATCTAACACAGGGATAACTTGGTCTGGTGTGTGAGAATGACACAAAGACTAACATAATTAATGTTGAAGTGCTGGTATCTGTGTAGCAAACTGGGATGACATTCTTTCTTGAGTACATATTTAAAGCAGGAAAAATACCATTTCTTAAATTCTATGCACCAGGAACAGACACAAAACAAGAGACTCAAGTGAGCTTGAAATTGCTCACCTAGCAGACATCTGCCTAACAGCAAAATCCAAGAGCAGCTGGCAAGGAAATCTGGGTCAGTATGTCGCATTCACTAAACATATTTTGCAATGCTGTTGATCACGTATCTTATGGGAAACAAATTATTTCCAAAGGCATGTTCAATTGACCAATCATGAATGCTGTTTTTGGAGCAATCAGAAACAGAAAATTGAAATTCCATGGAACGTTTTGTCTAACCCATATCTTTACATTTGGCACATTTATGAGCAATAATTACTGACCATGTGTCAAAAGAAGCATGGATAGTTATGATAGGATTCCACTCACACTACCACAATCATAGAAGCTGTCAGGACACTAACAGAATTCAACTTGGTACTGTTTGATTAATGTTAATTCTCGTTTTGCAGATTTCAAATGATGATATTAAGTGCACCCAATATTTTTCAACTTCTAATCTCTTCATCAACATCTGATGTCACAGTCAATGTTTTTTAAGACTAGAAGGCCTTTATGTCTGTCGGGCTGCATTCTTATAAAGCTGAGCAACATTCTGCTGAGTGGTGTTTTGTGATTATTATTTAAAGTTGTCAGGTTTTTTTCCAGCATAATTTGCATAAACACGAAGCCCTACATGTCTGAATAATTCCTATTAAAATTGTTTAAAATTCTTTTCAGCAATTTTTAAAAAGAAGACACATTAAAAAAAATCAACAGGTTTTTATCTGATTTTTTTCAACAGAGGCCATATGTAGCACAATTTGCATAAACCTAAAAGACCTTTGTGTCAGAATGATTTCTATCAAATTTGGTCTAATTCTGTTGAGTACCGTATTTTCCAGCCTATAAGTTGATGCGGAGTTTAAGTCGAATTCACCAATTCGACTTATTTTCCATTATTTGTCCATATATAAGTCGATTCAGAGTATAAGATGAGGCCAAGTCAATATCTTGGCTTCGTATTTTGCACTAGTAATGGTATCATTGTATGATATTCCATATTACCGGCAATCATGAAATTGCATTACTGATGCTAGTTTGTGATTTTACTTCTGAACAAATCACTGCTATATTCTGTTATCAATTGACACAGCTGAATAAACAGTCCATGCTTGTTTTATTATAACTGAAAAGCACATCCATGTTGTAGTTCATATTATTACCTGTAGTTACGAACGTAACTTATATAAACTTTCAATGACACAATCCATATATATAAATCAATTAGGAATAAAGAAATTGCCCCGACTTTCAAGTAGGCCGAAAATACGGTAGTTTTTTAAAAGACATTTAAAGCTTAATAACTACTTCTAGTAATCTGAGTCGTATCTGATGGCAATTCACTTCATTTGGATAAAACTGAAAAAAATTTAAGAGAAGATGCTTTCTGTTAAATCTGGTCAAATTCTGAAAACATTTTTTGAGAATAAATCATTTAAATGTTTCTATTTGTAGTAATGATAGACATATTTGATGGCTGATCGACACCATTTTATAAAACAAAAATTTCTTCATGCCAACAATGTTTCTATCAAATTCGTTCAAATTTTGTTCAGCAGTTTTTACAAAGTCATTTCAAATCTCTTTTCCAATTTTTTGCAAAGACTGCCATATTAGATGGCAGATGAAAAATCATTTACATAAACTTTAAAGTCGTCATGCTCATCTAAATTTGATTGAAATTTACGGGGGGGGAGGGGGCCGTTGTTGGTCAAAGAAGAAATTGAAAACAGCCATTATAGATGGATGCTGGACCATACTTAACAGGTTAACAAAGAAGAACATGCTTGACTTCAATATATGATCTACTTTTTAAAAAACAGCTGCTTTTAAACCTTTCAAAAAGAGTTTGTTTTAAATTTTGTAAATATATCATATTGCTGGATAGTAAAATGCAAAATAATGTTTCAGGCATAATTACTCTTTTCATATGAGTGTTATTAGCGATTTCTAACTACCACCCTACACCTGGCTGCTTTGGGATTCTCCAACCCTACCCTACACCTGTCAACTTTTATGTTGATTCAGACAATGACTAGACCTCAAAATCAAGAAGAACAAATAACTAAGAACATACTATTTTGCTTAATCTGGTGTGAAAAAGAAAAGAAAATACCATCTTTTACAAAAAAGTTAAAAGGTTTGTCTTACTTGCTATGTGCTGCCATATCATAGGCGCTTAGGTATAAGTCATGCATCTTGTTGAAAGCTGGCAATGGTTTGGAACCTGAAAAGAAATTGATGGGATGAAAACTTTGTCTCTGTATGTACGAAATTTGGTGATTTGTGGTACCTAATAGATATCAATGTATGAAATTTGGTAATTTGTGGTACCAATTATGTGTTCATGTATGCATGAAACCTGGTGATTTGTGGTACCTAACAGATATCAATGTATGCATGAATTTTGGCGATTTGTGGTACCTAATATATATCAATATATGCATGAAATTTGATGATTTGCAGTACCTAATACATTTCAATGTATGCATGAAATTTGGTGATTTGTGGTACCTAATAGATATCAATGTATGCATGAAATTTGGTGATTTGTGGTACCTAATAGATATCAATGTATGCATGAAATTTGGTGATTTGTGGTACCTAATAGATATCAATGTATGCATGAAATTTGGTGATTTGTGGTACCTAATAGATATCAATGTGTTTATAAAATCTAGTGATTTGTGGTACCTAATAGATATCAATGTATGCATGGAACTTGGAGATTTGTGGTACCTAATATGTACCATTGCATGCACAAAACATGGTGATTTGTGGCATCTAATATGTTTTCATGTATGCATGAAACCTGATGATCCTGTTGTTGCAATATCTCCAACTTGTAATGGTATATATTCCATGTACATTCCCATTGTTGCAAAATATTGCTTGTTGGAATGAGTAGAAGTAGTAAGTGAGATATTCTTGGGATTTAGTGCCAATCTTGGCACCAAGGGGAGATCACTATGCCCAACCACCACCATGGTGGCAGATAACTTTTAGCCTTTCTGAGCTAAATGTTTTATCTGGGACAGCAGGAATTATGAGGTAGCAGTAGTTCTGCCTTAAGTTATTAAAAATTGGGTAACATATTTAAAGAAAAAAATCTTTACTGAAGTTATTAAAAATTGGGTAACATATTTAAAGAAAAAGAGTCTTTGACCAGTGGTTCTGAACCCATGGGTCATAAACTAAAACTGGTCACCATGTTGTTTGAGTAGGTCATATCTAGACTAACATTAAAAATTTGAAATTTCCTACCCCAGCAGTTTTAATCATTTGATGTTAACTTTTAACACCATAAACTTAATCTGGATCATCACTCAGAAAGGTTAAGAACCACTGCTGTAGACTATTCTTATTTTTGAGGATGGCTTTTCAGATGGTCATGTACATACTGATAAAATTACATTTTGTTATTGACAACTCTTTTTTATTCACAAATAAATTTTAAAAAATATTCAATCATACTTTTTCATGGGAGAAAATTCCACCCCTGCCTTCTCTTAGAATGTAGAAACTACTCAGCAAAGCTTCAATCCTGCCTAAAAATTTGAATCCTAAAGTTTGATTACCCAATGAGTAACCTAGATTCTATTTGTCAACCCGCATTTAAACAGATGGTAACTTTCTTATTTGTGAGAATGATGCTGCAGTACTAGTTATGTCAGGAAATTTAAAATATGACAACTCTAGCCATGTGTCATGTGAAACAATGAATGAATTCAGCATTCATACAAGAATTCTAGATACCCTCTCTCTCTCTCTCTCTCTCTCTCTCTCTCTCTCTCTGTCTGTCTGTCTCTCTCTCTCTCTCTCTCTCTCTCTCACACACGCACGCACGCGCGTGCACACCATGGACTTGTGGACTATGATAACTCACTCACTTTTGATTAACTTTTCCACCATGAGATCCGATAGCTGTTTTCCAGTCTCGTGATGTGCACTGATCTGTTGTACAAACTTGGGGTAACTTAGCCAGTGTTTCATGAACTGTGAGCAAACATGCAGGGCATCCCACTCTATGTTTCTTTGGCCTGCAATCTCACTGTAAGGAACTTTTGTTAACACTTGCTGCAAGGCATATCCCATCTATATCAATGATAAAATGATTATTTTTTTTTAAATGTGGCTTTTAAATGACAGGTAGCCAAGATCAAACATACATACTAATTCACTTTAAATTCATGGGTTACCAAGAAGTATGGTTTTCAAGCACAAGAAAAACTACAAATTTAAAATCACAATGAATGATGAACCAGTTGATATTCAAAATGTGCTTCCTACCTCTGATACAGATCTTCACATTTATTTTAAGTGTTAGCAATGAAATCTACATAATTAATCCAATTACTGCAGCATTAATCAAGCCAGTAAGCTTAGAAATGTGTGGAAATGAATACTATTATAATCTTTGAGAGAGATACAGTGAATACCAGAAAAATCTTTTAAAAATGTACAGTATATTCCATATTTACTATATGTACAGTATATTCCATATTTACTATATGCACAGTATATTCCATATTTACTATATGTACAGTATATTCCATATTTACTATATGCACAGTATATTCCATATTTACTATATGTACAGTATATTCCATATTTACTATATGTACAGTATATTCCATATTTACTATATGCACAGTATATTCCATATTTACTATATGTACAGTATATTCCATATTTACTATATGTACAGTATATTCCATATTTACTATATGTACAGTATATTCCATATTTACTATACATATATTGGGACATGCTAAAATCATTTTTTTCCCCCCTGTCTCAGAACTTATGGTGAAACTTTTCTTCACCTAGATCAAATGTCCCAAGACTTAAGAAACAAAATAAATTTGTACTGCATCTGTGCTCCCCGCCCCACTGTATGTTGCAATAAAATAGATAAACAAGATGCTTATTTGATAATAAAAAGAAACAAACTAACCTAGTATTGTTATCATTTAAAGAATAAATATATCCACAAAATCTGTATTTGTAATGTAGGCTTCCAGACTGTAAGCATGTATCACTTTTGCCCGATTACACACACCACACTCTTCATTGACATGAACATTCAGAAAAAAAATGTATTTGGTTGTGCTCAAAAGTCTGAATATGTTATCCGACTGAAATGACAGTATCTCGGAAACAAAAACAATTATTTGAAACACATTCACTTGTGTGTACGTGACAATCTTTTTGCCAGCACGGGTTACAAAAGTATCATTACTATTTACCAGCAGACATCAATGCTTCTTTGTAATAATTAAAACTACAAATGCCAAACACATAGAAGCCAGGGTGGTGAATAAACACAAATGGCAGCGAGCAGTAAACACCTTTGAACTTACAGAAAGGACATCAAAGACATAGAATATTTTTATTACAAAGAAAGCCGATCTCAGAAGCCAACTTTGGTTACTTATTTTGATAAAGGATATCAATATAAAGTTTTTTTTAAAATTGCTAAACAAGCCAATATCAGAAGCTGACTACGGATACTTTGAAGCATGCTGATTTGAAAAAAAGATACGACAGCCTAGATATGAAAGCAAACTTTGGTTCCTTTCCACCATTATTCAAGGGAACTTTGAAAATAAATTAAAACAAGGTAATAAATTTTAAAGTGATGAATATAGTGCACTGTGCAGAGACATCAATGACCAAGCATCGCCCAGAATATTTGGAGAAAATAAAATTAACTGATAATTGAACACAACTGTTATTCATGCATCACGTGTGCAAAAATAACCAAGATAGAATTATATCCAGGTCTACTGTATGACAGTATCTTGCAAATGAAATCATCATTTGAAAACACATTCACCTGAGTGCAAGTGACAATATTTTCACCAGCACGGATTACAAAAGTATCATTACTATTTACCAGCAGACATCAATGCTTCTTTGTAATAATTAAAACTACAAATGCCAAACACATAGAAGCCAGGGTGGTGAATAAACACAAATGGCAGCGAGCAGTAAACACCTTTGAACTTACTGACAGGACATCAAAGACAAAGGTTATTTTTATTACAAAGCAAGCCAACCATGGATGCTGACTTTTTATACTTTTTATACAGTTGTTTTTCTTAAAAATGGATATCAATACAACAGTTACTTTATTGCAAAGCAAGCTGACCTTGGAAGCCAACTATGGATACTTATATGTGTGCCTATTTATTTTCTTTTTGGGGGAGGGGTAATATACAAAGACGGCCAAGATATGGAATCTAACTTTAGTTCCTTCTCAACAGTATTCAAGGGAATTTCGAAAATAAATTGAAACGATGAAACAATTTTTAAAGTGACACAATATAGTGCTTATGCATGGACATCGATGACCCAGCATTGTCCAGAAAATTTGGAGAAAATAAAATCATGTGAGAAATTCATGAAGGTCACAAGAGAAGCAGATAACTTCACTAACAATATGATCGTTAACATGGATGAAATTTAAGTGTACTTTGATCACATTCCCAGACAGACTGATAATAAGAAGGGGGTCAAAAGAGTGAGAATTAGCAAGACTGGTGCAGATTTGAAGAAAAAAACTGACTTTAGTCCTTGCAGTTTCCATTTCAGGTGATGTGCAGTCTTAAAATTCTTTTAACGGTATGAGAAAGCTAAAAAAAAAAAGAGATATTCATTCACGGAAAGAATGGACTCTATGTGTGCAGGAGAATTGTTGTGCTGATGAGATGCTGCTGCAGTGGATTAAAGAGTTTTATCTCAAGTACAGTTTTATTTTTTTAAAAATAGTATTCGGTTGGAGTGCATTTTCCGACTTGTATGTTTCAAATGTTTTAAAAGTTGTCCCGAAACTTACAACTAGAAGAAAAAAATTATGTGTCCAAAAACACACAGTTCACCAAAAAAATCATTTTAAAAATTAAGTTATGGTGTCCCAACATATACAGTAAATATGGTATTTAAGATCTTCAATGCTAATGTTTGTATTTGATGTATTTACAAATCAAATCCTGTCCAAAAAGGAAAGGTAATTTCATGGATAAACTGATCTGAAATTTTATAAATCTCAATCATAAAATGTTAAAATATTTTTGAATAAAAAAAATTCAAACTAGTTGTTTGTAAAACACTTAATTCAGCAATGTAGAAAACCTTGTGAATTGCCATAATGAGATCAAAAATTTAATCAGGTCATCTGCATATGCACACCATATTTTATTTGTCCACCTCAAGTTTTAGTTCTATATCTGTTATGATAAGGTTTTTATCTCAACAATAAATATCAAATAAAACAAACTTTTTCTTAATTTTTGAAAAACACGTTGTTTTAGCCTGAAAACCAAATTAGGTTATCAACATATACATCAAATATGAATACAAAATTTCATTTTTGTACCTCAAGTTGTTTTTGTGCTAATAAGGTTTCCCTGTCAAAAAGTTGAATACTGTCAACTATTTAAACATGGGAAATAGCCCGAAATCTAATCACTGACACTGACAGGTTATCTACAGTTGCATACATGTTTGCAAACAAAGTGATTTCTTTTAGTTTACAATAAAAGATTATTTGCGCAATTTTTTTTTATCAATTTCGGTTGGACAGAACTAAATCAAGATGCCATCTATTAAAACAAACAACACTGCTCAAATTCACTTTAAGGGAAATATAAACTAAGAAAACAAGACATTCTCTGTATACAAAGAATATAAAGATGTTCGTTATATGTATAATACTTAATGACACCTTGAAACAAAAAGGCCATGGCCTGCATGCCCAGCCCATGGTCAAAGCATTGCTATAAAACACGACCTTGACACAAAAGTCAAAATGTTGTGTGAGCATTAAAGAGAATGAACTGATTCAGCCTCATAATAAATTTATCCAAATGATAAAGAAAATCCATCAAGGGCTTTAAGCAAATAAAAAAACTTTCACTAAATTTTTAATGCAAATTTTCTATCATTGTGTCCTTGACTTCAAGGTCAAGGAGAAAGTGAGGTCAAGGAGAAAGTGTGCACATCAAAAAATGAATTGCCTTAGCTTCATACTGAATCATTCCAATAATGAAGAACATTAAGGACTTCAGGAAATATAAGCAATGACAGAAAACTATGTGCTATGTTCTGCAATTTATACTAAAAGTAAGGATAAGATAACAATTTTGTAGATCAAGGATTAGTGAAGTTCAGAAAATCAGTTCTTATCATGCATACTGCTAGAATGGACCACATGCACACTATAAATGTCAACTACAATGCAGATAGAAAATGCTGGAAAATATATTCAACGATGCTACAGAAAAGGCAGATGCAGCAATAAGCACACCTTTTACATATATTGATTTACAGACACAGACAATCACCACCAGACAAGTTCCAGTCTTTGAATAAACTGATCCAGCTGAATGGAACAGTTTTTATGTTGAAACTGTACCAAGATCATATTTCTGCAACTGATTTCCTGTCTGTATATCAGATCTGCTGCAGGAAAGCATGATATAAGATTCATATCCAATATGTTACAAGGAAAGCATGATATCAGATTCATATCCGATATGTTACAAGGAAAGCACGATATCAGATTCATATCCAATATGTTACAAGGAAAGCATGATATCAGATTCATATCTGATATGTTACAAGGAAAGCATGATATCAGATCTGTAACGAGAAAACATATCAGATTGATATAAGACCTTTCACAGGAAAGCAGATCAGAACTGAAGGAGAGTTCAGCTTTTAGGACTATTCTAAATGAATATACAGAATTAATAATGCAGAAACACCTAATGCATCGGAAGGATGGTGAATTGAAGAAGATTTGTTTCATAAAACAAACAAATCTATTTGTAGTATAATTCTTGCTTATTCAAATAGGATTTCCCTACAGTAAATATATGGGATAGGATCTGACGGAGCTCCTGTTATGATCTGGAAGAATGGTGGTGAAGCAAATTGTGTGGCTCACCATCCTGCACTTGCTTATGTTGATGCAGCAAAGACTATCCCAGAATATAGTTACTATGAAAGTATTTGGAATTTCTTGCAATTGTCTTTTATAAAAATTAAAAATGCAATCATCAGTTCTAACATTCTGGCAGAATCTAACTAATGACCCAGTACTGACTCCAATAGAAGTACAATGCATGTTGTCTTTGAATGATTGCTGTAATCAATAATGATAATAGCTGTGCTCATTGACTTCACTGTCACATAAGTCTGATGAGTAGGCTGATTCAGATATCATGACAATGTACTTTGCTCTTTGACTTCACTGTCACACAAGTTTGAGGTGTAGGCTGATTCAGATATCATGACAATGTACTTTGCTCTTTGACTTCACTGTCACACAAGTTTGAGGTGTAGGCTGATTCAGATATCATGACAATGTAGTTTGCTCTTTGACTTCACTGTCACACAAGTTTGAGGTGTAGGCTGATTCAAATATGGCCAACACATTATACAGCACCTTTGCTTCTTACAAATTTCTCTTTCTGACTCATTTACTTCATGACCTTTTTGGACAAACTGTATAGTTAAGCATATACTAGAGATCTTAGTTGACTCAGCTGATGCATTTCGGTATTCAATCCAATATAAATACCTCACAGAGAATCCATGTTATAGGCTCCATTTATCTACGTTTCTAAAGGCAACCTGTTAAACTGACAAGTTAACTGCGAGTTGTTTGACACATTTACTGTCTTTCAACATGCCAATTATCTGAATAATGTGTCAGACATGGGAAGTTATGAAAACAATAAATAAGAAAAATTACTAGATCATTTTGGAGACAAGAAACATGACAATGACACATCAATTACTCTGGATGCTGTCTGGCATGAATGAGAAATCATTAAACACAAGTTGCTAAAAAAACTTTAAAGAATTGATGATGAAAGATTTTTTGCAGTACCTTCACAGAATTCTGCATATGTAGTTCCAAATGTGATAAGGCTTATGGAAGTTTGATGTATATTGACAAAGTTTTGAGGGCATGCATGGCTTTTATACCAGTTCCAAATGTGATAAGGCTTATGGAAATTTGATGTATACTGCCAAAGTATTGAGGGCATGCATGGCTTTTCATACCAGAATTAAAATAAGACTAGAATGTTCATTACACGCTGAAAAGCACAATCAGCACACAAGATTTCCATGAGTGTATTTTCCTATTTTCTGTGTATCTGACCTAAAGATGGCAATCAATGCATGGAAAGGAAGATGATAGTGACAATTCCTCAATAGTTCATCAGCTAATGCATTTGCAAAACTAATAAACATTAACAATAATAATGTATCAATGCCTATCTCAGAAGATTTGGGTTTGTGTGTGTTTAAATTAGCATCAAACTCTTCACTTGCTATTTAAATAACAGATATATCTGCAATTTGATGAGATTTCTATATTTACTTTTGCAAATTAAAATTTCTGATTTTGGTTTACTCACTTCATGCTCAATCTCAAGGAGAGTTGTTTAAATCAAAATATCATTCAGCAGAATCAACCTATCAGGAAAGAAATATTTATGGAATATGTTTTTAAAAAAAATTGGTGTTGGATTAAGCAACTTTATGGATAAATTTTTATAATATTGGAAACAAAAGAATCAGTATTGACATTTAACTATGCAAGAAATAAAACCATGAGCTAAAAGAATACATTTTTTTTAAAAAAAAACTTTGCTTTTTATTTCCTTTCCTGAAAAATAAAATCTATCTATTCATCCATCGCCATCTCTCTCCCTCCATCTGGGACACTGGAAATCTTGCCAATAACTTCCTGTGAATCGATGGTTCTTTCCTGGGTATCTTCATATTTTTCTTCTTCCAAATACTTCAGCTGCCATGCATAATCTATCACATACTGAAAAAATGTGTTAAACCCCAGAACACCAAACCAAACCTCTCCCCTCTCTTTTCTCTCATATCAAAAGACCTGACCCTCACTGAGTCTTTGTCAAATGCTAAATAAAAAAACACAGAGACAAACAAGACAAACAATAAAAACAAAAGAAAATGTTACACTGACAAAACTTTACATGACAGTGGATCGAATAGAATTATTATTTTTAAATTCTGGGCATCAGACATTGTTGGTTTGGACTCTGATGCTTGTAAAAAGTTAAAAGAATACATATACACATTTTGTAAGCATACATATACAAATTCACAACACATATACAAGATGTAAATGCATGACTAACCAGTTGGAACAATGTGTTGACATCTCGGTAATTCATAAGTGCTGGTCTGCTCGGAATCATCGATGGCTCAAAACTTGCAAAGATATATGATATGGGTGTTGTTCCTACAATATCACTCCTGTCTGTTGGGGGAAAAAGATAAAGTGTGAGTGCACAACAAAAGGCTCAAGTGTGCCCAAGATCACTCATCTAGCTAATATTTATATGAAGGCTACATGCAAGAGCAGTTGGCCTAGAAATCTCTAATGCTTTCTATTACAGAATTTTCAACTGTTTAATAATGGCATCCTAAATGTATGACAGCTCAAACTTATTGTCCAAACTTGAAAGACCTTATGCTGGGATGCTTTAGGAAATTTTGTCAAGTTCTACTGGCCATTTCTTAAGCAGAAGCCATTATCAATGTTTTCTGTTCTGAGTAACTCATTCTGTGGAGGTCTGGATCATGCAGTTGTAGCTCAATTTCCATGTACCTTTGTGGTTCTGGGTTTAATCCCCCAGTACAGCATAAGCCATGAAAAAATTATTACCAAAATGAGGTTTGGGATTTTCTCCCATGTCCTCCACTATTCAACCATATGGTCGGGTGAATTTTACATCCCAAAGTAAAAATTACAAATGATAGCTGCATGTAGAAGGACTAAAAGAAGCAAGAGCAAAACGAAAAAAAGTTTATTGTGGTAAAGATCAGCACTCTCGAAATAAAAACAAGACTCCTTTGTTTCAAACCCACTAAAAACCGATAAACTCTGTAAAACATTTTTACTTAATCAAACTTAATTCTGCAATTGCCATCATTTACTCTACTAATCTGCAATTAGGTCAAGTACTGAAATGGAATACTACTGACCATTGGCATTAAGATCACACCATGTAGCTTACTGTATGATTAAATAAGCAACTGGGCTGCAAAATGTTTGCCTACACTCCACCAGCATGAAAATCAATGAAGTGTACTTCCTGTCTTATGATTTGAGAATAAGTAAAAAAAAAAAACTAATGAGTATTTGAGAGGCCTGTTAGCACGTATGCCAACAAGGCACTCACACAGTTATATTTATCAATGAATGATGGGATTTGGCACCAATTATTCATACAAGGCAAACAACTATGGTCTGACATCTGTCTTGGTAAGTGGGTTACGTTTTAGTACT
Source organism: Unio delphinus (assembly GCA_029339505.1). NCBI lineage: Eukaryota > Metazoa > Mollusca > Bivalvia > Unionida > Unionidae > Unio > Unio delphinus. The sequence goes on along the minus strand of JAQISU010000004.1, from coordinate 8,635,920 downwards.
CTTAACGCTATAATAAATCAAGATATTTGTTAATTTTTGACAGCTGGATCTGCAAGGATGTGAGTATCTCCTAATATATCAAGGAACTGAATAAGAAATAAATGAAAGTGTGATGGATGGATGAAAAGATGGACAGAACCCAATTTCAATAACACCCCCACTAGCTTCTTCAGGTGGAGGATCATAAAGTTAAAACTAAATTTGTTTTATGGAACATCCATGCCTCCAAAAAGTTTAAACAATTTTGAAAATTGTCATGAAAACTGAATGCATTCATGCAAACATGCCAGTCAAATTGAATCTGACAACCTTAATTTGTTTTCGACTTAATTTTATTAATATGGTTTTTATAACGAACAAGTATACATTTTTTAAATAAAAAATTGCTTCAATGGCATGGAATTCTAATGAAGTCCTTCAAATATGCATACAAGCATGCCTACTAAATTTCATTTGTAGCTTTTTACTTTAGAGTGCTTAGAAGTAAAGGAAAATTTAAAAATATGCAAAAACTTAAAAATTCACAAAATAACCAGAAAGTCTAACAGGATCATCTCCATGTGAATACAAGTACCGTATTTTTCGGCCTATAGGTCGATGTGGAGTATAGGTCGAATTGACCAATTTTGTAAATTTTCCATCCTTCGTCCATATATAAGTCGATTCGGAGTATAAGACGAGGCCAGGTCAATAACTTGGCTTTGTATCTTATACTGTCTTGTAGTAACTTCCGGTTGCATGAATATTGATGGTATCATCGTATGATATTCCAAATTACCGGCAATATCCATTGCAACATCAGCTATGATCATTCCTTCCAGATGAAAGCTTAAATCTACGGTAATTTATTTGAGAAACTTTGTCAAATACCAAATATAAGTCGATGCAATTTCAATGACAAAATCCATATATAAGTCGATTCGGAGTATAAGACGAAGACCGAACTTTCAAGTCAAAAAGTCTCGACTTATACGCCGGAAAATACGGTACATCTGCCACTGTTATTGTTGAGTGGTTTTCATGAAATCTTGCTAACAAGCTTCACTTGATGAAGATACCAGTGCAAAACAAGAAACCCTCACTGCAAGCAAATGGGCGACAAGGTTAATCATAACTGTCCTTGTGACAAATTACACTTAATTTGATAACGAACCAAAAAACAAACATAGAGAAAAGTACGTGATAATTTACCTCTTCCACTTTCAACCCAACACTCATTCCGTTTTCCTGCTGGTCTGCGCAAAAGATCCATATAGATTGTGCCACAGTAAGAGTCTGACATGTAAAGGAAAATAACACCATAAGGTCAGAGAAAATGTTTCCAATTCAGAAACTCAGTACTGTTGTTTAAAGCAGCATCCCACTAATAAAACAATTTGCCTGACAATATGTGCTTTGCATAATAAATCTCGCATTACCTAATGTGGAATACACTTGAACAGATCAGTAAAATCATTGATTACACAGTTTACCTGTGACATTTTTAGTAGCCTCCTGCAAATATTGTATATATTAATTATCATGTAGAAAATAAATTCAGACCTATTAAATGTTGGTCCCTGACATAGTGCATAAAAGACGTACAATAATAAATTCATTTTTTATGCTAAAAGCATAATTACACAAACAACATCACTTTCTGGTTTTTATCAAATCTACAATAAAATTTGTATGTAAAGCTGATGAAAGACAGGGAATACTTTATTTTTTAAATGTCAGTGTTCTTTTAATCTGCTTCAGAAGGTTTCAGCATTGTCCATCCGAAGAAGTCTGAGATGGGCTGAGGTCATGGTTGCAGTATGATGCTCCAGTGATCGACATCACTATAAACTGTTAAAGCTACGTTAAAAATCCAAATTACACACAAAACTTAAATTGTTGTGCAAAAATCATTTTTCTTCTTTCAGTCAAAATTGCCTGCATCTTTGATCTTCAAACCCTGAAACTGACAGAATTCTTCCTAATGCCAAGCCATAAACAAAGTTTGCTAACTTTAGATGGTGAAAAAAATCGAGTTATTGTATAGAAACTATGTTTTATTTTTTAAGTCACTGTGCTCCTGACCTTGGACCTTTTAACCCCCAAATCAATATGTTTCTTCCTTACTTTAAGTGCTAGCCATCATCAAGTTTGGTGACTGTGAAACCAGACCACTCAAGATAATGAACAAAAACAAAATTGGTAATGGATGGACATCTTCATTCCCAAATATAATGCACACTTAATTCTCAACATATTTATTTTGTGAGCAGCTACCAGGTACCTGCCGGTATCTAAGATGGGTGGTAAAAACCATTTTCAAGAAGTACCGAGCACGTGTCAGCTGTTTTTGTTTGTACAGTATCACATGACTACCACATTGCTGTGCTTCTGCATAGTGAATCTGGTTTTCTTCAAATTGCGGCAACGTTTACATTTAATTTAAATTTTTCGGTCGTTATTTTCACAACAAATAGTTTGGGAAATTTGTTTCTTCATTTTTCTAATCAAAATTACCTGACATTCATTTTTATGTTGGATTTGTTTTCCAACAGAACACTATAAATGGAGTATCGTTGATATCAAATGGCTAGATCAGGTCAAATTTCAGCAACAATATACTTTCGTCTCGTCTATCAGCGGATTAAAGAAGTAATGAATGCTATTCCCACGATTATTGAGAAAATAAATCATATTCCTATCGATTTCATGCAGGTATATATCGATGAAAGATCAAAATTAAAGTGCTTTGGGAGCATGATTTGGGTCATATTTAGGGTTTAAACTCTATAAATAAGCATTTATTACCATTTTTTGTGACTCATACCAAACATTCGCAATTCCTCCTGATCTGCGACGGGTTCTGAAACCTATTTGAGGTATTACTGTATTCATGGTGTGAATGATGTTGAACATTCATGCACGGACATAGTATATTGGATGTCCTGCAGGGTATTCCAGCATTTCAGAATCTACTGGTTCACCCTAATGGGAGGATGAAATTAAAAGTTTTGTTTTTCAGATGGTGTAATTTCCTCCTGAAAAGGAACCAGCCATGCAAAAGTAACAGGTATGGTATTACTCATATAAAATGTTCAAAATTTAAAAATGCATATGAAATATATTCTCTACTAACCATCAGAGTCCATAACATCAAACACTTCAACTCCCTCAGCCCACACATCAGGTGTAGGACTGTGTTTCTGTAACAGTGATAAAAAAAAAACAGCAGTGAAAAGGACGACACTAGTATTAAACTTCTTCTAATTATGTGAGCCAAAAAGCAAATGCATATAATTTTTGTAAATGTACAATTCCATTTCTTGGCACCAATGTCTGTTGTTTTTAGATTCAGAATAAATTATATGATATTTCTCATCTCCTTAAAATTGATCTTGGCAAACAAGCTGTAGCCACTATGGGGATGCAAAGCCACCAGCATGCTTATCTGGTACCCAGACATTAACTTTTTTTGAATATATTAAGCCTATCATAAAAGAAAAATTCTAAACAATCGTACTGCATGACTGATCTCAACAATTTTACATTTTGCACACAATTAAACTTCTAAAGAAAAAGACAATCCTAATAACTGACCTGTGGTATCATATGTTATTTAAAGAAAAATCCAAACATAAATATATTGGTGTGAATTAATTTTATTTAGGCATTCAGCATCTACCTGATGTTGCAGGTATTTAGCTAATTATGATTACCACAAGTATCTAGCTCATTATGATTATCAAAGGTATCTAGCTCATTATGATTACCACATATATCTAACTCATTATGATTACCACAGGTATCTTAACTCATTATGATTACCAAATGTATCTAACTCATTATGATTAACACAAGTATCTAGCTCATTATGATTACCACAGGTATCTAGCTCATTATGATTACCACATATATCTAACTCATTATGATTATCACAAGTATCTAGCTCATTATGATTACCAGAGGTATCTAGCTCATTATGATGACCACTGGTATCTAACTCATTATGATTACCACAGGTATCATGCTCATTATGCTACAGGTATCTAACTCATTATGATTACCACATGTATCTATCTCATTATGATTACTACAGGTATCTAGCTCATTATAATTACCACAGGTATCTAGTTCATTATGATTACTACAGGCATCTAGCTCAGTATGATTACCACAGGTATCTAGCTCATTATGATTACCACAGGTATCTTAACTCGTTATGATTACCACAGGTATCTAACTCATTATGATTACTACAGGTATCTAGCTCATTATGATTACCACAGGTATCTAGCTCATTATAATTACCACAGGTATCTAGTTCATTATGATTACCACAGGTATCTAGCTCATTATGATTACTATAGGTATCTAGCTCATTATGATTACTACAGGTATCTAGCTCATTATGATTACTACAGGTATCTAGCTCATTATGATTACTACAGGTATCTAACTCATTATGATTACTACAGGTATCTAACTCATTATGATTACTACAGGTATCTAGTTCATTATGATTACTACAGGCATCTAGCTCATTATGATTACCACAGGTATCTAGTTCATTATGATTACCACAGGTATCTAGTTCATTATGATTACCACAGGTATCTAGCTCATTATGATTACTACAGGTACCTAGCTCATTATGATTACTACAGGTATATAGCTCATTATGATTACCACAGATATCTAGCTCATTATGATTACCACAGGTATCTAGTTCATTATGATTACCACAGGTATCTAGCTCATTAAGATTACTACAGGTATCTAGCTCATTATAATTACCACAGGTATCTAGTTCATTATGATTACCACAGGTATCTAGCTCATTATAATTACCACAGGTATCTAGCTCATTATGATTACCACAGGTATCTAGCTCATTATGATTACCACAGGTATCTAGCTCATTATGATTACTACAGGTATTTAGCTCATTATGATTACCACAGGTATCTAGCTCATTATGATTACTACAGGTATCTAGCTCATTATAATTACCACAGGTATCCAGTTCATTATGATTAACACAGGTTTCAAATGACAATCTAATCCAAGTCTACATCCATTATTTAAAAAAAACAAAATATGTTCAAATATTTGCAAATGAATTTTTTTATAGCCGATCAGATTTTCTTAACTTCCATTTAAAGAAAGCACATGTGTAGGTGCATGAAAATTAATTTTTTAGAACAGGGACAGGAAACAACCCTGATTAACATCTATTTTGAAGCATTTCTGCAACTTCATAAGCTGAATTTAATGGATTCAGAAAAAGCCATAATTAAACAAATAATTAAATAACAAGCTACAATCAATTTATTCTGAATCATTAGAGTAAGAAAGTCACAGTTTTTGGCAGTGTTCAAAATAAGAATTGAAACTTAAGCAAACAACATGCTTGTCAGAAAGTGAATTTTGGTTACAGTAGAGGGTAACCTTTCAACCTCAGCCTGTACACCTGTTAGTAACAATGCCAATAATAATAAATAGTGGATTCCATTCCTATCAATTCCTGAGGCTTAAATTTCTTCAATATTTTTTATTTCAAAGGAAACCAATGATTACAAACATAATTAACTCCATTCATTATCGGTATTTTTCTGTCTTCTTCATCTCTGTCACCACTACAACACATTTTTGACACATGTAGATATAAAATAACACATCACATACAGTTTTCTCTACAGAAGTTTGCATCAAGGATGTTTAAACTGATAAATATAAAATCTAATCTTTCTCAATCTAGGCATTGAAAATCAAACCAGAAATTAAAGAGGCTGGAAACTGCTAATAATTCTTATGTAAAATAGGATACATTGCGTTTAAACTAAATGATTGATCTCAGTTAACAGCTGGTGTCTCAATACTTTGATTGCATAATGCTCTGCATGTTGCAGTCAGATGCCATCTGCTGTATTTACATTATTTTCAGTCAATTGCTATCTGCTGTATTTACATTATTTTCAGTCAATTGACATCTGCTATATTTACATTGTTTGTAGTCAACTGCCATCTGCTGTGGGGCCATGAGTGGCCGAGTTGTCTAAAGCGCTGTCCGTTACGGATCACTGCCGTCTCACCTCTGTCCACGTGGGTTCGAGTCTAAGATTCGGCTAATGTGAGAAATGTGAGTTATGTGAGAAAGCTTGCCAGTAGCTTCTCATGGGTTGGTGGTTCTTTCCAGGGTGTTTCCCGGGTTCTTCCTCCGCCAATAATACTGGCCACCATGTATAGCCTATTGTGTGCTGAAAAATGGCGTTAAACCCTAAAATACATACAAAACAAAACAAACCATCTGCTGTATTTACAATGTTTGCAGCCAGATGCCATCTGCTAAATTTACATTGTTTGCAGTCAGATGAAATCAGTCAATTGCCATCTGTTGTATTTACATTGTTTGCAGTCAATTGCCAATTTCTGTTTTTACATTGCAGTCAGTTGCCATTTGCTGTATTTACATTGTTTGCAATTTCCATCTGCTGTATTTACATTGCAGTCAGTTGCCATTTGCTGTATTTACATTGCAGACAATTGCCAAATTCTGCATTAATTTTACATTGCAGTCAATTGCCATTTGCTGTATTTACATTGTTTGCAGTCAGTTGCCATTTGCTGTATTTACATTGCAGACAATTTTCAAATTCTGCATTTACATTGCAGTCAATTGTCATTTGCTGTATTTACATTGCTTGCAGTCAATTGTCATTTGCTGTATTTACATTGTTTGCAGTCAAATACCATCTGCTGTGTTTAAGTTGTTTGCAGTCAAATGCCATCTGCTGTGTTTAAGTTGTTTGCAGTCAGTTGCCATTTTATGTATTTACATCGTTTGCAGTCTATTGCCATTTTCTGTGTTTACATTACCGTATTTTCGCGCATATATCCCGCACACGCAGATAATCCGCACCCTCATATAGCCCGCGGGTTTTGGGGTTTTGTGTAAAAAATCGTTGGCATAACCCGCACCTTTGTATAACCCGCAACCATAGATATATTTATACAGCTACAATCGGAAATGAAATCAATTACAGGATCACGGGGCTTCGCTGATGTAGCAAACTGCGATTCTGTTTTCCGTTTTGGTGACAAAATATACCATCTGGTGATATTTGTGGCGACACCAATTTTGGCTGATAAAAACCGTATATACAGTCTTGCGTTTGGAGTAGAGAAAATCAAAGGCACCATGACAGGAAACAATGTACTGGAATATAGTTAAAATAACAAGTCCTTGTCTCATACTGACAAACCACACTAACAGTGCACTGTTATATCATAATCCGCTAATGATGATATCTGGCCTTGTTACTTTATGCAACTGACTAGTTAAAATCCGAATCCGCAGAAGGCGGAAACGTAAAATGAGTACAGTCAAGCAGATGACACTAATTTAAAAACAAATACCAGATGGAAGAAGAAAAAATACGTTTGCTGACACTTCAAAGAGAACTGATTACCTTTGAAGCACTGATATATACTAAACAAATAAAACAAATCTGTTTCAATGTTCTACAATTATCTGAAGTTGCCGCAGCAATAACAAACAGGTATTTGTTTGACCCTTCAACTGGAGCCTTTAGCGGCGCCATCATCAAAGTAAGCCGACGACCTTTGCTCAAAAAAAGTCAGCAAAAAACACGGTACACAGTGCTTGTGTGCGTAGGCTGTCTATAGGAGCTGTGCCTCAAATACAGGCTACATAAACACGGACATTTCTAAATAATCTTGTATTCTTGTGAAGTGTATTCTTGTGAAGTGTAGATTCGAGTTTAAATAATTTATTTCTGTTTAATTTAAAAAATGCCGAAACGAAAGTCTTACACAGCCAACTTCAAGCTAACTGCCATTGCGTATGCTGAAGTGCATGGCAATAGAGCCACAGGCAGAAAATTTGATATTGATGAGAGTAGCAAAACAAAACTAGAACTATGTATGTAGTTACGTTTTTTCAAACAATATATTGAAATATTATGTGTAAAAAAATTGTGATATAGCCCGCACCCTTATATAACCTGTACCCTCCCCCCCCCGCGGGGTTTGTAAAATCTGGTATAACACGCGGGATATATGCGCGAAAATACGGTATTTGTAGCCAATTACCATTTGCTGTATTTTCATTGTTTGCAGTTAATTACCATTTCCTTGGCCCCCGAATGGCCAAATGGTCTAAAGCATGCACTGTTACAGAACATTGCAATCTAACCTCTGTCTGCATGGGTTCGAGTTTCGGGTTTGGTATGTGAGAAAGCTTGCCAGTAGCTTCTCGTGGGTTGGTGGTTTTTTCTGGGGTTCTCCTCCATTTATACTGGCTGCCACTTATAGCCTATCTTGTGCAGAAAAATGACGTTAAACCATACAACAAGAAGAAAAACAATGATCTGCTATACTGACATGAATTGTCTTCATCTATATGGTACCTTTCTCCAAAAAATTAAAGCCTTCTTACCATAAAGGAAATTCCAAACAACTTGTTGCATAGCTTAAACAACCCATCAAGGACTTTATTCATCGGGAAATAGGCTGCAACATCTGAATGATCTATTCTGTAAAGGACACACAAACACAAGATTAGATACATCACAGATGTCAGCAAAAGACTATACTTATCCTAGTATCGGGGCTCCGAGTGGACGAGTGGTCTAAAGCGCTGTCCGTTACGGACCACTGCCATCTCACCTCTGTCTGCGTGTGTTCGAGTCTAAGATTCGGCAAATGTAGTTATGTGAGAAAGCTTGCCAGTAGCTTCTTGTGGGTTGGTGGTTCTTTCCCGGGCTTGTCCAGGTTCTTCCTCCACCATTAATACTGGCCGCCATGTATAGCCTATATTGTGCTGAAAAACTGGCATTAAACTATAAAAAACAAAAACAAATTATCCTAGTATGAGAACATAGCAGCCCATCAAGAATGGGATAATGAATGCAGTCAATGAATCAAAGTGCATCCTGATGGCAGATATATTCATCTATACAGTAAGAATTATAAACAGGTAAAAATAAAGATACATACATGTATTATAATCAAGAAGAATTATAATCAGGTGAAAATAAACATATATACATATATAGTCAGTAAGAATTATAATCAGGTATGACTAATGATAAATACATCTATACAGTCAGTAAGAATTATAATTAGGTATGAATAATGATAAATACATGTAAACAGTTAGTAAGGATTATAATCAAGTGAGAATAAATTGTGCATCCATTCCTCCAAGTCCAAAATCCAGAATTCTTTCAATGTATTTTGCCAAAACAATACCATAAGCATTATTTTTCTTCATGAATTATCAGCATCTTTATTTTCTGTTAATTCTGCCATCATTTTTAGCCTACTTACAATGAGATTCTCAATTCTGTCACCATTTTCACCTTACTACTGTCAAAGGGACTGTTAAAATTTTTTTCGTATTTATTTGCTGATCTTTTTTACACAGAGAAAATTCATGTTATGCATCATACTGGAACTTAAGTATTTATCTTCCTTCCTGTGTCCTCATAGAAAACTAATTTGTGATTATTCTTTAGTAATATATAATACTCTTTATTAAAGTTGCAACTTCCAAACAATACATTTAAACTTAACAGACTCTTTTGTGTTGAATCATGAAGAAAAAATGTTAAAAAATGAACCTAATGAACCTAAATTAACTGTGTAAATTACAATTCACTCATTGTTCCTGATCCACTGACAGATTTCACACTGGTAGTTCTGGGTCTATCCAGTTCATTCAATATATTTTAAAGTGAACAGCGATGATTTTTATTCAGGCCTATGCTATATTGAGCCTGATGTGCAGCGTACACAGGTAAGTTCAATAGTAATACTCAACAATGTTTATTTTACCTGTAAAGCTGTTCATTTTGTTTCATGCCATAATAGGCCACATCCCACATCTGAACTTCTTCGTGTAAGCCAGCATCTCTTGCAAAATCATTCAGGCTGGCCAACTCCTCCTGAGCTATTGGGTAGAGAGACAATCTCAATCTAAAAATGAGATGTAGGTCATGACATAAAAACAATCAGAACAACGAAATATGAACTATAACTTATGAACATTTTGTGATCAACATAATGCGATTAACGTGTCAACTATTATAATTTAACTCAAGCAACTCAAATGACAAATGGTATCAGTTATTGTAATTTAATTTAAGCAGCTCAAATGACAAAAGGTATCAGTTATTGTAATTTAATTCAAGCAGTTCAAATGACAAATGGTATCAGTTATTGTAATTTAATTCAAGCAGTTCAACTGACAAAAGGTATAAGTTATTGTAATTTAATTCAAGCAGCTCAAATGACAAAAGGTATCAGTTATTGTAATTTAATTCAAGCAGTTCAAATGACAAATGGTATCAGTTATTGTAATTTAATTCAAGCAGTTCAAATGACAAATGGTATCAGTTATTGTAATTTAATTCAAGCAGTTCAAATGACAAAAGGTATCAGTTATTGTAATTTAATTCAAGCAGTTCAACTGACAAAAGGTATAAGTTATTGTAATTTAATTCAAGCAACTCAAATGACAAATGGTATCAGTTATTGTAATTTAATTCAAGCAGTTCAAATGACAAATGGTATCAGTTATTGTAATTTAATTCAAGCAACTCAAATGACAAAAGGTATAAGTTATTGTAATTTAATTCAAGCAGTTCAAATGACAAATGGTATCAGTTATTGTAATTTAATTCAAGCAGTTCAAATGACAAATGGTATCAGTTATTGTAATTTAATTCAAGCAGTTCAAATGACAAATGGTATCAGTTATTGTAATTTAATTCAAGCAGTTCAAATGACAAATGGTATCAGTTATTGTAATTTAATTCAAGCAGTTCAATTGACAAAAGGTATCAGTTATTGTAATTTAATTCAAGCAACTCAAATGATAAATGGTATCAGTTATTGTAATTTAATTCAAGCAGTTCAAATGACAAATGGTATCAGTTATTGTAATTTAATTCAAGCAGTTCAAATGACAAATGGTATCAGTTATTGTAATTTAATTCAAGCAGTTCAAATGACAAAAGGTATCAGTTATTGTAATTTAATTCAAGCAGTTCAAATGACAAAAGGTATCAGTTATTGTAATTTAATTCAAGCAGTTCAACTGACAAAAGGTATAAGTTATTGTAATTTAATTCAAGCAACTCAAATGACAAATGGTATCAGTTATTGTAATTTAATTCAAGCAGTTCAAATGACAAATGGTATCAGTTATTGTAATTTAATTCAAGCAGTTCAAATGACAAATGGTATAAGTTATTGTAATTTAATTCAAGCAGCTCAAACGACAAAAGATATCAGTTATTGTAATTTAATTCAAGCAGTTCAATTGACAAAAGGTATAAGTTATTGTAATTTAATTCAAGCAACTCAAATGATTGTTTAATCTGATTCATATTCATATTGGACAAAAATAGTTTAAAAGAATGAGCTTTATGAGTGGACATAATTTTACTTTGAATTCAATTATTTTTGTGGTTTTCCAAACTAATTGTTTGGTCCTAAAATTCCTGGATAAGAGAAGTGGTCCTGTTCCTTTCATAGATGGATCATTTTTCACTGGATCTGTTGTTAATAGCAACCATAAAATACACTGAAGTTGACATAATAACAAAATAGTTAATTCACAGTAATATATTTTCAATAAATATTGATTTGTCTTGAGTGACATGTTTCTCGATGTGACATAAGTCATCTGAAACAATTGTCTTTTTGTACATTATGTGGTTTATTATCATTAAAAAACATAAAATAACACCTTTTTGTCTGTATAATTCATTAAGACAGAACTATTCAGAAAATCTGTCTGATTTGCCTATGTTGGATGTAAACTATGACTTACTTGTCTATGTTGGATGTAAACTATATGTGATTTGCTTGTCTATGTGATTTGCTTGTCTATGTTGAATGTAAACTATGACTTACTTGTCTATGTTGGATGTAAACTATATGTGATTTGCTTGTCTATGTTGAATGTAAACTATGACTTACTTGTCTATGTTGAATGTAAACTATATGTGATTTGCTTGTCTATGTTGAATGTAAACTATAATTTGCTTGTCTATGTTGGATGTAAACTATATGTGATTTGCTTGTCTATGTTGAATGTAAACTATGACTTACTTGTCTATGTTGAATGTAAACTATATGTGATTTGCTTGTCTATGTTGAATGTAAACTATGACTTACTTGTCTATGTTGGATGTAAACTATATGTGATTTGCTTGTCTATGTTGAATGTAAACTATGACTTACTTGTCTATGTTGAATGTAAACTATATGTGATTTGCTTGTCTATGTTGAATGTAAACTATAATTTGCTTGTCTATGTTGGATGTAAACTATATGTGATTTGCTTGTCTATGTTGAATGTAAACAATAATTTGCTTGTCTATGTTGGATGTAAACTATATGTGATTTGCTTGTCTATGTTGAATGTAAACTATAATTTGCTTGTCTATGTTGGATGTAAACTATATGTGATTTGCTTGTCTATGTTGAATGTAAACTATAATTTGCTTGTCTATGTTGAATGTAAACTATGATTTACTTGTCTATGTTGAATGTAAACTATCATTTGCTTGTCTATGTTGAATGTAAACTATGATTTACTTGTCTATGTTGAATGTAAACTATGATTTGCTTGCTAGATGTAAACTATAATTTGCTTGTCTATGTTCAATTTAAACTATGATTTACTTGTCTATGTTGGATGTAAACTATGATTTGCTTGACTATGTTGAATGTAAACTATGATTTGCTTGCTAGATGTAAACTATGATTTACTTGTCTATGTTGAATGTAAACTATAATTTGCTTGTCTATGTTGAATGTAAACTATGATTTACTTGCTATATGTTGGATGTAAACTATGATTTGCTTGCTAGATGTAAACTATAATTTGCTATGTTGGATGTAAACTATGATTTGCTTGTCTATGTTGGATGTAAACTATGATTTGCTTGTCTATGTTGAATGTAAACTATGATTTGCTTGTCTATGTTGGATGTAAACTATGATTTGCTTGCTAGATATAAACTATGATTTACTTGTCTATGTTGAATGTAAACTATGATTTGCTTGTCTATGTTGAATGTAAACTATAATTTGCTTGTCTATGTTGAATGTAAACTATGATTTGCTTGTCTATGTTGAATGTAAACTATAATTTGCTTGTCTATGTTGAATGTAAACTATAATTTGCTTGTCTATGTTGAATGTAAACTATGACTTACTTGTCTATGTTGAATGCAAACTATAATTTGCTTGTCTATGTTGAATGTAAACTATGATTTGCTTGTTTATGTTGAATGTAAACTATAATTTGCTTGTTTATGTTGAATGTAAACTATGATTTGCTTGTTTATGTTGAATGTAAACTATGATTTGCTTGTTTATGTTGAATGTAAACTATAATTTGCTTGTTTATGTTGAATGTAAACTATGACTTACTTGTCTATGTTGAATGTAAACTATGATTTGCTTGTTTATGTTGAATGTAAACTATGATTTGCTTGTTTATGTTGAATGTAAACTATAATTTGCTTGTTTATGTTGAATGTAAACTATGATTTGCTTGTCTATGTTGAATGTAAACTATGATTTGCTTGTTTATGTTGAATGTAAACTATGATTTGCTTGTCTATGTTGAATGTAAACTATGATTTGCTTGTCTATGTTGAATGTAAACTATGATTTGCTTGTCTATGTTGAATGTAAACTATGATTTGCTTGTCTATGTTGAATGTAAACTATGATTTGCTTGTTTATGTTGAATTAAACTATGATTTGCTTGTTTATGTTGAATGTAAACTATGATTTGCTTGTCTATGTTGAATGTAAACTATGATTTACTTGTTTATGTTATGTTGAATGTAAACTATAATTTGCTTGTTTATGTTGAATGTAAACTATGATTTGCTTGTCTATGTTGAATGTAAACTATGATTTACTTGTCTATGTTGAATGTAAACTATGATTTACTTGTCTATGTTGAATGTAAACTATGATTTTCTTGTTTATGTTGAATGTAAACTATGATTTGCTTGTCTATGTTGAATGTAAACTATGATTTGCTTGTCTATGTTGAATGTAAACTATAATTTGCTTGTCTATGTTGAATGTAAACTATGATTTGCTTGTCTATGTTGGATGTAAACTATAATTTGCTTGTCTATGTTGAATGTAAACTATGATTTGCTTGTCTATGTTGGATGTAAACTATAATTTGCTTGTCTATGTTGAATGTAAACTATGATTTGCTTGTCTATGTTGGATGTAAACTATGATTTGCTTGTCTATGTTGAATGTAAACTATGACTTACTTGTCTATGTTGAATGTAAACCATAATTTGCTTGTCTATGTTGAATGTAAACTATGACTTACTTGTCTATGTTGAATGTAAATTATGATTTGCTTGTCTATGTTGGATGCAAACTATAATTTGCTTGTCTATGTTGAATGTAAACTATGACTTACTTGTCTATGTTGAATGTAAACTATGATTTGCTTGTCTATGTTGAATGTAAACTATAATTTGCTTGTCTATGTTGAATGTAAACTATGATTACTTGTCTATGTTGAATGTAAACTATGACTTACTTGTTTATGTTGAATTTAAACTATGACTTACTTGTCTATGTTGAATGTAAACTATAATTTGCTTGTCTATGTTGAATGTAAACTATAATTTGCTTGTCTATGTTGAATGTAAACTATGACTTACTTGTCTATGTTGAATGTAAACTATAATTTGCTTGTCTATGTTGAATGTAAACTATGACTTACTTGTCTATGTTGAATGTAAACTATGATTTGCTTGTCTATGTTGGATGTAAACTATAATTTGCTTGTCTATGTTGAATGTAAACTATGACTTACTTGTTTATGTTGAATTTAAACTATGATTTACTTGTCTATGTTGAATGTAAACTATAATTTGCTTGTCTATGTTCAATGTAAACAATGTTTACTTGCTGCTTGCCCAATTCGAATATAAACTGATATCCAAAACCTTTAACAAAAACGTATAAAACTGGTAATGATAGCACTGATATTCTGACATGGTAAGCAAGTCAAATAAGTTTGGGAGCCACAAGTTTTAACAGCAATTTTTAAATTTGCAATTGAAATGCAGTCAATGTTACCTATATCTTAATATCTGCAAAAATCCATTTGAACACAACTTTTGTCGGTGATTGCTATGTTTTACTATCTTCAAAAGTCTATTTCAACACAATAATTGCAGTCAGTGATGGTTATTTCTTACTATATGCAAAAGTCTATTTCAACACAATAATTGCAGTCAGTGATGGTTATTTCTTACTATCTGCAAAAGTCTATTTCAACACAATAATTGCAGTCGGTGATTGCTATGTCTTACTATCTGCAAAAGTCTATTTCAACACAATAATTGCAGTCAATGGTGGCTATGTCTTACTATCTGCAAAAGTCTATTTCAACACAATAATTGCAGTCAGTGATGGTTATGTCTTACTATATGCAAAAGTCTATTTCAACACAATAATTGCAGTCGGTGATTGCTATGTCTTACTATCTGCAAAAGTCTATTTCAACACAATAATTGCAGTCGGTGATGGCTATGTCTTACTATCTGCAAAAGTCTATTTCAACACAATAATTGCAGTCGGTGATTGCTATGTCTTACTATCTGCAAAAGTCTATTTCAACACAATAATTGCAGTCGGTTATTGCTATGTCTTACTATCTGCAAAAGTCTATTTCAAAACAATAATTGCAGTCGGTGATTGCTATGTCTTACTATCTGCAAAAGTCTATTTCAACACAATAATTGCAGTCAATGATGGCTATGTCTTACTATCTGCAAAAGTCTATTTCAACACAATAATTGCAGTCAGTGATGGCTATGTTTTACTATCTGCAAAAGTCCATTTCAACACAATAATTGCAGTCAGTGATGGCTATGTTTTACTATCTGCAAAAGTCCATTTCAACACAATAATTGCAGTCGGTGATTGCTATGTCTTACTATCTGCAAAAGTCTATTTCAACACAATAATTGCAGTCAATGATGGCTATGTCTTACTATCTGCAAAAGTCCATTTCAACACAATAAGTGCAGTCAGTGATTGCTATGTCTTACTATCTGCAAAAGTCTATTTCAACACAATAATTGCAGTCAATGATGGCTATGTCTTACTATCTGCAAAAGTCCATTTCAACACAATAATTGCAGTCAGTGATGGCTATGTCATAATATCTGCAAATGTCCATTTGTAACATGACTGAAGTCAGTAATGCCTGTTTTTACATCAGCAAATGGCCATTGCAACACGATTGCAGTCAGTGATACCTATTGTCTAAATATCTGGAAAATTCCATTTCAATCTGATAATTGCAGACAGTGATGCCTATGTCTAAATATCTGGAAAATTCCATTTCAATCTGATAATTGCTGACAGTGATGGCTGTCTTAATATCTGCAAAAGACCATTTCAACAGGGTTGAGCAGATGGATTGTTAGATTTTCTCAACAATATATTGTACTTTAACAAGACACACACCTCACATGATAACATACAACACAGGGTCAGGCATGGATTCCAGTTAACAAGATAACAAGGCGAACAAGCAAAATGAATACTGCGTAAAATATAGAACTTTTTTACACAAATGCAGACCATTATGGGGGAAAAGGGTTTGAGAATTCCTGAATTCAAACTTAGAGTTATCCTCAAGAAAAATAAAAAGTTTTACTACTTGTAATGAAATCACAGCATCAATATTTTACTAACTGAACATTACAAAAGTTTAATTTCAATGTATATAATAGTCTCATGAAATAAATGTTGCTTGTTTTAAAAAAAAAAGGAATTGTGTCTAGTGGTGAATCAACAGTTAGTCTGGTTCCCTGCTTTGTACACTATTTGTTTTGTACAACGCTACTAAATACCACTCCAGGAACCAGACTAATCAACCAACAAAGCTAAAAGCAGTGACATAATACACAGATACATTGCATACATATGTTGGTTGTTGAAATCAGCTTGAATAATGTTAACAATCTTTCAGATGTTGGACATTTTGAAAATAAATGTCAGTTATGCTGAATAATGCACATTTTCATAAGAAAAATCGCTTTATACACAATTATTCATAACACAATTATAAACTGAGGATTCAGTCATTAAACAGCCCAGTTCCTAAGACACACACACACACACACACACACACACACACACACACACACACACTGTGATTTTTTGGATATCTAATGAATTTTGTTTAGGGTCTTCAGTAACTTGCACCCTTTCTTGTAAAGCAGTTTATGTTTTTGGTCCCTGTTGTGCATGTGTTATCGAGGGAGAGGTGTAACTACAATAGAGTCCAACCATTTTGTGCATTATTATTTTAATTTCAGAATAATTTTTCACAGAAGATGGCATATGCAATAGAAATTCCTGTACAAATGGACACGATCTTGTCAAGTAACAGGGTGATTTCCTTAAAGGCATTATGGCTACAATTGGAATTAGTTTATCATAACAAAGCTTAACCATGATTGCATGGGTTAAGGTAGTCAAACATAAACATGGTACCAGTTTGTAATTATTTTACTTAATGGGACTGAAAAAAATAATTATGTCAACCATGAATTTCATTATGTTAGAAAAAAGAATGCACAGAGACTTACGATTCTAGCATGTTGACCACATTATCCACTGATCCTGCCATCTTGGTTTCCATGGACATCTGTGCAAAGTTCTCATAGCCAAGCATTCTAGCAATTTGCGATCTGGAAAATGATTTGAATAAAAAAAAAAATTATTTCTTTTTCAGTCATCTCATGGACTATATAATAAGTAATGAAAAAGTGTAGTGGGTATCTTCAAAACCAAAATGCCCGCAGTTTCCATTTTCCAGAGGGGAGGCATGAGAAGACAATTTGAAGTATGCATAAAACCTGCCAACTACTGCACTATTAAAAACTAAATCTGAACTAACGGGACATTAACAAGCTTTCTGATTGAAGCTCTGAGCTATTCCACTGAAACCTGCTTGGCAAGATGGACATAAAAAGTTTATACAGGGGGTACCATTAACAAAAAGGAATTAAATCATAATGAATAAAAAAAAAATAGAAAATAGCAAATTTTTAAGTAAATTAGGTTTCTCATAGAATACTTACACAATGACATTACATTAAGACTATTAGCCTACTACCTCATGAATCCAGTCCTATGAAAAAGGTCTAATAATTTCTTTTGTTTGATGGAAAAAGGGCTGTAGCTCTTGGCCATCAATAATAATAAAAACGAGGACTTTATATCACGCCTAATCTCTAGCAGCTCTAAGTGCTTTACAACATTAGACAACACCTTTAACATAACAAAACATAATGATATAATCACATAAAAAACACCATGAAATTGTAACATAAAACATGCTGAAAATATGTAAGGTAGAAAACATTATTAGGTCTTTTAAGTTTGTCTTGGCAGTTGAAATAGGCAAGTTTCAAGAGCACTCTTGAATGGGATCACTGTCTTTGTGTCTAAGTTCAGTGGGCAATTCATTCCACATTGCATGGCCTGGTATGCAAAAGAATGTTGTCCATATGACTTCATGTTTATAGTAGGAATAATGGGCATACGATTGTCATAAGAGGAGCGCAAGTATCTTGTTGGCGTCTACACATGGGTGAGGTCAGATAGGTATGTTGGACTGGAGTCCGTTAGTGAAACGTAGCACAGAAAACAAATAAATTTTGTGTTTCATTCTGGATCGAATGAATAGCCAGTGTAGGGTACAGAGCAGTGGTGAGGTGTGCTCTGATCGTTGTACTCAAAAGATGATCCATCAGCTGTGTTTTTAACTTTTTGAAATTTCTGGAGTAAATATTGAGATGAACCAGATTCGAGTTACAATAGTCCAGTCTTGAAAGTACTAATGAACACACAAGTGTTTTAGTGACATCAACTGAAAGATATTTGCAAATGGAGCTTATGCGTCTCAGCTCAAGAAATGCAGCCTTGCACATGTTCATGACATGTTGGTGCAATGTGAGAGTACTGTCCAGAGTAACACTTGGGTTTCATACTGACTGTGTGAATTTAACGTTGATGTTGCTGATATTTATTGTTTGAGGTAAAGGATGTGAATGAGAAAGTCTGTGTTGTGATCAGAATGGCCTCAGTTTTATCATCATTCATCTGCAGCTTGTTACATGTCATCCATGATTTCACATCTGAAAAGTATCTCTCTACTCCATGAATGGTAGCATCAACTTCAGGTGGATGACTAGATTTGTATATTTGAGTGTCATAAGCATACAATCGATGAGACACTGGATCAAGATCTATGACACTTGAGAGGGGCTGAGGTTATAGAATGAAGAGATCAGGTCCAACAACAGACCCCTGTAGAACACCACAACATAGATCAATTGGGCTGGAATGTATTCCATTTGCAGATACAATTTGTGTCCTGTTGACCAAGTAGGATATCAACCACAGTAAGACTGTATCATGAATGCCAGACAAATGCTAGAGACAGTGAAATAATATATCATGGTCTATTGTGTCAAATGCTACAGACAAATCAAAGAGGGTGAGGACTGTAATATTTTCGCTATCCAAAGTAGAATGTCATTAACTACTTTTAGAAGAGTAGTTTTAGTACTGTGGCAAGGGCAATATGCAGATTGTACATTTTGAATTCAGATGAGATACAAGTTCGGTTAGAACAACTTTTTCTAAGATATTTTTTATATGAATGGGAGATTAGAAACTGGTGGTAGTTCTTTAAATCATTATGGTTGAGTGTTGGTTTCTTCAGCAGAGGCTTTACAATGGCAGCTTTGAAAAATGATGGGAATTCCCCTGATGGGAGAGAGGTATTTATCTAAGCACTGTGATGGAATTGGATCAAGTTCACATGACCTTGATGGGAGAGAGGTATTTATCTAAGCACTGTGATGGAGTTGGATCAAGTTCACATGACCTTTGTGCACTCTTCATCACAAATGTACTTACGAAATCCATTGAGACGGGTTCAAATGCTGCTAACGGTTGCCGCTAAAATTCTATATTACAAATGTGTGGTTATGATGAGTCAACTGAAATTGTGTTATCAAGCTGGTCTCTAATGGTTTATACTTTGTCACTAAAGAAATCTACAAGCAGGTCCAGAAGGGCTACTGGAGAGATGGTAGTTGTAAGTTGTGTACATTTGTTCCATGACATTAGTTTGTTAATAATCTCAAAAAGCTCTATGCAGCTGTAACTCTCCTTGACCTTAGTACTGTAGTGTGATAATTTAGCTAAATGGATTGTGTTTGTGACGTTCTTCTTAGTGGCTTAATAGATTTATTTATGAATTGTGAGTCTGGTGGAAAGCCAAGGCATCTCCACTTTACAGCTGTCTTTTAGTAGTGCAAAGCTGGTCCCAAACGCTGCTATACCATGGAGAACACTTTTGAATTGATACTCTGAAGTTGGTGGCTGGGGAATGTTTTACCAGCAACGAACGCAGGCAGTTATCGAGTTGTTCTGCTGTAGGAGGTAAGTAAGTTGTTAGGTTTGCTTGGATCTCATACATTAGTTTGGTTCTATTTATCATGCAGAGATTTCTCTTAGTAGCAAATAAAGGTGGAGGGTTAGGGACTGATACATCCAGATGGCGTATCATACAGAGGTGATCTGATGCATATTCGTGGGATACCAGAGAGGACCATAGAATATTATCATCAGGACTATGAAGAATCCAGTCTAAAATGTGACCATGTTTATGGGTTAGTTGGTTAACTAACTGTTTGAGGTTGAATTACATATGAATGGAATCAAGGAGTTCTGATCTGTATGGGTTTCCAGGACAGTCAAAGTGAAAGTTGAAATCTCCAAGAATAATCAGGTTGCCACCTATCAAATTTCCATACTCCAGGAGATTAGGAAACTGCACCAAAAAGAGATATTCTGTCAGTTTGTTTTTTTTTCTACTAGGAGGAGGATGGTATAGGCAGAAAAAAATGGACTGACCTTTGTTAGTATGAGTGTGGCTTGGACTAGTTTAAATGATGTGTTACCTCTCCTTGATACCACATTTAGTCACTAGTTTTTAGTTGAGCAAGACACTAACACAGATGCTCACATGGCAGGGTGGTTGGGAGGGTTTTAAGTAATGTGACTGGGTATGTATTCTCAGAGAAACATAATTTGCTAAAATTAATTGATTTCTCCTTCAAATACATTCCCCAAATCACATGACATTAGGAGAATAAGAAAGACGAGGAGGGGATGCTGAGCATTTTACCTCTACCTCTGGTATCATTCTGGAGATGAATGGCTGGCTGGCTTCCCCATATGAAAGATAACCCATTCTCCTAATGGCACAAACAACACAGCCCAGGATCCCTTGACCTGGGACTCATATATGGCTGAGAAGATGAAGATGAATTCTTGTCACCAATAACATATTTTCACTGGCAAATCATGTGAAGCTAACATGATGTGTTGATTGATCCAGTTGGGTCTTGTGCTACCTGTGCTGCTGCCACCAGCTCTACCAGATCCAAATTTGTCTCTGCAATGCTAAATCTCTGAGGTAAAAACTCAAGAAAGTTGACTCTGCATGCTTCTACAATATCTTGGAACAAAATGTTGCATTTGAAAGTGAGGCTCATAGAAATGGATCTAACCTCATGAGCTGTAATCTTCATAAGGCAACTCTGATCTTGTGAGATCTCAGAGTACACCAAGAACCTACGTCAGCCACGAAGCAAGGGACAGAGGTAATGTCCTGTTTTCTGACCATCACTGGGAGGAAGAGGCATTTGAGCATGTGACATGTCTCTGTGTGCCACAGATAGTCCTTGAGGGAATTGACAGGATCTTGCATGGCTGCCACTTTCGTCTAGTCTATGGAAGAGAGGGGATGGATGAGAACTTGTTTGTTTTCAACGGATGGTAACCAGTGTTTAGTTATGAAGCTAGGGTGTGTTAGGTCGAAAATTAGTTTTGCTGAAACTACATAGATAACTGATTACCTTTGAAGCATTGATCATTCTGTATATATGCTAAGCAAATGAAAAATAAAATTCTGTCTCCATCAATGTAAAACAAATTATTTTATATTGCCACAGCAATAAGAAACTGGCATTTGTTTGGTCCTTCAGAGTGCAACTTTAGTGGCACCTTCAATAACACATCAAAGCAAACCAAAGACCTTATATTAAAGAAAGTCAGCAAAAAACTTAAATAAAAAAGCATTGTTTTATTTTTCATAGTGTTTGGAACATATTTATTGTGCTGAGAAAAATTTCCTGTTTACAACAAAACAAAACAAAATGTACGGTACATGTTTATGATCACTACTAATGGTGGTTTAAAACCCAAATTAAAGTTCCAGTATTTTGAAACACTAGATATCTTGCCTTTGAGTTAAATGAAGGTAGGGCATCTCGCAAGAATGTAAAACATGTTTCATTTCTCTATGAATAGCCTCATCCTCTTGGTAAATCAGCATCATGGCAGTTGTCTCTGGTTGACCAAAATCAAGGCCAATTTGAATACTTATGTATGTAGCATATAAACAAATATACAGCCACGTGTTACTAGGGTCACAATAAATATCAGAGTGAATTGTTTCTTGAAATGTGTTTGTTGACAATGGGTTATACAGTTGGCTCCAGATATGTACATATTGTATAAATGCATATTCCGCTTTATTGCATAGCTTTGTGCCAGTCCCAATTTGTTACCATTGTTTTCAATGGATATCAATTTCGGACAATTGCATATCGTTTATATGCATATTTCGCATAATTGCATACATTTTTCTGGTCCGACCAGGCATTATTATGTGTTAAGTTGCTTCGGATAACTGCATTGTTCGAAATTGTTCCTTTCAAAATGAAAAGAAACCAATTCTGAACATTGGCGGTCAATGTTGATTAATGAGGTCTGTTAATATCAACATCACAGCTATTAGATCTCCGTTGGTCACCAGGAGGTACTATAGTAGATAACCATAAATATTACCAAGACGGCATAAGCTCTCTGATTCTCTGTTGATCATCAGGAGGTGCGATAGTAGACAACAATAATAATGAACCAAGCATGGTCGACAACTTTAACAATCTTTAGCTTTAACACAAACTCGCATCGCCCTCGTTAAGAATCCGATCCAGTCTGGTCATTAAATTTGATAGATTAAGACTGGAGCGCTGACCACAAGTCTGCTCCTCAATCTACTGACAAAACTGACCTCCATACGATACCAGAGCAAATCACGTCACATTTAAATGAACTAGGCCAAATGGGGGTTTGTTTCGGAGAAATAATGGGTATCAGTATGCATGCTGCACCAGATACACATCATAACATGAACGCCCGTACAATGGAATACTCAAATTCTTTGATTTTTCCAATGCAAACATATTATTTAATTGTAGAGTGTACTATACAAATGTAAGCTGTCAATGTACAAGTGTATTTCAGACTAGTTGTCTTCATTTAATCAAATTTCTTATTTTGTTTTCTCTTGTGTAAATCCATTAATGACAGGTCATCTCTTAAAAAATTCACTTGTATGTGCAATTTCAATTTTTTTTCAGTGGCTCCCCCCCCCCCCACTTATCTAAACATCCAATTATGTTGAAAATATTACCTTCAAGGATGTTGAGATAAATGGATAGTACTGCATTATGAAAATGGCAACATTTTTAATAAACTGATGATAAATATTTAGGTTGGCGATTTTTTGGTGACAACTTATCCAATGCTGCTGATTCTATATTCTATGAAAACAACTGTTTCAAGGTTTCTCTAGGTTTTTATCTGCATCCAAATTCTGACTGCACTTAAGCATCTTTTATGTAAAGGCCACCCTGAACTAGGTAGCTTTGCGTCAACGTTGATCAAATTCCATTCTGCATTTTTTTATGGATAACGTTGTATAAATGTTATTCTATTTTAAGTAATAAATGTTTTTAAACTTTTAGTAATAAATGCTTTTCTACTTGGAGTAATGTCAACAATTATGATGGCAGAATAGTGTGTATGAATCTGAAAGGCAGTCAAACTATAACATTTTATGTCAGATTGGGTCAAATTCTGTTGTATTGAAACTAGTTACTGATGGTTTTTCTAGATGCTATTCAATCATGTTGGAGAAGTTGTTGATGGTTTTCCTATATTTAGTAAAAATGGCCACATCTGATGGCAGATCAGCAGCATTTGTACAGACTTGTAGAACTCCAAGTCGGGAGCCTTTCTGACAAAAATGCTCAAATTGTATTCAGTGGTTCTGTAGAGGTCATTGAAAGGTTTATTCAATTTTTGTAAATGTAGCCATATTTGATAGTGGACTAGCATTTTTGTGGTACAAATTTGAAAGGCTTTCATTTCTGAATGTTCAGCAGTTACAGACAAGAGGTCATTGAAAGGTTATGCTTTCCTAGAAACGGTGGCCATATATCTTGGATCAGCATCATTTGTACTAACTAATGCTATGACGTTCTATAACAAGTTGGTTGAAATTGGATCAGCATAATTTGTACTAATTTATGCCATGATGTTCTATAACAAGTTGGTTGAAATTGTATCAGCTTAATTTGTACTAACTAATGCCATGATGTTCGATAACATGTTGGTTGAAATTGGATCAGCATAATTTGTACTAATTTATGCCATGATGTTCAATAACAAGTTGGTTGAAATTGGATCAGCATAATTTGTACAAATTTATGCCATGATGTTCTATAACAAGTTGGTTGAAATTGGATCAGCATAATTTGTACTAATTTATGCCATGATGTTCTATAACAAGTTGGTTGAAATTAGGCATGTCTTTTAGAAGAAATTGAAAATATGAACTCTTGATAGACAATGGGTAGTTCTTACTATTTTTTCAAAAACAGTGACATATTTGAGGACAAAATGGCATCATCTATAAACTGAAAATGCATTCATGCAAGGATGCTTATGTCATAAAATATGTTCAGCAGTTCTTGAAAATCTGTGTTCAGATTTTTCTATTTTTATTAACAGCTGCCATATTTGATAGCAGATCAGCATAATTTGTATAAATTTAAAAAGTCTTTGTACCAGTATATCCTGTGCCATGTCTGGTCCTGTGGTTTGTTTTTCTTAAGTTAAAAATAGCTACCATGGAGAGACAATGAATGACACAATAAAAGATGAAGGGCCATATCAAGTTTTTTAGGCTAAATGGTCTGTTGAGTTAATAATCAGAGCCTCACTGAGGATAGATACATCTATCTTCATCTGATAACCAAAAAGCCTCACTGAGGAAAGACATCAGCATCTTTAAGTGATGACTAAAAAGCCTCACTGAAGAAAATTATGTGCTTCTTTAAGTGATGACTAAAATGCCTCACTGAGGAAAGATATGTGTATCATTAGGTGATAACTAAAAAGCCTCAGTGAGGTATAATACATGCATATTTATGCGACAATAATAAAGCCTCAGCAAACAAGAAATAAATTACTCAAAAACTAAAAGACTAATACCTGTGCATGCACAGAAGATTTATTTAGCATGGGCATACAATCAAATACTAGTTACATATATATACATATATACAAACAAATACTATTTACATGTCTCCTCACCATAATGGTTGGGGACAAATAAAACTTTACTTTGTTTTAGTTCTGTATATTACTGTCACTCCATGCAAATGGTAATGATTTCAAGTTCAACTCACATTAAAATATTTTTTAAAAAAACTAGAGGCTTGCATAAGCATAAAATTCACTAACCTGATACTTCTAATATCATCTAACGACTTCTGATTATTCAGGTACTGTGTGGCATAAAGATGAGAGGATAAATTATTATAGGCCTGCCAAGCATTCCAACGCATATGTCTACTGCTACAACTTTGAAGAAATGATTTATATAGTCCTTTGTCCCTAAATGTAAGATTCCATGGACCTCGGTAAGGATTGCTCCTAAAATAAAAATAGAAATAGATATATAATTAAATAGTGTTCATGTGCGTTCTTCCCTTTTGTTCTTTCTATTTTCATTGGGTTGTTCCACATGGTTTGCTTCAAGAGACAAACACCTAAGTTCAAAGGTATTTACTTAAATAACTAACCAATAGTTCTCCCATATTTTATGCTGATGATTCTATAATCCAATGTCAAATAGAATAACAGACAAATTTCTTTATTAATAATAAACAAGCTGTCATCAAGACAGTGAAATCAAAATTTTAACAATGTCAGTTTAATTCCATTTTTCGTCTAAGTGTATTACTGATATAAATTATAATGACATGATAGCAAATGAAAACACATGAATGCATGTAAAAGTTTCAAATGTTCTTTTCGCAGGTCAAGTCTTTTTTATTTTTTTTTTTATTTAAAGTATGAGAGCAATTAATCAATTTGACAATTTTAATGTAATTTTAATAATGTACAAAGAAACATGTAGACATTTATACAAATTCAATTATGTCATGTCATGAGACAGTTCTATGCTGTATAGTTTTATATCTCACAAAAATAACACCAAATGTTGAGCCCCAAACCCAGTTAATAAATATCTTGGTCCCCTAAATATTTCATTATTAGGATTTGACCAAACACAAAAAATTTGTATTCGGACTTGATAAAATTGTTTTCACCACATTTTTGTTTGCAAAGATATAAGCATTATCATATACAGTAGTCTCTCCTTTACCCTCCACCCACTTCTCATGGCCAAAATCCCTTGGCATCAAAGAGTTTGTATTCAAAAATACCCCTCAAGAATGGCCACCCCTCTAACATAACCAGCATAACAGTACAAAAATGTAAAATGTTCCCCTCACAAGTGGCCACCCCTCTAACATAACCAGCATAACAGTACAAAAATGTAAAATGTTCCCCTCACAAGTGGCCACTTTTCTCCAAATGTATCCAGAACCATTAATTCTTATCATGACATAAGGTAAGTAATCAGATTATCTCTGTGTCATCAGTACTTGTCTCCCATTGTCAGTTTCCGTTACTGAAAGAAGTGTTGACTAAAGTATATGTAACAGTAAGATTAATATTATATCATTGTAAAAGCCGATGTTTACAGGAAATGGACTCAACAATGTTATGATATGATAAAATTTTGGGTTTTGCACATCTGTTGAGTTCTTCTCTTTGATAATTACAACCAGATGTAATTGTCAATATCATAACAGGATCAGCATAGGCTAAAAATAGATTTTGTTGATTAATACACTAATAGAAATCAACCTTGAACAAAACAGGATACCAAAGACCGGAAAATCACGTGACAACACATTTAACAATTCCTTTATGAAGAAGGCCTTTTGTACACTTAAGTTTCGTCTGTATAATTAAACCACATACAGTTAGCAACATCTGAATAAATCATTACCAAACATTAACATGTCATCACGTAAACGGAGATTATTATTTTAGAAGAATGCTGGTTATTCTACTCAACAACATCAAGTGGGATGGTGAGATATGACTTGTCAAACAATTTTATGAAGAAAAGACTCAAATAAAACCATTTTATGTTGAAAAGACTTAAATAAATAACATCATAACAGATAAGGAGGTTACTCATCTGCAGTGGAAAATGGAGCAAATGGAAAGAGAATTATGTATGACATTTTTTAATGGTTTTGAAATGTGCATGGCAACATTACATGCCCACATATCGCACTGATATCAAGAACTATTAATCCATATTCAGTTTAAATAAGCCTATTATTGAAACAAGATAAGTCTATTATTATAACAAGAAGAACATTTTAATGATTAATGTTACTTTTAAATGAAGATATTAAATGCTTTTAAGTATGTAGCTTTTTTTACTACAGTCCTACCCGTTTATATCGACATCGCTTATCTCGACAAGCTGCCTATGTCGACAAAAAAGCAAAGTCCCGGTCCCATGGTCTACTATTACTATCAAATTGTCATGCCTATGTCGACGTCGAGATAAAAGAAAAACGTTTATGTCGACAGAAGCCCTTGGTCCGAGCTTGAACAAATCCTTTGTTTTCAAAACGTTTATGTCGACAAGCTGCCAGTTAAGACCAACACTTTGTTTAACAAATAGTTGATCTTGCCGCCAGACTACAATTTTGCCGCCTAATCATTCATGTCGACCAGCTGTGAGTTCCGACCCATACTTTGTTTCAACAACAGTTTGATATTGCCGCCAGGTTTAAATTTCACCGCCTAATCGTTCATGTCGACCAGCTGCGAGTTCCGGCCCATACTTTGTTTAACAATTAGTTGATCATGCCACTAATTTTAATTTTCCAGCCTAACCATTTATATTTGCAAGAGGCCAGTTACAACATGTACTTATTCAACAATTAGTTGATCTTGCCACCAGGCTTTAATGTCGTGGTGGGTTAAAAGTTATTAAGTTGGCCTCTCACGGCAACTAACATAAAAGTAATGATCTCTGATAGATTATACATTCTCTGGAAACTAAATATCTGGCTGTTATTGAAGTTGAGGGTGGAGCATCTCGCAAAGACGTCTGCGAAAAATTTTCAATTAAACATAACACCCTGTCAGGATGGATGAAAGCTGCTGAGTCTGTAAAGAAAGACTATGTTGAAGGTAACTGCACTCACCAAAGGAAGAAGCAGAAGACTGTTAAATTTGTAGAGGTGGAGGAAGCCACAGCTAAATGGTTCAATGAAACCACTTTATCTATAGATCGTGATATGATCATCGAAAAAGCGAAAGAATTTGCAAAAAAAACTGTGTGGAGAACTTCGCTGCAATAAGTGGTTTGTTCATTTGCTTTAAAGATCGTCATAATACAAGACTCAAGCAGAAGAAGCTTGCATAAAGTTCAGAATGCATGTACTCCCGTATCTTCCGTGCACACATGTTGTGCAAACATTTAATTATAATTATTTAAATTAAATTAAATTTTATTGTAATTTTTTTGCACTGATTATGTTATAGACAATAATTTCAACTACATTTACATGTATTTGTCATTAAAATCTTTTACTGTTACATGTATGTATTTGTATTTTGAACTGCTATCTCTGAGACGTATTTTAAATGTATACCACTTGTAATAATATTGTATTGTAAGAATAATTTTTTTAATAATTTTTTTTGGTCAATTAATACAATATTATACCTTCATTAATCATATCAGCCACGTATCTCTTGTTTTCTTTGATGTACTTTTCACGATGACTTATATATAAATAAATACATGTACTGTTTAAACAAACGTGTTGACAGGTTTTCATTTCCCCGTGAAAAGCCCCATCCCCTTGCTGGCCTCAATAATATGGGAACAGATTGACCAAAATCAAGGCTGATTTAAGTACATGTACTTAAGCATGCAACTAACAGCTAGGCACACATGTGCTAATGCTGACATTGAATCTCTCACGTTTTTCATATCAGGATTTGACCGATGCAATATTTTATTGTGGACTTTATTACACAAAGGTAACCAAAATGTTATTTGTCAATATACAAGTGCATTTCACTCTAGTTTTGTCCTCACATACTAAAAATTTACATTGTTGTTTTCAAAGTGTAAATACTACTCAGTGATGACCGGTTACCCCTTACTGAAGAATTTAACTTGCATTTTTTTTGTGTGCAGACCCCGCCCCCCCCTAAACACTTATCTCGACATCCGCTTATCTCGACAATATTTCCTCGGTCCCGAGAATGTCGAGATAAACGGGTAGGACTGTATGTACATTACATTTACTTCTCACAATTTTTTTTGTTGTCCCCCTTGGGATAGGTCACCTGTTTTATAAAGCCACTTTCCAGGTGCAGAAGGGGTGGCCATATAAGAGGGGGACCACTGCATATGTGTGTGTGTGTGCGTGTGTGTGTGTGTACACATACACAAAGATACAATACAAAGTTTTGTTGTAATTAATGTAGTTTGTAATTGTTTACAGTGCTTTAAACCCATTATTGGTACATTATGATGAGGAAATTCGAAGTATGGCTTTGGCTACCGATACTAGTTACCATATTGCCAGTACCCCAATGTTCTTTATCATTAATCTGCATCAATTATGCTATCTGTTTTTAATATCAAGTGGATTAAGAACCACAGGAAATGATACCCACACCCTACTATGGATATAAATAATGAATTTAACCATTGGCATTGTTTTCATTGCAATTGTACTGGCACATTTTTAATGAGTTGGGTATGTTTTGATCAATCATTTTAGCCAAAATCATTCATATAAATATCCCCGTACAAATCATACAACTTATCTCACAATGCCTCCCATCATATCACAAAGATTTTGAGGGATTTTCAGATATAGGAGATTATTAAGTTAACTCTTAATCATTATTTTATAAATTAGAATGTGGAACAGTTCTACTACAGGTAATAAAATGTATTACAATGTCAATGTGCTTTCAATTATAATTGACATGTTAAATAATATGCATTATAAAACTGTTCATTTGTGTAAATTTGACAGAACATTTCTTAAAAATTTGATATAATAAAGTATAATAAAAAGTATTTTTATTCATTTTTTTAAGTAACTTTTGTTTTCCAACTCTTAATTATTTTCACATTTCTGATTTCCCTATGGATACCTTCCCTATTGTCAGTCTCACTGAATTTATCTCATCTGCTGAATCTTGCACTAAAGACTGGTTTAGACCTTTAATTAACATGTACATAATATGCACAGCTATGTGGGTCTTGTTGCAATGGATATCATAATTAAAACAAGCTTGGACTGTTTATTCAGCTGTGTCAATCTGATAACAGAATATAGCAGTGCCTTGTATAGGGGTAAAATCACAAGCATGTTAGTATTGGTGATGCAATTTCACATTGCCGGCAATATGGATTCTCATAGTGATACCATTAATATTCATGAAACCAGAAGTAACTAGTGTAAAATATGAAGCAAAGTAATCGACCTGACCTTGTCTTATACTCCGAATCGACTTATATATGGACAAAGGATGTAAAATTTACATAATTAGTAAATTCGACTTAAAACTGCATTGATTTATAGGCAAGAATAAAGGATAACAATAACATGATTTTAAGATGACACTGCAGTGGCCGTAATGGAAGTCAGATCTGCACCATATTCATTTATGACCAACCAAACATTTTAAGAAGTCTTTCAGTGAAATCCCCATTTTGATTTGACCGTTATTTCAGAAGAAACAAAAATTTTCAAAATGGCCACTGTGGTGATCATACTGGAAGTCAGATCAGCGCCATTTTTAAGTACAGCCAACTTTACATTATATGAAGTCTGGTGAAAACCCAATAGCAATGTAAGTTTTTTGTTCAGAAGTACAGTGGGACCCGGTAGTTGGGAGCCATAGAATCCGACCGGGCTATGAACCGAACCGTGTTATAAGCAACCATGTACAATACCAACACATTTTTGGATTTAACTGCAGGGTGGGGGGTATATAAAGACGGGTGCGAAAATGCATGGCACAATTACCATTTTTAATCAATATATATTAAATGAGAAAAACATTTACTGTGGTAACAGAAATTGCAGATTTAATATATTACTTTATTCAGAGAACCATGCATTGGTACATACACGTGTCTAATTTATATATACCTGTATAATCTATTGCATGAAAAGAGTATCAACACCGTGTACTCACCAGCGAATCTTGTAACATACACTGAATCCATAATACATATATTTCCATCAAAAATATCCACACAAGGATGTAAAATATTCAATAATTTTGTCAAAGATCATTATGTGACTGAATTCAATGAAAAGAAACTAGCAAAAATTACGTAACGGGTGTACGTAACGAATGATGATAGTACATGTCCGTAGATTAAATAATGGAAGCTAAAGTGTATTCTTATAATAACTACATGTACATCTCAGGACCTTTCCGTCTCTGAATTCAGTCACTGTAAATTTCAGCACATTTTCCCACCCAAGCTGCTAGTCAAAGTCCTTTGAACTTGCCGCCCAGCTATTGCGTCATGTTCTTTTGATGTACTCTAATACAGCAGGCAGAACTGGCTGATATTTTAACCACTGAATCACTGTTTAGCTCAGCAGTTCACTTTGATGATAAACAATGTACTTAAATTGATTGATTTATACATTCTGGTGAGAATCTTTTATCAACCCCCGCATTGGCTATTGTTTAGTTGTGTATGAAATTAAGAGAACATATATCGGAGATTATTAGAGCAACCATTGTATTCAGAATGCATTAAAGACAAACACAAAGCAGACATGATGGCTTCATTACTCAGGAATCAGTAATTATAATATTGACACTTATGAGCTGTAATTTTTCAACAATAAACAAAGATCAAAGTTCTCAGTAGGCCCAGCAATTGGTTCGTATTAACGACGTTTATTTTTGCACAAAACTAGAAGAAAATTTGATAATACATTTTCTACAGGTTCTTTTTCACACTGTTTAAACGAATATGAGAATGATAATTAAACTCTTGCCTTTTTTTTTTATGCTTAATTTTTTTTTTTTTTTTTTTGGGTCTTTGAGAAAAATACCTGTAATAAATTACCCGAAATTTCGGGAGCCATGCCACGACCGGGTTATATCCGAATTCGGGTTATAGCGGGGCGGGTTATAGCGGGGTCCCACTGTAGTAGCAAGAACAAGATTTTCAAGATGGCCATTATGTTGGCTATCATGGACATCAGTTCTGCACCATTTTCATTTAGGTCCAACCAGACATCATAAGAAGTATTGTAATGTAGAACTGATAATGATCCGAACATTCATTTATGAGGAATAGAACAACAATATCTACAAGATTGCCACTGCAGTGGTCCTAATTTTCATCTAGGACCATCTAAATCATTGGATGAATGTGTGTTTAAGGTTTCAAGGCAATCCTCCATGTAGTTTAGGAGAATTATTGATAACATCACTGCCAATGTATAGATGATGAACAACAAACCAGTCTATAAACTATTTCTGTTCTATGACCCACTGAGATAAAACATACACATGACAATAACTATGAATCATGAATCACAAAAAAAATAAACAAATTGGACAAAATGTTGGGTTTTGGGATCTTCACATTATTTGCAAACTGACTCCCTATAATTTCCAACACTTTAAGTTTTTTGAAAACTTAAGAATTTTTTTCTCTGTATGATTCTTTAAAATGCACTGATGTGTATAAACTGTAAAGGGTTATTACTAACTGGTACTTTACATAATAAAGTAGGACTGAAAATAAAGAAAGACATGTTAAATAGTATTCAGCACAACATAAACAATGCCTGATATATTGATCCCAATTAACAACAGTTCCTGTTTTCTATGAAGCCTATGCTCAAGAGACTGGAGGTTTTTCCTTTATATACAAATGCATGTGTCCTTGTCCTTTGTCCTTCATATACATATGCATGTGTTCTTTGTCCTTTATATACATATAGATATGTCCTTTGTCCTTTATATACATATAGATGTGTCCTTTGTCCTTTATATACAAATGCATGTGTCCTTTGTCCTTTATATACATATAGATGTGTCCTTTGTCCTTTATATACATATAGATGTGTCCTTTGTCCTTTATATACATATAGATGTGTCCTTTGTCCTTTATATACATATAGAAGTATCCTTTGTCCTTTATATACATATAGAAGTATCCTTTGTCCTTTATATACAAATGCATGTGTCCTTTGTCCTTTATATACATATAGATGTGTCCTTTGTCCTTTATATACATATAGATGTGTCCTTTGTCCTTTATATACATATAGAAGTATCCTTTGTCCTTTATATACAAATGCATGTGTCCTTTGTCCTTTATATACAAATCCATGTGTCCTTTGTCCTTTATATACATATAGATGTGTCCTTTGTCCTTTATATACAAATGCATGTGTCCTTTGTCCTTTATATACATATAGATGTGTCCTTTGTCCTTTATATACATATAGAAGTATCCTTTGTCCTTTATATACATATAGATGTGTCCTTTGTCCTGTATGTACATATACATGTGTCCTTGTCCTTTGTCCTTCATATACATATGCATGTGTCCATATGCACATGTACATATCCATGTGTCCTTTGTCCTTTATATACATATAGATGTGTCCTTTGTCCTTTATGTACATATAGATGTGTCCTTTGTCCTTTATATACATATGCATGTGTCATTTGTCCTTTATATACATACAGATGTGTCCTTTGTCCTTTATATACAAATGCATGTGTCCTTTGTCCTTTATATACATATCCATGTGTCCTTCGTCCTTTATATACATATAGATGTGTCCTTTGTCCTTTATATACATATAGATGTGTCCTTTGTCCTTTATATACATATCCATGTGTCCTTTGTTCTTTATATACATATAGATGTGTCCTTTGTCCTTTATATACATATAGATGTGTCCTTTGTCCTTTATATACATATCCATGTGTCCTTTGTTCTTTATATACATATCCATGTGTCCTTTGTCCTTTATATAAATATGCATGTGTCCTTTGTTCTTTATATAAATATGCATGACATTTGTGTCCTTTGTTCTTTATATACTTATAGATGTGTCCTTTGTACTTTATATACATATCCATGTGTCCTTTGTCCTTTATATACATATCCATGTATCCTTTGTCCTTTATATACATATAGATGTGTCCTTTGTACTTTATGTACATATATATGTGTCCTTTGTACTTTATCTGCATATGCAAATGTCATTTATTTGTATAGACACATGTCCTTTATATGCATATGTCCTGTATGTTTGTATGTATATGTCCTTTGTCCTGTATGTTCATATGTATGTTTTACTGGAGTTAATGATGAAACTGAAGAAGAAAAAAAAAAGAGATTCATATACTGTACATACTAGTGTATAAACTGGATTAAACTGCAAACTGCATAGACCCAAAACTGATGATGCATAATATGCCAGAAGATCTAGGTTTATGCAGTTTGTTAGATTAAGCAGTAAACAAACAACACAGACCCATGATTTGCTGTCACATTATGCAATAGCAGACCAGGGTATATGTTGTCTGTCACATTATGCAATAGCAGACCAGGGTATATGTTGTCTGCAGTTGAACCTGACTGGTGTTCAAGTATATACAGTATGTTGCACTGTATTAAGTGTCCTTTATGTTTGTAGGTACCATTTAATTAGTACATCCTGTATACAGTCAAACCTGTACATTAAGCAGCACCAATTTTATTGCTATTTATGTACAGGTAATTTTGATATATAAGGTTGATATGTACTAATTTATATAATGGAAATAAAGGGAACTTAAATTGTATGCACAGGTTATTTTCTATACACTGGTGATCAACTACCTCACATTTGGCAGTATTTATCTTATCTGGCAATGTGTAAATTATTTTATTTAAAATCAGGTTTGGATTCAAGATTGAATGTAATATAGAACTAACTTATCGGTTGCCATTTCCATCAGATATGCTTTTGGCATGTCTTGTATCACAGAAAAATCTTCTATGGATTGTAGGAAAAACCCTTTACAAATTTCAACCTTTTGACTGAAATGAGAAAAACAAAATCAGAATAAAAATGATTGACTTATATAATGAAAAAGCATATAATGTCATGATTCATTTGAACTCTGACAAGGATTCAAAAGGGATTTTATGTCTCACATGCTCACCTAGCATGAGAGAGATGGTTCTTTGAAAAATTCTGAAATGACCTTGACCACACGAGGGGCAGGGGATGACTGTGGAACATGGATATGAAACAAAGTTGATGCTTACAGATTCTATAAATAAACATGACAGCTGTTGTATTCTAATATAATATCATTTAAAAAAAGAAAAAGAAATCAGACTTACCCTATCCACATAAAATATGGATATCCTTGATACAAACTACTTTTTCTTACAGTTTTGCTACTGAATACACAATTAAACTAACAAAAGTCCCTTAAAGATGCTCTATTGACTAAAATGGAATTAACTTATGAATTCTGAAATAATCTCTGATATTTTTACTAATACATATACGAAGATTCTTAAATTTGTTGCTGTGGTAGAAATAATGGATATCAGATTACCATCATTTTCATTTAGGACCAAGAAGAGATTATAAGAAGTCTTCTAGTGGAAATCGCATGTTGATATGACTTTCTGTTTAGTATGAGTAACAATAACAAGAATTTCAAGATGGCTGCCCCAGTGGCAATAACAAAATTTTCAGGACTGTTATGTCAGTGGCCATGATGTGAACCAAATCACCATGATTTTTCTTTTAAACCAACTAGATAGCATAAACATTTTTTAAGTGAAATCCACGTGCTGATATTTCCATTCATTCAGATTTTGAAGATGGACACTGTGGAAGCCACATTTTTAATATTTGTATTCATTATGAACTAGACAGCATAAGATGTTTTTAGTAAAACACCTAGGAGGAGTTGCGATAAAAAGATTTTCAAGATGGCCTATTATTTTGAGTTTGTCGGATGTGAAAATGACACCATTATAAATTTTGGGATGTTCTATTTAAATGAACATGGTACTCAGGGAATGCAGTTTTTTAAAATACATGCCAGGGTACTGTCTTGATTTCAGAGTTCATATTAAAATGATAAGAAATTTCTAAATTGCATTGCTGGGTGAGTACAACACTTTAAAAATGCTATCAATTTCTGCCAGAAGAAGGTGAAAATCAAACCTTACCCAGGTCCTCTTATATAAAATCTCATGCTATATTTAATTTGAATCATTTAATGAGAATCCATGAAATTCTTCAAAGATTCTTGAGCAGAAACGAAACTGAAAGGTCCAGTTTTAATTATCTTCAGAAAATAAAAGAAAATATTGCAGCTCAAAAGAAAAATCACAGCTTGGCTCCAGATAATTAAATTGTCAGTACCTTTTAGAAAATCAATTTGGTATGTGCATGTAAACTGTTGTATAAGTTGTAAGTTGTATAAGTCTTAACGCTGTAACTAAAGAGGGATGATTAAGCTTCCGCTATAGCTGATAAAAGATATCGTACTAACATCAGAGAACCAGCTGACAAAAAATAGATTGTGTTGATGTTGATGTCAACAATTTGCAAGCTCTACTATTTATATATAAGGCAGAGAAACTCTGAGATTGATGCACCTAAGAAAGATATGTATCTTAAAACCTAGGGAAGATATGTATCTGAAAAACCTAGGGAAGATATGCATCTGAAAAACCTAGGGAAGATATGTATCTGAAAAACCTAGGGATGATATGTATCTGAAAAACCTAGGGAAGATATGTATCTGAAAAACCTAGGAAGATATGTATCTGAAAAACCTAGGGAGGATATGTATCTGAAAAGCCTAGAGAAGATATGTATTTGAAAATCCTAGGGACAATATGTATCTGAAAGGGCCAGTAAATATAAATAACACTTACCCAAAAGACAAGAAAATATTTAGTGGACTTGAGAAATTACTTACACATACAAACAGTGCTCCTGAAAATCTAAGGATGATGCATAGTCTTACAAAGGAATACATGTACATAATGCATTGTTAATCCAAAAAAATTTCCAAAAGTTGGATATGGCCCAAATATCTTCATAACATTCCATTTGGTCACAAGTTGGCATACCTAACATGTGTAAAAGATGTGATTAAAGGATCCAGAATTTAGTTATATTTGTTGTTGTTGTAGAGTTTAATGCCATTTTTCAGCACATGATAGGCTATACATGGCGGCCAGTATTATTGGTGGAGGAAGAACCCGGGAAAATCCCCTGAAAAAACCATCAACCCACAAGAAGCTACTGGCAAGCTTTCTCACTCAACTACATTAGCCGAATCTTTGACTCGAACCCACGGAGACAGGTGAGATGGCAGTGATCCATAATGGAAAGTGCTTTAGACCACACAGGGCCCCAGTTATATTTGTAATATTCACCACTGATTTGTGACAGATACAATCATTTTTTTTTATAAAATAGAAGATAATTTTTGGAAATTATTTTGTCATGAATAATGAAAACATGCTGTTAATATCATTAAGTCATAACTCTGGAATTTCTGTACATTAATTACTGATAGAAACTACTAAGTACCGATACAGTAAAAAAAGTACTGTGGTACACACCACTGGAAAAATACTGCAAAATACGGGTATAACAGTAATACAGTGTAAATCTAATAATAATTATATCACCATATATTATTATTATTATTATTATTATTATTTGCAATTCGGAAGTTAGAAAAGATATGAACCTGAATTCTTTTCTCTCTTTCATCAATGCATTGAGTAGTTTCATGAACTTGGAATGCTCCTTGAATTTTAATTCTACTCCATTAAGCCTGCCTTCTAAAGCATACAGGTCAACCAGGCGCTTTTGGAACTCTGTCAATTTGGCACGGTCTGCTTGCACTTCCTGTTAGAAAAGGTTTCAATTTGTAATTATTAAATAAAACAACTAAACACTTCATGAATTCTGTCTGTCTTCATCACTAAGAATACTGCAGTAGTAACATATTTCTGTTTCTTATGAAAATAGTTTTTTTTTTAATAAACAAAGTGCAAGTAAGTAAAAGTATATTCAAAACACTCTGCACTGAAGCAAATATGACATAATATAATTCTTCATGATTTAATTTATTTTAAAATTAACCTGACTGAAGGCACAAAGTTATCTGACTTTGGACTAAAATTTAACTTTTCCCCAACTTATCAAACAAATGCCAAGCTTTTCCTTAATTTTTCTGAAAATTTAAAATACACTGACCTTAAAGGAAACCTGGATATAATAATTTTGAACCATATTACTAAAACTGACTTTGCTGACCAGAATCCAGATGACAGTGTGTAGTTGTTTACAACATGTGATAAGGTCT
Source organism: Unio delphinus (assembly GCA_029339505.1). Taxonomy (NCBI): domain Eukaryota; kingdom Metazoa; phylum Mollusca; class Bivalvia; order Unionida; family Unionidae; genus Unio; species Unio delphinus. The sequence continues at coordinate 8,597,091 of JAQISU010000004.1, read as the reverse complement.
GGAAATTATAAAACTATTAAACTTCAGTTTCAGCCTGATATTATGTTTCAACCAATCAAAAATGTGACTTTTTTCCAATCAACTGCAAATGCAGTTACATGAAAGCTCATTCTGACTGGCAGATAGTGGAAACTCAAGCTCAGATTTTAGGATTTTCATGCCTTGTCACTCCTTGCTATATACAATGAAAATTGCCAAACAAGCTTCATTTTTACAACTTATTCTGGATATTGACCAAATATTTTAGCCCCAACAAGGCCACATTATTAACTACTTGGAATGCTTCCAATCCTTAACTTGATCTCACCCCTGCTGATCCAGTGGAAGATTTCTGAATGTGCAACACAGTTGACATGAAGAGGTTTGGAAAATCTTAACTACATGACCTTCCCATGATGCAACACTCAAGAACATTGAGCAGAACATCACATGATTGCCCCATGCTACATAGTCCTTGATGAAGGTAACTAAAATATTTTGTAGAGAACAAATTTCTTCTTTCAGTCAATCAACATGGCCTTTGTCCTATAGGCTTTTTCCTTACCCTGAGTATAACACATTCACACAGTTTGGTCCTGGTATGTCATGTAAAATTAATGTTACTGTGAGGAAATCATCTTTCTTTCTTCAGTCTCAATGACCATGATCTTTCACCTTTTGACCTCAAAATCAGTTGGCTTCTTCCTTACCCCAAAGTCATCCACAGTCTTATCCAGGTATGTGATGCAGAACTAATTTCACTGTATGGAAACTATTCTTTTGATCAATGTCCTCGACCTCTGGCCTCATAATCTGAAGCTTCTTCTTTACCAAAATTGAAAGCCAGTCACAAAGCTTGGTAACCACATATGAGTACTTAAACTATTGTTCTGAAACTATTTTTTTCTTCTTTCTTTCAGTGATTATGACCATGATCTGCTTACCCCAAAATTGACAGGGTTCTACCTTACAACAAGTACAAGCAACCCACAAAATTTGTTAACAACAGATGGTAGAAAACTTGAGTATATTAAAATAATTTGTCTTCTCCAGATGACAGTGTCCCTGACCTCTCAGCTTCTAAACCTTAAATTGATATGGTTCGTCCTTACTGCAAATGAAAGCCATACACAAAATTTTGTAACTGTAGATGGTGAACATATTGAATTATTGAGTAGAAATGAAATTGTAACAGATGAATGGATGAACTGACATCATAACATAATATGCTCAACCTAATGATGACCATTTAAAATCAGACTCTTACATTTAGTCTATATTTATAAAGTACTGTATTTATTACCACTGTAATATTACACTGCATCTATTTTATAAAACTGCCAAGAAATCAATACATCAATTAATCATTCCATTTTATCTTCTATCAACATGACTGATTTAATTAAGTGTCGCCAGTGTTCTATCAGATATGTCCATCCTGATATTTTAAATGAAACTTACTTTGACTGCTGAATGTAATTGTTCATTTAACCATCTTTCATTCTTTGCTCCATTGATTTGATTTGATACCTGCAAAATAAAAAGTATCAGCAGCATTAAAATGTAGTGGGTGGGTGGGATAAAACTAATTTTAATTATGCATTACTTACCTGTCGTGTGTGTGAGTGTGTGTGTATGTGATTTGGATTTTTAACATAGCTTTAACAATTTTTCAGTCATATTGCTACAATGTCTGCAGTGTGGCAGTTTATAGTGATGTCTAGCACTTGGGCATCATGCTGCAGACATACAGCATGATATCCCATCCAGTCACATTATCCTGACACCAAACAAACCAGTGCTAACACTAACCTCTTAATGCTGATAACCAAACAAGGCAGCTGTTACAACCATTTTTATAAATCTTTGGTATGATTTGGACAGGTATCAAACGCATGACCTCTAACATCCGAGGTGAATGCTCTAACCAATTGGCCACTGGAGCGGTCTTAACTGTCATTATTTCTCAGTTAATTTATTTTCATGCTGAAAATATACCATCCATATGATGTGAATACATCCTCCCATTGTAAAAGAAAGTATCACTCTTTGGCCTTTTGCACACCACTCTCTCGCAGAAAGAAGATGTACCTATATGTCATCTTTTCACATCTTTATGCACTATATTAGAGCGGGGTGGGAGGATGGTATTCAGCAACAGTGACAGATAAGTATGGCATAATTAAAAACAGTTTTACTATTTCTTTCAAAACTACATTTTAATAGCAGCATTAACGTTTCCTGTTGCTATTGCTTAGCTGAATTTATCAGTAAGGTGGGTAGGCTGAACAAAAACAGAAATTTAATGTACTCACAGTAGTGAGAGATGTACACTTCTATAGATTCTTGTGTTCTCTCTGGGTAAAATGCTGTGCCATAACATTGGGAAAACAATGCATGTGTTCTGTTGTGCTAATGAACGAAGGTAAAAGGTATTATGGGTTGGCCAAAAAGCTGCTTTATAATATCCTCTAGAGAGGAATGAATAAAGTAGGTAATGGCTGCAACCTTGTGTGCTTTAAGTGTCATGAAGGTGAGGTCTTGATCAATGAGAAACTCACAGGTTCGTTTGATTTTCTTGACAATCCACCAGGAGATAGTGCCGGCTGAAATGTCTACAGAGCTCTTAATAGGGAGAAAGAGACATTTCTTACCTTTTCTTTTCACTTTAGAGACATTAAGATAGAAGCCAAGAGCATGCAGGGAGCATAAAAGTCTATCTTGATCATCTCATGCGTATATTTTACTGAGACTGGGAATCTCTATGGGTAAGGGTAAGGGAATCTCTATGGGTAAGGTTAAGGGAATCTCTATGGGTAAGGGTAAGGGAATCTCTATGGGTAAGGGAATCTCTATGGTAAGGGTAAGGGAATCTCTATGGGTAAGGGTAAGGGAATCTCTATGGGTAAGGGAATCTCTATGGGTAAGGGTAAGGGAATCTCTATGGGTAAGGGAATCTCTATGGGTAAGGGAATCTCTATGGGTAAGGGTAAGGGAATCTCTATAGGTAAGGGTAAGGGAATCTCTATGGGTAAGGGTAAGGGAATCTCTATGGGTAAAGGTAAGGGAATCTCTATGGGTAAGGGTAAGGGAAACTCTATGGGTAAGGGAATCTCTATAGGTAAGGGAATCTCTATGGGTAAGGGAATCTCGATGGGTAAGCCAGAGTCAATGGACAAGGTATGAATTTAACTTAGTCCTGCCAAGGCATGGTTGAGAAGGAACACAGCTTCGAGTGTGACATCCAAAAAGGAAGCTTCACTCAATGATTCAAAAGGTGCTTTGGTTAATGATCAAAGAACTCAGGAAAGATTCCATAGGGGCAAAAGGGTGTGCAAGACCGGTATATGAAGCTAAAAAAAATGTTAACTGGTCGGCAAGATGCAGGTCTGAACTGATGTATGTGCCATGCAAGAATTTAAGTGTGTTGGAGATAGCAAATCTATAGCCTTTGATAGTGGATAAGTATAACAAAAGGAAATCAGCAATGGAAGTTACAAAAGGGCGGATAGGATCACCATGTTTCCTACTTCACCAATCACAAAACATTCTCCACCTGCCATCATACATAGAAGCATGAATGATGCAACTGGTGACTCTGTCATAAAACTTATTCTGGCAGAGAAATCATTTGAGATGAGCCAGGCATGAAGGTGGAGAATGTCTGGGCTGTTGTGGAGAAGGGATTCCCAGAGATATCTCCTGTGAGGAAGACAACGGGGTCGATCCATCTAGAGCTTTTGGATATTGCTGAACAATGGTTGTTGGGGAAATGAGAATGACCAGAGCAGTGGAAGCTCAGACTCTTTGCAGAACTTGAAGTATCAGTTGAAATGGTGAGAAGGCATATGCGATTAGGTGATAACACTTGAAGCTGAAAGCATCGACTGTTCATGTTTTCTGATCTGGGAAAGGAGACACATTACATAAAAGAGAATATTTTGTTGAGCTTGGTCACAAACAGGTCCACTAGAGGTTTTCCCCAAAGGAAAAACAGGGATATCCCACTTGGATTTGTGGCAACCTGGGTGCTGTTGACCTAATGAGGAAGGTGGTCTAGCAAGAATTTGTGGATTGGACTGGGGTTGTGCCATACTAAAGGAAGTAGCTGAGAAAAGGTCGCCATGTGAGGCTACAGTTACAAGTAACCGATTTTCCTAACAGAGTGGCCAACATATTCCAAGAGGGAAGGAGCAGACTACCACCTGATGTGTGAATATTGTCAAGGACACAACTTCTTGAGCACCGAGACCCTTCTTCTGGAGGGGCTTCAACAGACACTAAAGATGTTGGTGCTAACATATGAGGTCTAGAAGAAAAGCCATACAAATTGGATAAAGACATACATGCGAACCTCAGGCAAGGAAAAAGTGTAATCCTGGTGGACAAAAAGAGTATTCTGAGCAGAAAAAGAGTAATCCACCTATAGCATGATAAAAATTCAATGAGCATATTACAAAATGATTTATTGATCCCTCTGGACTTATAACATCAATTACTGCTTCAAGTTTTCTTGTATAACACTTTGATCTTTAAAAAGCATCAGACTCTCATATTGCTTTTCAAAACCCGTACCAGCTGAGACTATGAATGTTTTTCACACCAGTAGAGTGCTGGGTTACAGAGCCTGGATTTGAATTCAGTTTTATATTTGTACTGAACAATCTCTCACAGTCAGCATTAGAATGGTAAAAAACCAATATTCCTTTCAAAACCTGACAAAGAAGAGGAAATATATATCTTCAAGTTACTGGATCTTTAGCTGGGAAATAAGATGAAAAAAAATAACTCTATTCACATGGTGTATATGTAGTTTGCCAATTTAATACTTCAGGAGTTCTAATTTATCAGCAACCTTTCCTGCAGCATGGTGCATCATATGACAGAGACAACCTGATATGAACAATGATGGAGACATTTTTCACTGATGCAGTATCAGCTGAAAACAATATCAACATAATTTCTTGGTCATGACAACTTCAGACATCTGTGCATTATGGCATCTGTGAAAAGGATGATATATAGGTACATCTACCTTCTGCACATAACCATGTGACAGAGTAGTGTGCAAAAATGTCAAAGGGTTATACTGGCTTTTCCTCCACTCTGGGAGGATGTATTCCCATCATATGGAAGCTATATTTTCGGAATCAAAATAGATTAGCTAAGCAAAGCAATACCAAGAGGATAAGTAACTGCTGCTATTAAAACTGACAATCACTCTCAGACATACTCAAAGGCCCATTCCCATTCCCAATATAATGTGTATCAGTGTATCCCCTAGGGGTCCAAGGCTGAGAGTCAAAAGTCTCATTGGTGTAAAAATTGGGGGTCAGACAGAGTAAAAAACTAATGTTGGTATCAAAACTGGGGGTCAAATTAAAAATGTGGGGGTCTCTGAAGCGCAAATGAGGGTAAAGGGAAACACTGGTGTATTTACCCAATCAGACGTGTCAGTTACACAACATCAGTATTACAGGTTTAAAATAAACTATGAAGCAAAACTTTCTTGAACATTTTCATTCATGTCAAGTAGACAATTTCTCATGGGTTATACTTCAATGAAATTGCAGCATAGCAAAGAAAAGGAAGAAATAATATTTTAGAATATTAAATGAAATGTAATGAAATCCTCTATTAAACTTGATTCAAACTTTTGAAATTTTGAAAACAAATTTCAGCAGAAACTATGCCTGTGACAGGGTGTGAAATACAGAGAAGCAAGCAACAAATTTGCTACTTATTTATGACAAGATACTTTACTGATAATAAAATAATTTTGAAAAGAGAAAAAAAAACCAGTGATATTGTTGCATTGTGGTAAATCCTTTTGATATCAGATGAAAAAGTGGGAAGAAAACATTTGCTACCTGCTACTTCCTGTTTAATTCTGAAATTGCAGTTACAAAGTTATTTTCATGGTAATAATTGCCAATTTATTACTGTGACAAAGTTTGTTCAGGACACAACAGTTGGAAACATCTCAGTGACAAGATTTTGTTCAAGACAACTAATGCCAACTTCTAACATTGATAGAGTTTGTTCATGACACATGACAACAATTGAGAGAGAGAGAGAGAGAGAGAGAGAGAGAGAGAGAGAGAGAGAGAAATAGGTGAGCTTAAAGGACAAGCTTAGAATCTGAATTCTTAAATTTACACATGTATACACCTCTTTGTTAGGTATTGTATATGTTTTCAGTCATTATCAAATTAAAGACTTCATGCTGTTATTTCACTTCACTATGATGTGTGTAAACTCAATAAAGGTAACTAAAAGAAGTTTATTCTGCCTAGGAATAATCACAAACGCATTTTTTTAAAAAAGTAACTAATCTAATATTATCTACAAAAAAAACACTGATTAACTTTGAAACTGCTAAATGTGAAGGCACCCTCTGGAGGAGATGACTACCATTTCTTTTGGCAGATTTTTTGTGAAAATATAGTCTGTCTTCCATCGTAGCAAGTACATGTTCCATTATCACTATCATTACTAAAATAAGCATTTCCCTAACATATTATGATCAGGTCAGGACAAAGAAATGTGTGCATAGAACATGGATGCCCTGCCTAAGTCCTTGAATGTAACATAAACAAAAAATTTTTTTTACCCAAGATGTGATGGACATACAGATATGGGTAACATTACATGCCCTACTGCTGTCATGGTGGGTCATGAAAAATTTAAATTATTTAAAGACTCCTACTGCCTAAGGCATCCTTGGATCTATGAAGTACAAGTAACAGAGAAGCTAGATGTTATTTGCCCTCACAGGCTGGAGTCTAACAAGAGTGATCTATCCTTGGAAGGAGGGACTTGTAGTAAATTACATTCATACTTCATTTACTATAGGAGTGGAAATCACAAAGGGGCATATGTATGAACAAAGGAGCTGTTACTGATTATGATGACTTTCATCTCACTGGAATCATTGATGGACAAAAGCACTTTTATATCTATATACCCAATAATATATTAATATAAAATATATAAAACTGAAGAACAAATTGTAGTGATCTGGAAAGTGAGAGCTATGACGGTCCTGATGCTATGGGGAGGTTTTGGGATATTCTGCTGTTTCTGCTAAATATGGGGAGGTTTTGGGGTGTTCTGCTGTTTCTGCTAAACTTGAGCAATGTATTTATCTTCTAATACCATGCTGTATACATACCCTGACAAGTGCTTTCATATGTGCTTCATCTAGTGACACTAAGCATCTGCAACTTGCTGTACTCAATGCAAAATTCATAGGAACATAATATTCTTCAATGGGATGGAAAAGACTCTCAAATGATTGAACCTTCTTAGGGTCTACAAAGAAAAATAAAATCACATGCAATACTTATACTTACATGGATACAGCAAATGTTTAAGTCCTTAATCTAAATGATGATGAAACATCAGTGTTGAGAATGCTGATTATGATGACTGCAACCACCATCATCATATTTGTTTAACAATAACAGCTACACATATTTTTTCTTTCATTTTTAAATTATATGGCCATATACTGATCATGCAATTTAATCTTTTAAATGTCTTCCTGAAGTAACAAGAGTCCTTTGAAGGGAATGATGCTCTACTAGGTGGCAAGAATTTCCAGGAATCAAAGACAAAAATCATTTCTGATATTCTTGCAAAACTATAACATACCAAATTTGGTAAGATAAATTATTTTATTTTATGTCTGAGTTGCCATGATCACAAGATATCTTTAAGTGCAGGAAAACAACTGTTATGTAATTTCAAACCTTCCATCTTGGATAGAAACTGATTCAACATGTTATTGACAATATCAGCTTGGAATGCAAGTGAATGAAAATCCTTGTCAGAATTCACTAGTATATGTAAAAGTCAGTGTATTCAGTGCAAATATGAAATAAATGACCTTTTACTTGACTCCAAGGTCAATTAGCTCTGGTTTTCAAAACTCCTTTACAAAAGTGCAAAATATGTTGATGGTGAGAAATACCCCATTTGTAAATATTTAGTGAAAACCTCATGTAAATGTCATTTGCATTCATGCGAGCAGTGATAAAAGGATTTTCAAGATGGCCATTATGGTGCCATGCTGGAATCCAGATGAAAAACCATTTGCATTCAGAGCCTTACTGCTATAACAGTATTTCAGTGAGTTTCTATCAAACCGTCTGATCAAAATAAGTAGTCACAGAGATTTTTGGGGATGGCTGTGAATAAAGGTTTTCTGGTGAAAATCCCATGTTGATTTGATTTTCTGCTTAGGTATAGTGATAACAAGATTTTCAAGATGTCTGCAGATCAGATGGGCACCATATCATATACAACCAAGACAAAACTATACTAAGTATTTTAGTGAAAGCTTATGCTGATATGACCATCCATTGTGAAGGAACTGAAATACCAAGATTTTCAAGATATCTGCCATATTGTTAGTTTATCTGAGTTGCAACATTTTCATTTAAGATCTTTGGATAAATGTGTTTAAGTTTCATGTAAATAGTTTACATGAAGATGCAATCATTTTGTTAGTCTACTGGATTAAATACAAGTATGACAGACAACAGGCCAGCCCATATGTTATTTTGGTTTATTATAAATTGAGCTACAACTTATGCAAAAATGATCTAACAGAAAAACTATTCTATGTTTGCAAATTCTGTATTCCAATTCTGACCACAAAAGAAACATATCCAAAATTCTAAAAAGTATCATTATATATCTCCATATATCAACAAATATTACATAAAAGTATGCAAAAACCTGAGCTTTCTCCGATATGCTTGAATACATTAGTTTCATACTCCAGAGCCCGTTTTGCACAGCCCATGATGATCTTCTTTAGTGTGATTTCTGAGAATTTTGGCAGTTCTTTTGTTCGAAGTAGAGGATTATCTTTAGGGGTGTCTCGTGGTACCTCTGGTATGCTGTAAAAAGTAATAATAAAAGTTAAAGTTAAAAGTTTAAATTTTTCATATATAATTCCCTCTAAAAGACGGAGATCTTCTAGGGTGGTACATCATGATAACTTAAGTGTCTTAACTTATACTTCTCCCTCACATGGATTCATATCAACACACTTGACAAGAATGTACTCACTGGCAGGGCATCAACTCTGCTCAAAATTTACCCTTCAGGAGGCATCTACTGACTTGTGATAGACACAATGCTGTCTCATCTCTGTGATTTGTTCTGTAGGAGGGATGCCACTCTTCGATGGCAGAGTTATTGTCCTGAAGCTTGTCTGTGGAGTTTTAATTTTGTCTATATACATGTACTGTATACCATATATACTCACTTACAAAATAAGCTCAACTGCAAACTGAACAGACCCAACTCTGCCCTCACATAATGATCCAGCAGATTTAGGTCTGTCTAGTTTGTTAGGAGTAATCAGTAGAACAAACAACACAGACCCTGATCTGCAGGTACATTATCCAACAGCTCAGGATATTTGTTGTTTGCAATTTGACTTGACTTATAAAAGAGTATATATGGTACTGGTCTCAGCATGTTAATGGTTTTGTTTGATTTATGAAGAATGTATCATTATACTGTAAAATGTACCTTATACAAAGAGTACTGAAAGTTTACATACCCTAAACCCCCCCAAAAAATATATAAAACTTACACAATAAAAACATGAAATTCAATACTATCAAAGTTATGGTGGAGTTCAATACAATATCATGTCAATATTCTGCTAATCTTATGCATATGTACTAATTATAAGAAAATGATAACATAAATGAAAACAGTGGTGTCATCTATATTGAAGGATAATTATATTTTACTAATCTTTGTCTAAAGAACTGCTTGTTAATTTACTGAATTCAATACCATTCTAAGACACAAAATTTAATTGAAGATCTTTGGTTACATGGACGAGTAATTTCATTTTATATATTAATTTATAACTTATATTCACAGCAATCTAAGGATTAATGATATCAAAATACGATCAGACTTCCACATATGAAAAAGAAAACAATATAGATCTGGCACATTGGCCAGCAATCACCTATGAAACAAAATGATTTCACATCTTGCCAAAATGTATTATTAATGTACTTGCTAATCTGTTAATTTTGTCTGCCCTGATTTTAATGTCTGATGTCTCCAAATTTGCTAAAAATTACTGTATTTTCCAGCCTATAAGTCGATTCGGAGTACGAGTCAAATTCACCAATTTTTAAAATTTTCCATCCTTCGTCCATATATAAGTAGATTTGGAGTATAAGACGAGACCAGGTCAATATCTTGGCTTTGTATTTTACACTAGTAATGGTATCGTTGTATGATATTCCATATTACCGGCAATTGTAAAATTGCATTACCAATGCTAACATGTTTGTGATTTTACTTCTGAACAAATCACTGCTATATTCTATCAATTGACACAGCTGAATAAACAGTCCATGTTTGTTTTATTATAACTGAAAGCACATCCATGATGTAATTTCAATGACACAATCCATATATAAGTCGATTTGTTGTATTAGACGAAGACCTGACTTTCAAGTTTTAAAAAAGTATCAACTTATAGGCCAGAAAATACGGTAAGTATGGAAAAAAGACTGAGCATGAACCATGTCAATACTGCCATCTGTAGATGGGTCTATAAGGGTATCTCATTTTACTCTTCAGGTCTTACCAATCCAAATAAACTTGGATAATGTTTTGTTAAATTCATTTTACATATATAACGGAGGTTTAGTCATTGCTGAGAATAAATGAATAAATTTCGGCAAAATCAATGATTTGATCAAAATGATTTTTTTCAGTAAGGAACAATGTTTCCTTATCCAACAACCCAGAAGGTTTTCTTTTTGTTTAACTTCTTTGCATAACTGATTTTCAACAACATCTAAGTTCAAAGAAAAATCTATTCCCAAACAGTCAAAAGAAAGAAGAACACCAAATTATTTCAATATCTGGGCAGATATTTCCTTTCTGTCAAATTCGCATTTGATTTTGATACATTAAACCAGAAACTTATGCAAAACCCTTGAAAGTTCAGATGATAGATCTCAAATACTTTGGAGAGCCATCCTAAAGTAAAAAAGCATGCTGTGAAAATTCTGAAAACATCAGTAATATTTCTGTTCTTCAGTGTAAAAATACTATTTCTATGAAATAAGAATAGAGCTAATGGGTGTCCTTGATGACACCTTCTCTTCAGAGACAAGTAACCATTGTTGATAACACTGGTTTTGGACTTTTTACAAAATACTCTGAACCACTGGCTAACAGAATCATCAAAATTAAAAGTGCATTTTTCAATAAGTCACATTCAACAGTCAAATGCTTTTTCAAAATCAGTTAATAAGGTGGGCAGACTGATTTGCTTCATCAAAACAATCCATAAAATCATATAAAATTAATGTGCCTTCACCTATAAATCTTCATTTCATTAAACCTTTCTGAGCATAACTTATAACCGAGGGAAGTACACGTATCTTTTTAAACCTCTTTCCTATATTGATTCCCCAAGCCAGAATTAGAGTTACGGTACTCTTCATTTATCAACTGAAGGTAAAGGTAGATGTTCACAACAGGAAAAACATTTTCACATTCATGAGATTGATACATTCAACGTTGTTTTCTGTAGTTAACAATACAGATTTTCCTCTAAAATTATCATGTTTCCATTTACTATTAAAAATGCACTGGCATGACTTTATTTTCTTTTTACATGTGTCAATTTGCATGGTAAAATATAAGGATCAGTTGGTCAGTCCTGCTGAATGAAGCATTAACATGAACCTCTTCCAGATACTTATTCTGTTATAAGAGTACAACAGAGTGAATCTGATAGATTTAGCTTCGCAAGAGTTGTATTTTGTGGTACATGTATATGCTTATTAAAGAGTTGTATTTTGTGGTACATGTATATGCTTATTAAAAACATGCTTCATACATGTATCTTGAACAGAATTTTCTACTGTCAATATTTGTTCTACAAGTAATATTATTTTCTATCATTTTAAACATTCTAAAAAGTCATTTATAAGTGAACTGGACTCTGAGATGAAATTTCTGTTAAATTTTATGGAGTATTTGTATACTTATGGTCAATTTCAGTGGCCATGTACAGTAAAACCTGTCTTGATAGACCACTACTATAAGAAACTACCTGTTTTGAGAGATCAGAATCTCCATGCACATATTTATTCATTATATAGTGTTATGACCGTTGAGACCACATGTCTAAAGACCATTCTTTCTTTAGCAGAAGGGGTGGTCTTTCCATGCAGATTCTACTGTATAATGTTTTAAAAATACGATGTCTCTTTGTAAGCTTACCTGAGTCAGACAAAGCAGTATATAATTGTTCCAACAAAGCCTAATGTGTCTTGATTAAACTTTGATCTCTCCTAATTAGATATGAGGAATACCCACCCCCATGACACATTACATTAGTGCTACCATTTGCACCACCAGAACAAAACAAGTAAATACACGTGTGTGTGTGTGTATATATATATATATATATATATATATATATATATATATTATTATCAAGCTATAATTACTTCAACAACATATTATTCGGTTGTATGTGTGGTTTCTTTCTGCTAAATTAGCTAGAACAGTTTTGCCAAACATTCATTTCTGTCATTGACAACTAACATTGTGTTTCTGTCATTCACTCCTAAAATCTACTCCAGAATCACTTCTCTGGATTTATGCAGGTTTGTAAAGGAGTTTTGGTTCTGCTCTGATGCTTTACTGGTAAACAGAGACAAGAACCATCTGAGGTTGCAAACCATTTGAAATCTGTGAAGAAATGCAATCCGTGATAACTCAAAATACACAATGCGATGCTTGTTGTCAAAAGTAGCCACTTTCCGAACAATTTATATCATTATTAGTTTTGTAAACAATAAATTTTCATTTATACCATTTTAATAGATAATGCCTAAATATGTGATATGTACACAACTTTTCTGAGAAACTATTTTGAGCGAAATGTTTAAGATTGCAGGATATGGTTTTGTAAATTGGCCGCTGTAAAATTGTTCTGAATTTTGGACTTGTGTTGTCCTTGAAATTGATATGAGGCATGTACACCTCCCATTGTTATTTCACATAATGTAGACAGCGAAATACCAATAGTGAGCTAGGAAAGGGGCTGGTCAAATTTGTTGTAGAAATATGGGTTCAAAACAAGTAGAATAGCTATTAAAAAAATGCTTTGATGGCAACTATTTTGAATTATATTATGCTATTTAGCACACAATGTTTTTCAGAATTACCACCAAGGAAATGGGCTTATAATTCCACTGATAGCATCACTTAGTGTCAAAAATGACCTTCAGACGTGAAAAACACGGGTATAAAAGGGGGTGGGATACATCAACTTCTTTCGCAAAGAGCTTCTACTGACTTCTGAGGACAAGTGCATAATATGCTTTGTTTTAATATAGCTCATGATTTTTTTTACTCGGCAGGTGGATGCAGTATAAAAATTGGTGCATAAAAACTGTCCTTTGCATCCCCTGAGAAGCTTACGTCATTTGGAATATCTTGGATTCGTCCCTAATTCATTGACAGGTCGCCATTCAGTCTTTACTACAGTAGGCACCTTGCGAACTCTTTCCAAAAGTCAATTCGCTTTTTAAAATCGTTGTTGGGTGTTGGAACGGGGGAGTACAAACAAACGGGAGAATAAGCGAATACTGTTATGAACTTGAATCGGTCTGATAGGCTACGAGGCTTCTATATATTTGTTTCAGCCTAGCGCTGGTATAAAAAGAACAATCAGTGTTATTAAACCGTAGTTTGCAAGAGCTTACAGAACATAATAAGGAAAGCCAGTTGCACTGGAATGTCTTATGTTTGTTCTCCAAGGTGTTTTGGCTAAAACATGGCCAATTCGACTGATGGACGCAGCCATTTTAAGGCATTCGAAACACTAATACATTTTGCTTTAGATCCAAGAAATCCCAAGTATGTCAACTTGTTGACTTACCCTGAAATGACAGATAATAATACAGGTTCATACAAATGTTAGAAAACCAGCCTGAACTCTTAAATGTACGTCATAAAATTGTTTTGCCCCTAATCATTGACAAATAACTGTTATATTATATTAACTTTTTGAGATGGGAATCACTTTAAATCTACAAAATTATATATTGTAACCGAATGCACACCTTATAAGATAAGATTATACAATTGTGTGAACAAGTTTATAAATAGAAAGGTAGCTTCTCCGGAAGTTTTTATTTTTGACGTCATGGGTGTGGATTAAGGGCAAAATGGCGGACCCATTAATGTGTTGTGTGTCGGACCAGGAGAAAGAACAACGAAATAGGAGTAAAACGATTGATAAACAGCTAGCTAAAGAAAAAATCCAGTTTCGGAGGACTGTCAAAATTCTTTTATTGGGAGCTGGAGAAAGCGGCAAGAGTACATTCCTGAAACAAATGAGAATTATTCATGGGCACAATTTCGACGATGGAACCCTCATTGAATTTAGGAACACAATTTACAGTAATTTAGTGAAGGGAATGCGAGTCTTAATTGACGCGCGGACCAAGCTGGATATTCACTGGGGAGACGATGCAAATACTAAACATGCAAATTTTGTGTTTGCCTATGAAAATACAAAATTGGATAACGCAATATTTCAGGATTATGTGGAACCAATAAGAAAGTTGTGGTCCGACTCTGGAATTCAAGCAGCGTATGACAGGAGAAGAGAGTTTCAACTTGTAAGTTGGAAATACCTCTAATTATTCATTATTTCTGATTTACGTATGTCATAATATCTTTACCTAATAAGCTAGTCCGAGGTTCATATGACCTATATATTACCTGTACCACCCCCAGTTTAGATATTGTGACATTGGGGTGCGGAGTCTGGCCTATCAACAAGTTTGAATTCGACACTACCGCAGATTTTATCAACACTGTAGTTTCGATTTCTATCAGACACCCACACAACAGATATATATATATATATATATATATATATATATATATATATATATATATATATATATATATATATATATATATATATAAGTATGGGTGGCAAGGGTAAGAGGAATTAATAATAATAATGACTAATATGCCATCTGTTCTTGTTAGCCAAGGCAGCATTTTGTCACCCTTTAATGAATTGAAATTGGTGTATGCACAATGGCTATGCAAAATCAGCTGTAGTATTGCATACCCTATCCCCCGTGCCAAATTTAAAACAAAAAGCATCAAGGATATATTTTTTAAAAATGTACAAAACTTAAGTCTTTTGTTGTTGATTCATTATTTCTAACCAGTTGCTGAGTGGTCCCTCACACAGTTCACTTGTGTTTTAAGCAAAGAGAAGCTCTTGTTTTAAACAAGCAGGCAGACTTCTTGTTTGTTCATTTTCAGAACAGTCCATTTCAGTAATAACTGTCATCTGCATCCATTATTTGCAATTTCTGGTTTTATTTTTTGTTAAACAAATTAACAAATAAAACTGAAGAATACTTATATGAACATGTTCAAAGGAATATAACTCTAAAACTTTAACAAATTATTGATACTGTCAAAGACAGTTGCTTCAAAACAGACTTGCCAATGCAAATATGGTGACTGTCAACAAACTTATATAATTCAAATAAAAGGTTTCCAATAGTTGACATTATTTGGTATGGATGGTCTAATGATGTATTGCCATACCATACAAAACATGAATTTATGTATTATCAACTGATGGAACTAACCCACTTGCCATATGATGTAGACCAGTAAAACATCTCTCAAATCAATATTTGTATGTTGGTAGTTTCAGTTATAATTTTTTACCTTTTTTTTTTTTTAAACATTCAAGTCATTGCTGGTAGATTTGTCTACAACACAGTGTCTGATTATATGGGCAGTTTTATGCACCTGTATTTATTGTAGCTTTTGAATCGCATCGGGTTGACTGAGCATTTTAGTAATATTAGGTGACCAGTCCAATTAATTTTTTTTTTTAAATTTCAAATTGTAAGTTGTTTAGGTCTTATGATTTAACTCCCTGGATTTGACACATGCCTGTCACATAATGAATATCCTATCAGGTGACTATTGCTATAGTTCAACATCACACCATATACATAGTGTTCTGAGAAATTTGGGTTACATTTAGGGCTGTCAATGGGTACTCGGTTACCCGACCATAGCGAAAGACCTGGGTATTGAAAATTAATGATGAGTACCCGTTCACAAAAAGAAATTATCGACAACACTATCAAAATATCATGTCATCACCAGCACACTGGTCTGAGTAGTCCGAGTTTCCTCTGACCCTTGCCACCCCATATTGGATATTTGGACATTCTTGTTGGGGTTTAGTGTCAGAACGCATTTCCTATTAAAAAAAAAAAAAAAGTTGGAATTCACAGACACCATTTGATGTCGGCATGGGTAGCAGCTTACATGCCAGCCCAGCAAACTTAAATGATCTTTCATCGAGATATACCAGCATGAAATCGATAGGAATATGATTTATTTTCTCAAAAATCGTGAGCATAGCATTTGTTATACCTTTAATCTGTTGACAGACGAGACGAAAGTACATCATTGCTGAAATTTGTCCTGGATCTTGCTATTTGCATTTCTAGTCATGTGACTATGCAAATCTCGCAACCTAGGTCATACAGTCACATGATATCGACAATAAGCAAATTTCCAAAAGTTTTAGGGCGTATTATATAGTAGCCACATAAATAAATATAGTCTGTTTTCTCCTCACTAAGCCATACAGATGCTATAAATAGAATTCATGGGAAAGTAGAACAAGGTTTGCTATAAATAGAACATGTTACTGTAGGAAAGTACAAGTCCATGGACAAGAGTACATATACTCATATATTGTAGTTAAGTAAAGCGGTCTTTTGTAAAATACGGTCTGTGGGATTAATGAAATGTTAATATAAACAAGATTTCTGGAAGGTGGATATACCGAAAAAGCGTAATCCATATACGTTTACATGTAACGCGTAATTTAGTGAGGAAAAAAATCGTTGTTCCAGGTTTGCATATATCTTTCATGTTCTAACGAGTACACGTATACCCATTAAACAGCACAACGGGTACCTGGGCAAGTTTTCCATGGTTTTTGACATCCCTAGTTACATACAATGTCATTAATATACAATAATTTTGCTGATTACAACTTTTTTTGAAAAAGACTAAATTTCAACTATTATTTGATTTATATTATTTGTTTCAAATTTTGGTACATTTGCTGTTTTATGCAACTAGTTTTAACATTATCAATATTTGCCTCTCTGAACTCACTTCTTCCAATTTTTGCACTAGTTTACCAAATTCTGGAGGGGAGAGTTTCTTTTCTTTTATTGCCACATGGACCATGTCCTTATTGTAAAAAGTTACCTCACTGGTAAAATCTTGTTTCTTTTGTTAAAGGTGACCTTTTCACCCAACCTTCAGCATTAGAAATGTTGACCCAGTGGCCACTTACTGGTCAGAAAGTGAAGTCATTTAGAAAGACGCACAAAAACTAGGCTTCAACTATCCTTACCAGTTTCTTGTTAATTGAAAACAATTCAAACAGATATTATTATTACAGTCACTTGCATTGTGGATTACGGATTTCTGCAATGATGATGACATTTTCTAGGGTAATATACAACTTAATCACAGTAGAGACAGATTACAGCACAATTTTCTACAATTTGATTCACCTAACTTTACTTTAGCTAACAACAAAATCTTTAGTCTGTGGTTAATCTATGGTGTCAGTGTTACATACATTTGTATGATGGACATGTGCATGGATGTATAATTGATCACTGTATATGTGTTGAGCCATGATGTGATTGATAAAAAAAAACTATTGTATAATCACACAATCACAAACATTTAAACATGTACACTGTTAGTCAGCAGCTTGTTAAAGCTTTTTACGGTGAACTGTGCATTAAATCACTGGATATAGTTAAACACCATATTTGTTTATAAAGCTTATATGGTAAGGGAAGTTCATAAAAGTGCACAAAGGACATACACATCTTTGTAAATGCAGTTGACTAGATTTTAAGCTATGTAAGTTACAGAAAGAAGCAAAACCAACACATTAGTAAAAACAACGTATTAATTTGCAAAGTTACAAAGTGAAAATTTAGGAGAAATTGTGAATTAAATCCCAATTACTTCTTAATGTTCAATCACAAGTTTAAAAGTATAGATGTTCAGAATGAATTCCAATAATTATGCATGTTTTAATATAGCAGTAGTCTTGAATGTCCTGATGTACCAATGATACACTCAAGAATGTCTTTGAATGAGAACTTTGTATTTCCAATGAATAATTAAAATAAATAATTCATCTCAAATTATAAATGAACACAACTAAAAACTATGATCATAGATTCCCAAAGAAATGAACAGGAATGAACATTTGATTCCCAAAACATGAGATACAAGTTTCACTTGACCTGTGACATACAATAGATTTTCTACAGAAAAATCTAGTTCAACTAAATAGAAGAGTTACTTTGTGAGCTGAATTATGACAAAAATCAGGTATGCATAAATTCCACAACTGTCAATCAATAAAAATTAAACACACTATATATATATATATATATATATATATATATATATATATATATATATATATATACACGCACACACAACTTGTATTAACAAAAATTCTTATATGGAAATGATTCTCTTTTGGATGTTAAGATACCAGGACTATACATCAGAGAAGACCAATTAAAAAAATTACTCTTATATTGTAATAATCAACACCAGAAACTAATGTGGAAATTGTGTATTGAAGGTATTAATAAGCCTATCATGAGCCTGTGTGACCTGGAGTAGTATATTACTAGGACATGCTTTTAGTGGCAAGAGGTTTTCCTAAGGTCATCCTTTCAGGTCATCTATAGGACATCACTTACACCATTCAGTCACACTTGTATCATAGTTTCATGCCAAAGATCAGACTTGTCACTTGAGCAAAACATTTCTGTCATGGCATATGAGACATTGTGGTGGAGATTACCTACATGTACATTTTATTTGTGTAAAGTATGTACAAGTGTTTAACGGAACACTTAAGTAAGGTTTCATATAATGTACAGTACATGTATATCAATAAGCCCATTCTGAAAAGTGGCATGATACTGTAATGTACTGTACTTGAGCATAGTATTTTTCAGTTTTAAACTCAGAAAGGTACTTTCACAGTGATGATAAGGATAAAACATACATTAGATAATTTTGTAGATCCTGATTGCAGTTTCAGCTGATTCTGTTTCATTTGAGTTACTCGAGCATCACTCCTTCAACAGTCAAAAATTGCAAATTCTTGCATTTGAGTTTGAACTCTTTCAGCCCCAACACTGTTATCAGTAACACTGCTGCTTTGCCCCAGCAACACTAAGCTATGTCTAGCTGCTAATGTGCCTCAGTTTTCACCTGTTTGGAAATGTTTTTAAAACATGTACATGCATTCACTCTAAGCTTAATTTCTCTTTTCATATCTAATAAAAATCCACAAAATTTTTCCAAATGAATTTTGTCTCACTGATATAATTTTTTCCTATTTGTCTAAGTCTTTGACAACTTATTCAGAGGTCTCACTAGGATTTTAAAATTAGGAGTCCAGGACTCCCATTTGGGTAAAAATAGGAGTCCCACCAGCAAAAGCTGCAGTCCCATCCTAGTTTTTTTTTAACTTTCCAGATTAGAATAACTGTTGGTTGCCATAGAGTTTTATTCCCCCATTCATTATAACACTGACATGTACAACTGTATCTCAGCTTTTTCGGAGTGTCTGGAAATTCTGCACAGCAATACATCATTTCAGTAAATATTTGATAACGTGCCTTTTTGGTAAAAACTTTTTAATTTTGGGAGGGTGGGGGCTGAAATGCAGACTGAAAGATTCCAAAGTAATGTATTTCATTTCCATAGCCTGATGCATAAACATTACATCTTTTCAAAGCCATGCGCAGAATAGTCCACTATATCAGTTCCAGCAACTTGAACACAGTTTAACCCCAAAATACTTGTCCAAATTTGCAAATGGCATTTTGTCCAAGTCACGATGTGTTTTGGTTTCGAGTTCGCATGCAATATTTATACAGCTACAATCGGAAATGAAATCAATTACAGGATCACGAGGCTTTGCCAATGTAGCAAATTGCGATTCTGTTTTCCTTTTTTGTTGACAAAATAAACCATCTGGTGATAATTTTGGCCGATAAATACTGTATATACAGTCTTGTGTTTGGAGTAGAGAAAATCAAAGGCACCATGACAGAAAGCAGCGAACTTGGATTTAACAATGCACTGTTATATCATAATCCGCATATGCTGATATCTTGCCTTATTACTGTATGCTGTATTAAAATCAAAATAATCATGCAACTGACTTGTTAAAATCAAACACCCCAGAAGGCAGAAACGTGAAATGAGTACAGTCAACCAAATGATGCTAATTTTAAAAAAAAAAAACAATACCAGATGGAAGAAAAAAATAGTTTTGCTGACACTTCAAAGAAAACTAATTACCTTTGAAGCACTGATATATACTAAACAAATAAAACAAATCTGTCTCAATTTTCTACAATTATCTGATGTTGCCCGCAGCAATAACAAATAGGTATTTGTTAGGTCCTTCAACTGGAGCATTTAGTGGTGCCTTCAATAACAAATGCACCATCATCAAAGCAAGCCGACGACCTTTGCTCAAAGAAAGTCAGCAACAAACTCAAATAAAAGCATTGCCTCATTTTACATAATGATTAGAACATATTTATTGTGCTGCTAAACATTCCTGTTTGCAAAAGAAAAAAGCCCCCCCCCCCCCTAAAAGCGTGCATACGGAGGACTCCTGCGTGGATGATTTTCTGTGTCCCAGATCAAAAATTTGCGTCCAAATATGCGTAATTAAATGTTTCTGAGATCTCTGTTATTTTTATATACGCTATTTAAAAATTATGTGCAACATTTGTATGAATCAGCATCCGTTCTGACAATTCAGTCTCAGAAACTGCTATATCTAAATCATGCAAAATATCCAACTGCTGAACATATCTTTCCTCTGCTTGCTTGATATTTTTAAGATCAAACTTGAGAATCTCCTCATTTTCACTCTCATCGTCATCAAAAATCATGCTTACATCCACAATCATTTTATGATTTTTCATGAACAGAACGTGTAGTGAAACTGCTCTCAATTAGTAACCCTTGGCATCTAAATGAAAATTCAAATATGCACAAAGTAAACTAAAATCATTTCTAATTGGTTTAATATCGTCTTGTTCTTGGGGGTGTGTGTTTTCAAACCAATCAGAGATGTATTTAACACATTCACCACGAATGGAGATGGGATCAGCCATTGAATGCAGAAACTGGATCACACGTACAGATGGGATCTGGGCTGAATGAGTTTAAAAAAGACTCCTGGTAATGTTAATTAAGTTCATCATCTAATTATAATCAGGATTAAGTGGTTCTAGTCATAGATCTACTATCAGTGTATTCCCCAAGGGTGTAAAGTTGACGGTTTAAAAACAAACTTCGCACATGTTTTGTGTCGTTGATTACACTTTACCTGTCGTATCTTTTGCCCAAAAAATATGGTTGCTGAAGAAGACAGGATCAATAAATTTGTGCACTGAGAATGTGGTCTTTCAAGACATGTTTTACTGTATAATAATACAAGAAAGGACACTGTCCTTGCTCGCATGACCTATTTAAATAATCAGTGCTGATATCTCAAGCTAGATTTTGCATAGCATAATAAAGTTGGTACTGATGCTCGACTCTGATATTTGACTTTGTATGCCTGTCTAAAGTTTGGCTTGCAATCTCACACCTTTATTGAAAGCCAGAGCATTTTCCCACAGTACACATTGACATTGTCATGATCACACCCACTTAAAAGTCACCAGCCAAACTCCAACATTTTTCTTTTTACATCAGATTTGCATTACAAGATTAAAAGTAGTTACACACAAAAAGAAAAAAACTTATCAAGTGTATAGAAGAAATAATAATTTAATTACTCAATATAGACATATTCAACACAGTTACTTCCCCTTTGCAAGTTTTTCATCTGTAGAAGACGCCAGCCAGAAATGACATACATTAATTGCCACATGTTCAAAGTACATGGTCCTTGGTGTCGAAAAATAAAAAACCTGGATAGGGAACATTTAGATGAAACTATTGAAAACTAATTTACTGTTCGGCCTTATATTGATGTGCGTACATGACAACTTAAGCCCTTATTACACATCATCTTTCTGCTTTGGCTGAGCAAAGAAGGTTTGGATGAATGATCCCTCCATTTCAAAATTTCTTTCATATAGTTTTGTCCTGAAGTGTTCCTTCAATTCATATATGTCCCACACCATCACTTGAATGTCTTTACTGCATATTTTGCATAAAGCATGGGAAGATCCTAACTTTGATACATCTACAATGCCAGAAGACTTTCTACCAATCAGCCTAAAACCTGCCATGACCTATGTCAGTGTCTTCAAGCTTGTGTTTCTTGAAGTTAGGTGAGTTTGATGGATGGAATATTTCAACTAGATGAAAGAAATACAAAAACAATTTAAAATTCAGATTTGATATATGATAGAGGAAGACCTCCTGATTATAAATGTGTTACGAATTTATATTCTTCCCCACAGTCACCAAGATATTGCACCAGAAGCTACCCCAAAATTGAAATATAAAAATATATTTAAAAAAAATCGACAAAGTAGCAGTCCAAAAGTTGATTGTTTATATTAATTGTGTATCTGGCATTTGAAAAGTTATTAATTTATTAAATTGCTATATTGCGTGCCGATTTTGGTCAAAACTGGATATTAATGGTTAATGTTGCATATTTTCTAGCCATGAGAATACGTCACTCGGTATCTATACTACTTCTGTCATGCCGGCAATGCATCTTCCTGTTTCCATTATGTTATATTTAATTTTTAAAAATGACAGCACCATAAAATGCTGGTGCTAATTTCCGCAGACTATTTATTTTTATATTTCTAAGGAAAATAATAATAAATCAACTTTTATCTCCACACAGAAAAGTCGGACAAGTTACGTTACACCACCATTATGCCACACTATGTAAAGTGTGCAGATTTATGTCATTTGCATGAATTTGATATTAATTAGTGTAAATAATAAAATAATAATGTATAAAATATGAAAACATACTACACATGTAGTTTGTCAATATAAAAAAATCGGAGCATCAAATTTCAGAGCGATGTGTGAACCTACAAAGCAGTTCACAATTTTCCTTTCATTGGGCACCCAGGTACCCCCTAGAAAGTACCTTAAATTTTGACATTTCTAACCCCACATCCTGAAACATTCAAGCAGAGTATGTTGCAAATAATTTGAACCATCCAAGTTCTAACAAGACTAGAAATGTGCAAATGGCAGAGATAACATTGATGATAGCTCTATCCATTATCTTGAGAACACACAGCTAAAGATTCCAAAAAACAGATGTACAAATGAGCAAAATGGATTGTTCTGGCTTTGTTCATATTAGTATATCAGCTGCTGGATATATGTATGATATTGTAACAGTGATGATTGTCTGCAAGTGCAGCAAAAAATATGACATTGGCAGCAATAAATTAGTTTTCCATAGTCTTTCTGATCACCAAAACACTTCCAAGCAGAGCTTTCTCAATGGATGCATTTCATGGTGAGGTCCTGTGGAAGAAAAAGTATCTCATATTTTCTGAGCAGTTGGTACCTGTATAATAGATCCGACACAGATTACTGTAGTTTGGGGAACCATGGCTGTGTACCAAAGATTGCTGCTTCCATCACTGACTTTGTCCCCCTCCTTCAATTTTTATAGAACTCTAAAAATTATACTGAAAAAAAGAACATATTGAATGTAAGAAGTTTGTCTTGTTACATATGAAAGCAGAGAAATTACCAGGTGTACTGAGGTTGATGTATTGAGAAAATGTAAATCTTTTTGCCAGCACATGTTGCCATTTCTAGGTGATCAGCTGTTGCTGCCACAATTGTTAATTTGCAGTGCACTGGTTATTTATCTGGTGAGTATATAACCATATGTGATATCATTCAAATCAATGAGGGTTAAATTAACCCAGCTTATTGAAATGACTGCTCTGCAGCCCCAAGAGCTCCAACAAACATGATCAGACTCAAATGTCATGAACAATTTTGATGTTAAATATGGTTGCAGTGAGTTTCCTACAAGAACGAAACCCATGTGACATTGCTCGAGTTGAAGAGGGTGAAATAGCAATGTTCATTAAAGTGACTGCTCTACAGCTCCATCATGTAACTCCATTAATATGTTCAATCTCAGCATCATGAACAATATCAATGTTAGATATTGTTTCCAACAAGAAGAAAAACCTCTTCATCTGTAACCCTGCATTGTTGGCCAGGTTCTTGCAAAAAAATCCATATGCAGTGGAAGGATGGTTTTTAGTTTTACCTGAAATGCACCATCTGCCATTATGGCAGTGACACTAAATTGGCAGTAGGAAGGAATCACCAAACTCTGTATGCAGTATAAAGGAAACAATGCCAATCCAAGTTGTATCGTCTGTTACAGGAGTCGTGAAAAGTAGAAAACACCCTTAATTAATGGAAAACGTTTAAAAAATCATAATGTAGCTAAATCCATGAACTGACCATCACTTGGAACTTGCATACTGGGCAGTCACATAACCTATGCATTATCTCATCGAGTCCTTTGGGGTTCATTGATCAGACTTAGCTGTGTGGCTTATTTTTGTTATAATTGACCCCAACTGGACCATGAAAGACTGCAAATCCTGGTTGTGTGTACCTGGTGTGCATATCTTTATTGGACTTGGATTTATATCTTGCATTTCATTACTACAGTATCAGATGACACAAGTTTGTGTTTGCATTAGATTTGTTTACCTTTGTGTATCTAATAATAAGCCCCAGGCCAAGAATTTACCTGGATACATAAAAAGAACAATCCTTGGAATGTCTGGCATTTTCTCAGCATTGCATAGCTCATACATTTAAGAATGCACATAAATTTAGTTTTTGAATGAGTGACTGCCTTAATGAAAATTATGTATCTTTATAAAGGCTTGATGTAAACTGAAAAGTTTTATTTTGATGTTTACTAAATATGCCACTGTAACAACAAATGGGAGCATACAAGACCAACAATTTAATTCGTAAGATAAGCATAAAATAAATGTATATTGGAGTGTCCTAAAGTGCTGAAAGAAAGTATACAATTTGTCAGCCCCAGGCAAAGGAAAGTTATCCTTATATTTATACACATTTGCTGACATCATGATCAGACATGTTGGTCCATCAGTACAAGTTACCCTTGTGGCTGTTTAAGAGAAGCAATCATATATTTTGTATCAGGTGTATAACTAGGCTCTAAACTATTGTGACTGTTTAAGAGAAGCAATCATATGTTTTGTATCAGCGGTAGACTTGAAATTTCAGGTTAAGTAACTTCTTCTTGCTGCCTGAATAGGGCAAAGTGTTGAGAAAATGTCCCTTTTTGTTTTTACACTTAAGCTGCCAACAGAGGCTGACATGGGCAGGTATCAAACCCACAACTTTTGAATTTCAAGTTAAATGCTCTGCCTATTGAACTACCATGGTTCTCATAAAGAAAACGACCATGCTAAGTTCGGTAGGTGGCAAGCCATCAGGAGCAATAATGAAATGAAAGAGAGTACTAGTAATGAAACTAATTCATATTAACATTCCCATTTTTTAGGCACTGTCACCATAACCACGCATACTTTTTGATCTTATCCCGGTACTTGTACTTGTAGATTTTCCAATGACATGCTTGTCTGGAAGATGTGGTTTTTTGTGTGAAATGCATACATCATGACAGTGTTAAACCCAATTATCGCAAGTTTGTTAGTTGTGGATTTGACTAGAACTAGGTTACGCGCATCCCAAAATTATAGCCCATGGTCACTGTAATACCAAGCTGGCCACATCATGGAAGCAAGCTCCAGCTGTACAAGTACTCTGGTTGTAGTCAGATCCATAATTTTTGAGAACTTAGGCTAATCTGGATTCCTTCTGCCAGCATTTTGTAAGTGCAGCAGTGGGTGAACCGAATTCAGTATTTTGAATTAGCCCATGTTGAAATTGTACCCTCACAAGTAATACCGTAAGCAGGAAATGAAACCCTTGTACGTTTTGGGGGTTTATATTTTATACAAAAGTGTTTCTTTACACACAATTGCAATTTACCTTGTTCATCAAAGAGAAAATCTAACATGTAATCTGTGTAGGAAAAACTTTTTCAGGGCAGATCACATAATAACCTAATTTCCCCAACCAGGCTATAACCCCCACAACTTCCTTAAATGTGATGCCCAGTTTTGTTGAATCTTATAGTACAGATTGTAACACAGCTTACTATTTTTCTCTGTGTTTTGTGTATTATATTTTGCTGAATTTGTCACAATATCATTTTATTCATTCTACTAAGCAGTTTGTCCCTTAATGACCAAATTATTCCAGTCAATTAAATGAAATCTTGCTGCTTCTGCCATTGTCAAAAGAACTAAGAATTACTAATGGCATATTTTATATAACAGATGCACCCTGCCCATCGTGGGGGCTGCGGCTGCCCTGTCTTAAATCTGGAGGTTTAATGCATTGTCATGAATCTCAGGAGGTTTAATAAATGGCCTACATATATGGAGGTTTAATAAATGGCATACATCTATAGAGGTTAATGCATGACATATATCTCATGAGGTATGCAACACTGAATATGGCAACATGTAAGTGTGCATTTTGTCATAACCTTAGCATAATTTACATCTATTTTTATTTGTATTGCAAATAATATTTTCAGTGAAATATTTTATAAAATGTCCTTTCTTGAAAAGAATATATTGTACTTCAGATTCTTTGACAGGCAACCAGCTCTCTGGCCTGACTGGTGATTGGGGGGGGGGGGGGCAATATTGGTTATTTTAAGTGAACTGGGATAGGCAATACACGTACCATGTATATCTGCCAGATTTAAGTAAAAATAAAAAAATTGAAAAGTGGATAGAGAAACAGGATTTCACAGTACATGTATTAGTAATTCTTTGTTTGATCACTATAGCACAGCATTTTATCTTGCAAATCAGCCTACAAAACAATTGTTCTGTTCTTCCCCTTCTTTTGATACCATTAGTAACCCAGTTTAAAAACAGTCTTTTTAGCAATGTACAGTCTGCATATCACCCTTGCCACAGTACGGAAACTACTCTTCTGAAAGTATTTAATGACATTCTCTCTGCTTTAGATAGTGGAAAGATTACAGTCCTCATCCTCCTGGATTTATCTGCAGCATTTGACACAATAGACCATGATATATTACTTCACCATCTCCAGCATGTATTTGGTATTCAGAATATATACTTACAGTGGTTAAAGTCCTACTTAGTCAACAGGACACAAATTATATCTGCAAATGGAATACATTCCAGCCCAGTTGACATATGTTGTGGTGTTTCCACAGGGGTCTGTTCTTGGATCAGTTCTCTTCATTCTATACACTCTGCCAATCTCAAGTGTCATAGATCATCACCCAGTGTCTCACCAATTGTACGCTGATGACACCCAAATATACCAGTCTAGCCACCCAACTCAAGTTAATGATACCATCAATGGAGTAGAGAGGTGCATTTCTGAAGTGAAATCATGTATGACATTTAACAAGCTACAGATAAATGATGATAAAACTGAGGCTATTCTGATCACAACACAAATATTTTCTCATTCACATCCTTTACCTCAGACAATAAATATCAGCAACACGAACATTAAATTCTCACAGTCAGTATGAAACCAAGGTGTTACTCTAGACAGTACTCTCACATTGCACCAACATGTCATGAACATATGCAGAGCTGCATATCTTGAACTGAGACGCATCAGTTCCATTCATAAATATCTCTCAGTTGATGCCACTAAACACGTGTGTTCATTAGTACTTTCAAGACTGGACTATTGTAACTCACAATATTTACTCCAGAAACTTCAAAAAGTTCAAAACAAGCTGCACGGATCATCTTTAGAGTACCTTGATCAGAGCACACCTCACCACTGCTCTGTACCCTACACTGGCTATCCATTCAATCCCTAATCAAACACAAAATTTGTTCTCTGTGCTATGTTTCACTGACAGACTCCAGTCAAACATACCTATCCGGTCTCACCCTTGTGTATACACCAGTAAGATACTTACGTTCTTCGTCTGACAATCGTATACTCATTGTTCCCACTGTGAAAACAAAGTCATATGGACAATGTTCTTTTGCATACCAGGGCCCGGTAACGTGGAGCGAATTGCCCATTGAAATAAGACACAAAGACACAGTGGTCCCTTTTAAGAGTGCTCTTAAAACTCACCTTTTTAGACTGCGGGGACAAACTTAAGAGACCTAATAATGTTTTGTATCTTATATGTTTTCAGCATGTTTTTTATGTTTTCCGATTTTATTGTTTTTTGTCATTTGTTTTTCTGTAGTGTAGTCATATCATTATAGATGGTGTAAAGCGCTTAGAGCTTCTAAAGATTAGGCGCTATACAAAGTCCTCATTATTATTATTATTATTATTATTATTATTATTATTATTATTATTTAATTTCCCCATCTTTCCTCCACAAATGTTCTTCTCAAGAAGTACTGTAGGTTTGGTTACAATGACAGTGATATGGATCTTTAAACCATTACTTAAAAAAAAGGAAAAACCTTTTAAATAACTTTAAAAAACCACCCAGCAGAATTTTACCAAAGTTAACAGCAGGCATCATAGCACAAATATATTTCACATTTCTTCAAATGATACCAATCCATCATCATACATTATGGATACTTAAAATTACTTTTAAGTGATGAATCAGCTTAGCTTCATTACTCAACAGAATTCAACCAAATCTGACAAGAAGCCTCGTGGGATGGAGTGCTTTCAAGTTTATGCAGATGATGCTGATTTGTCAAGAGATATGGGTACTATTATTTGTAAAAGAAAAACTTTTCAATGTCTTCATCTTGGTGGCCACTTTGAATAATTGGACCAAATCTGACAGCATCCTGGCATGGAGGGCTTTCAGTTTTGTAAAATTGTTGTTGATCTACTATTAAATATTGCCACTTTTATATCAATAATTTAAAAAACAATTTAAATTACTTCTAACAAATTAAAAGAAAATTGGAGCAAATTTTATCGAAAGCATCCAGGCATAAAATCTTAAGTTTTATACAAATTATGCTGATACACTATTAAAAGAATTAAAAGAATTATTGCCAATATTTAAAAACTTATCAACAAAATTTGACCAACATTTGACAGAAATCATCCTAGCATAAATGCATTTCATTATATGACAAATGATGCCAATGTGCCTTTATATATGGATGAAGATACAGCGTATAAAGAATGCCCGTCATGGTTGTATTCCTATCATATGTAATCAGCAACATTAGAAATCATTGCTACTGAAAAACACCTGATCCCGATTTCTTGGCTGTATATTCAGGTGTTTGGGTACTAGGCAGATGAGAGCAAAGTGAGTAATTTCAAGCCCACTTTTGATGTCTGCTCTAATCATGTCTAATGAGTTTAAATCATGAATGGAATTAATACTGTTCATTAAGTCAGATCAGGCAGGGTATTTGTGTCCTTTAAACACATTTATAAGTTGGGTGTTTAAGGTCACAGGGCCATATGGCAGAGCTGGCTTTTAATATAAGGGTTAGCATGGAATGTCCATCATCTACCAACAGTTGTAAATTTCGCAAAAACAACAGAACCAATTTCAATACAATTTGGCATTGAGCATCCCATCATGACTGGCTTTCAGATTTATACAAATGATGGCTTTCAAACCCTGTTTGTAAAGATAGAAAAAGCCAAATTTGACAGCATTCTTACTTAAAATGCATTAAAATGATGATCCACTATCTAATATGGCTTCTTCATTGTAGAAGTGTGAAAATATTCACAACCAAATAAGACAAAAAGGATCCTTGCATTAAGGATTTTAATTTGATATAAAATGTACAAATTTGCAAATTAAATAACGCTACCATTACTTAAATTAGAATAACTCATTAACACGTTAACCCCTTGAGGTTTTTGCTGTTCTCGCATAAAAAACAAGTAGGAAACACATATTATGAGGACTATTTCTGAAAACATCCTAATACATCAACTTCGACGCAATTTTCCATTAGACCAATGCCTAGCTGTGCTAAAAAAAAGGTTGTCAATTTGTTAGCTTGCTGGCGCATGAACAGAAAGTTAAAAGTTGGGAGTATTTTTTAATTTTGTTTACTTAATGGACCCATAAATTATAATTTTGTGGAAAAGAGTCTTTATTCCAGATGTCCACCTTATCCTACTTTTTGTACAGGTTCACCTGTCTATTTCACTTCAGATCGGTATGCCTTAGATCTGAGGCCGTATTGTCTAAAATCTTGAAACAAAATCTGATTCCAACCATGGACGAATTTTTGGTGGAAAAAAACAGGTCCAGAAAGTTAGGTTTTTGCCTCTGTATTTTGTAATGCAACTAAAATGTCAAGATTATTTGGTATTGTTGTAGAGCTAAATCTATCTACATTTCTATCATACCACCCACTTTAGTGCATCATGCATGACCTTGATGCTACAGACCTTGGAAGTAGGCTACTACCTCATGCCCCGTAAAGTCTGCACTCGGGGCAGTGCTTCCCATTACCCTCATTTGTGCTTCAGAGACCCCCAAATTTATAATTTGACCCCAGTTTTGATACCAAAATTTGTTTTTTATTCATCTGACTCCCACATTTGACGTCAAGGAGAGTTTTGACCCTTAATCTTCTACACTGGCTAGGGGTTAATGACGTTTTACAAATTGATTAATCGAAAGTTGGATACAATTTGACAGAAGGCATTCTGGCTTCAAGGGCTTTGAAGTTTGTATTATTGATGAGTACATGTATCTGACTGCAAATATTTCTGGTATTAACAAATTGAGTGCATTATATAAGTTTAGGCATCCTAAATAAGTCATACAGAACACAGAAGCAATCATGGATAAAATGCAAACATACAAGGTCAGATTATTTTCCTTTAAATCCCTTTTTTGGGTGTGGGTGGGGATTTATGGCACTTTTAATACACTGCTGGATATTCCATGATGGGAGTTTCTTTCCCAAGGACAGACTGAGGCAACCTTCCCAGTCCAGTATGGGTAGGTATCAAACCCACTACCATTATATTAAGGACGTCTGATATAAAAGTTCACTGTGCTGTTAAAGTTTAGATGTCTTGGAGTTCTTTTGAAGTTTACATAGATCACCAAGAATTTGTGCCTTGTTACATAATCTTGGATCATTGAAGCATAATATCAGCTTTCAAGATTGCTTATGATGACTGGTGTGTATTTGCAGCCCATAAAGTTAATGAAGCCTACATAAAACATACAGATATATTTAAACTTAAGCATAATAACAAGCTTATCAGTTGTAATCTTTATTAGACTCCCAATTTAATTTCATTTCATTTATAGGTAGAAGATATTCTGTATTTTATAAAGTTCTAATTGAATAAATGTTTCAGCTAAGAGGAATTTGGGTATATTCTACCATTATAATATCTTCACTTGAAGCATTTACCAAACTAAGTGGATTGCTTGAACATGGGATAAGGGAGAAACCTCTGAAGTTTGGATTTAAAAGCCAAATGTCAAAGTTACTGTGACTGAAAGAAGAAAATGATTTCTATATAAATACTCGTTGTCTACCATCTGCAATTACCATTCCTTTCAGAAGAATTGCACTTGGAAAAGAAAAAGACCTTATCAATTTTGGAATCAAAATGCCAATGGTCATTGTGTTCCAGACTTGATACTTTGAATTTTAAAATTCCTTAATTATTTAGTGTCAAGCCAGACTCTTCACATCATGTTGTATGTACTGTATATATACATAACAGATAGAAGGCCTCAAGGTAGATTACCAGTAGTTCTGTAACTAATTGAGTTACCTTCTCTAAATAAAGTCTTTATTATTATTATTATTATTATTATTATTATTAAAATTGTGATGGTGCCTCCCTTAGAAACCAAGTGGCTTCCATATTACAGTAGAACCTGTCTTGAAAGGCCACCTCTTCTGCCAATAAATAATGGTCTCTCAAGACAGGTGGTCTCTCATAACAGGTCATAACACTATATAATGAATAAATCTGCATGGAGATCCTGGTCGTGCAAGAGAGGTGGTCTCTCATAGCAGTGGTCTCTCAAGACAGGTGTTACTGTACCAAAATAAAAAGTAATTTTTTTTTACTTCTTCGAGTCCAGAACAACTGAGCCAATTTTGATCAAACTTGGTAGGATTGTGTCTTAGGACATTCGCTATTTAAATTTTATCCATTGTGGATCAATACAAATAATATGGCTTTTTTAGTCACAGTATTCTGTTATGTACCTTGAGGACTATAAAACATGGGGCAGGCATAACATATGCCATGTGGTGTGCTTTTTTTAAATTTATAATTAAACATTTATCATAGGCAACATTCTAACATTTATTGCCAAGATTTTCTTCTGGAGAAATTACTTACAGTAGCATAATTGGAAGATTTTGATGAGCAAGATAAGAACTGATGTAAACCAAATGTTTTCACCTAGTATAAACAGGTCTGGCTTGGTGTTAATTTTGATCCTACTTTGTATAAAGTTTCATTCCAATAAATAAATCGATAATTGTCTGTACTCTGATGTCTGATTTTAGACCCAGAGGTCTTAACTCAGGTTTTTAGCAGTTCTGGCTTGTGACAACTCTGAGAAGTTAGAGTGGATTTTTTGTTGGACCCAGTTTGTGGATAAATCAGAAGGTTATATTTTTTTTTCCTTTCTTTCATTCTTAAAATTTTATTACAGATTTAAACAAACTGAGCATATGATGATTTCTTGATAGACCTGTCAGTGATTTTCTACCCCTGATATCAGGTTTAAAGTAAAGGGCCTTGACAAACAACTTTATTCTGCTCCTGCAGATTTCTTGTGAACATTTTAACTTAACGTCTTGAAAGTCTTGTTATCACTACTTGTTCTTAATGGAAAGTCATTCACCACAAGATTTAATATGATGTTTAGATTGTCCTAAATTAAAATATTTTGCTTGGATATCTAGTCTGGCTGCCATAGTTTTATCTTGAAAATCTTGTTGTTGCTAGTCCTCATTTTTCAAGTCAGCATGGCATCTTTACTAAAAGACAAAGATGTTGCTGATCCTGACATCTAATATGACAGACTCTGTAGCCATCTTTAAATTTGTTATATCTGCTCCTTCTGAATGGAAATCCATCCACATGGAATTTTCACCAGAAGACCTCTTGTGATATATCTACCGGTAATTGAGGTTAAATGAAAGTGGTGTTGCTCAGGCATCCAGAAAATTGTTATCACAACTGTGTCTGAATGCACATAGCAGCATAGGGTTATACTATATATAAAAAAATTCTTCTCATGATGTTTTGGTTGATTCTAAATAAAATTGGTACTGATACGACATCCATTATGTCTAAGGGGCCTCAAGTGGTAGATTGGTCTAAGACACTCGCTTTTACAGATCACTCATACATCTCACCTCTGTCTGAGTTCCAGTAGGTCAGTGGTTCTTCCCTGGGTGCTTTTAGATTCTTCATCTGCCAAAATTAGCTGACCACCATGTATATGCTGAAAAATGGCATTAAGCCCCACAAAGCCTAAGTTGATGTGGTCACTATGGTAGTCATCTTGAAAATCCTGTTATTGCTACTCAACCTGAATGGAAAGACATTAAATGGTGTCTAATTGGTCTCGAATTATTCACCTATGTCAACATGGTTTCAAATCTTAGGCTTGGACAATATGGGTATGTTAAAAAAAGTTACAGTAGCTTATCATGACTCTTTGGTTCTTCTTGGGACTTTCTTCTACCATGTACACTGGCCACAACATATAGCCTAAAAAACTAAACCCATAACAACATCTATAATGGCCACCATAGTATCAATCTTAAAGTCTTGTTATTACTACTACTCATACATGGAAAATCATAACAACCCAGTTTTCACCATAAGACTGCTTATGCTGTCTTGTTGGTCCTAAATCAAAATGGTGCAATCTGACATCAAATGCGACCATTGTGGCAGCTATCTTGAACATCTTATTACATGTACTCTTCTAAACAAATAGTCATATCCACATGGAGTTTTCACAAGAATGTTTTTGAGATCTAGTTGGTCCTAAATGAATATTGTGCGACTCAGACCTCGGCTGTTTTGAAATTAGTCTTATGTTATTGCTTCAAATAGAAAGTAATATTGACATTGGGTTCTCACCAGATGACTTCTTATGTTGTCTTGGTCAGTCTTGAATGAAAATGAGCTATTGCAGTGTTTCCCTTTACCCTCATTTGCGCTTCAGAGACTCCCACATTTCTAATTTGACCCTCAGTTTTGATACCAAAAGTTGTTTTTTACTCAGTATGACTCCCACTTTTGACACCAAGGAGAGTTTTGACCCTCAGTCTTGTTCCCCTTGGGGATACACTGCTATTGGGAGATCTAGTATGGCCACCATGTTGGCCATCCTGAAAATCTTGTTTATGAAACTCTTCAGGATCTGACGCTCATATTGGCAAGGTTTTCATCAAGAGACTTCTTATGATTCCTAGTTGGTCTTAAATCAAAATGGTGTCAAGCTATCTTGAAAATCTTGTCAATGCTCTGCTAGAAATGGTCATTATTTGGCATGGAGTTTTCACCAAAAGTCTTCTAATAATGTATGACATCCAAGCAAACCATACAATTTGCTTATCTCCTATAGCAGAACAACTCAATAACTGCCTGTGTACATTGCTAGAAAAACATGCCACAGCCACCATGTGCAGATTATCAATTCAAAAGTGTTCACCATGGTACAGCAGTGTTAGGGACCAGCTTCACACTGCACATAGAGATTGTCCTAAAGCTGAGAGGCTTTGGCTTTTCACCAGACTCACTATTCATAAACAAATCTATGAAGCCATTAAAAAGAACATCAAAAACATAGTTCAGGCAGCCAGATTATCCCACTACAGTACTAAGATCACAGAGTTCTAGCTGCAAAGAGCTCTTCAAGAAAATTAACAAACTAATGTCAAGGAACAGATGTACACCAATTCCAACTACCTTCTCTCCAGTAGATCTTTCGGGCCTGTTTGCAAATTTCTTCCGTGATAAAGTACAAACCATTTGAGATAAGCTTGGCAACACAATTTCAATTGACTCATCATCATCATACATTTGCGATAGAGAATTTCAGCGACAACCATTAGCAGCATTTTAACCTGTCAATTTGGATTTAGTACTGGCAATCGTAATGAAGAGTGCAACAAAGGCATATGAATTTGATCCATTTCCAAGTCACTGCTGCTTGAGTGCATAGATCCAATATTGACTTCACTAACTGATGTTATTAATGCCTCTCTCTCCCATCAGGGGGATTCCCATCATTTTTCAAAACTGCCATTGTAAAGCTTCTGCTGAAGAAACCAACACTTTACCATAACAATTTAAAGGACTACCGCCCAGTTTTTAATCTCCTGTTCATACCAATAGAAAATGTTCTAACCCAAATTGTATCTCATCTGAATTCAAAGTCTTTTTAACACTGTACAGTCTGCATATCGCCCTTGCCACAGTACTGAAACTACTCTTCTGAAAGTAGTTATGGGCATTCTTTCAGTTTTGGATAGCGGAAAGATTACAGTCCTCACCCTCCTTGATTTGTCTGCAGCATTTGACACAATAGACCATGAGATTTTACTCAAGCATGTATTTGGCATTCACAATACAGCCTTACTATGGTTCAAGTCCTACTTAGTCAGACACAGAACAGAAATTCTATCTGCAAATGGAATACATTCCAGCCCAGTTGATCTATGTTTGTTGTTGGACAGTTCTCTTCATTCTATACACTCAGCCCCTCTCAAGTGTCATAGATCATCATCCAGTGTCTCAACAATTGTACGCTGATGACACCCAAATATACAAATCTAGCAACCCAACTGAAGTTGATGGCTACCAAGCAAGGAGCAGAGACATGCATTTCTGATGTGAAATCATGGATGACATGTAACAAGCTTCAGATGAAGTATGATAAAACTAAAGCCACTCTGATCACAATGCAAAGACTTTCTCATTCCCATCCTTTACCAATAAATATCAGCAACACCAACATTCAATTCAGAGTCAGTACTAAACCTAGGTCTTACTCTCGACAGTACTCTCACATAGCACAAACATGTCATGAACATATGCAAGGCTGCACATCTTGTGCTGAGACACATCAGCTTCATTCGCAAATATCTTTCAATTGATGCCACTAAAACACTTGTGTGTTCATTAGTACTTTCAAGACTGGACTATTGTAACTCAATTCTGTCTGGTTTGTCTCAATATCTACTCCACAAACTTCAAAATGTTCAAAACACAGCTGCTTGGATCATCCTTAGAGTGCCACGTTCATAGTACACCTCCATGCTGCTCTGTACCCTACACTGGCTATCCATTTGACACAGAATCAAATACCAAATTTGGTCCCTGTGCTACGTTTCACTGACGGACTCCAGTCCTATGTTTCACTGATGGACTCCAGTCCAGCATACCTATATATGGCCTCACCCCTGTGTATACACCGGCAAGATACTTAAGCTCCTCTTTTGACAATTCGTATACTCATTATTACCACTATGAAAATAAAGTCATATTATGGATTGTTTTGCATACCAGGACTCGGCAATGTGACCCGAATTGCAGATTGAAATTAAACACAAAGACACGGTGATCCCTTTCAAGAGTGCTCTTAAAACTCACCTTTTTGGACTTCAAGAACAAACTTAAAGACTGAATAATGTTTCCTACTTTAAATATTTTCAGCGTTTTGTTTAATGTTTTCTTGACTTTATTTTCTTAGTCAAAAATTTTTAGGAGAGTGGTAGTGTCTTAGTTGTAAATGCATTGGACACAGACCAGAAGGGCACATGTTTAATTCTCACTTTTTGTTCATATCAGATCAGTTACCAGGGCAGGGAATGTAGAATACTCTTCATGCCTTGATACTACATGTATGTAACCCCGAAAAGTGTTACTAAGTTATAAAAAATTTAATGCTAAACCAAACCACCTCAGTTAGGACTGTTATGCTGCAGCTTGAAATTGCAGTTATATTTAAATTCCATTTAAATTGCATAGTCTTTTTTCTAGTTTCTAAAAAAAATTTAAACTTATAGTGGTGCCTGTCAGTCTACCGAGGAACTAGCAGTGGTATGGGTTTTAATTTAACAGTTCAGCAATGACCAGTGATGTTTACAATAAATCAGTTATCCACACCTGTTCAGTGGCATGCTTTACAATGGATTTAACATAGTTTACTTTCAAGGTAAAATTTCAAAGTAAATGAGGCATGAAGAGACTTATTGTTGAGAAGCAAAGGTACACAGTTATGCTTCAGGTATATCATATCAGTTATAGACATGATTCAAGGTAAAAATTTAAAGAAACATTTAGAGTGGAACTTAATTGTAGTGTAAGATACATGTATAACATAAAAACCAAAGATGGGGGTCTGGTGGGTTTGGAAGAAAAAAAATGTGCTCCTGGAAATGTGAAAGAAACAGATCTTGCTCTGATTTGCAGAAGAAAAAACTGTTGGTATCCATTATTTTACTTGAGAATAAAAACTGAAGCCTGATTTTAGATAATCTTCCTTAGCCCTCCATCCCCCACCCCCCCCACCCCAATGAAATGGTCACACATTGATTTTCAAGATCTTAACTACAAATGCTGTTACCTACCCACCCACTGCATTCATATTTTTTCCTTTGTCATGAGCCTAAGAAAATGAGTGTTGGGCTACAAGGTCACCATTGTGGACAGGTTAATTTAATAATAAGATAAATGGAAACAGCATTTGTTAAGAAATAAATACTTGCATTATTAATATACTTGTACAACAGTATATGGATTTCATTCCCATGTTATATATAGGAAGTACATGTACGAGTCATGGACAGTGTTTTCTAAATAATACTGATATCCTCAGGTGCAGTAAATTGATTAAAAATCTCAGTAAAATATACCTTATCAGAAAAAATTGATTTAAGCAGTATTGTATGTATTCACTTGAAAGTCGAGAGAGACTGCAAACAACAAAGATCCTGATCTGCAGTAGCATAATCCGCAAACAGATCAGGGTCTTTGTTGTTTGTTTTACTGATTACTCTTATCAAACTTGCATTTGGACTGTCAACTTATGAGTATATACAATATATTGTGCACTCAGTTCTGCATGCATTTAAGACTTCTGAAACTTTTTCATGAATAATTTTAACAGATAGTGCTGAAATTGTCCAAGGAACAACTCTGGTTTTATAAATCGTAAGCTAATGACTAGGCTTGGTTCTCTCAGCTTTTGATAAATGTCATCTGGCAAGTTTTCAGGGAGAAAAAGATT
Source organism: Unio delphinus (assembly GCA_029339505.1). Lineage (NCBI taxonomy): Eukaryota > Metazoa > Mollusca > Bivalvia > Unionida > Unionidae > Unio > Unio delphinus. The sequence goes on along the minus strand of JAQISU010000004.1, from coordinate 8,558,597 downwards.
AAACATTATGTCAGAAGTTCTTAATAGAGTGCTAAAATAAATTTCCGTAAAGCATGCCAGATGACAACATCAGACGCTAAGAGAACCATGCCTAATCATTAGCTTAAGATTTATAAAACCATAGTTGTTTTTTTGACAATTTTACCACTTTATTATAGAATATATTATTGGTGAAAATCTTGACATCATATTAACCAAACATTTATCATGCTAAAGATGTTATTTCAGACAATTTTACCTTTTTGTATGAGAATGTTCAGTCAAACTTTCACATAATTTGAATAAAAGAAAATTTACGGTAAGCAGTTGCATTTTGCATGAGAATAATATTGTGGTACATTGTGAAAAATTCCCAGGTGTCAGACTTATCAGTGGATGAAATAATCTTTGTACCTAGTAGTAAGTATATTATGTTTCATACATACCCTGCCATCTGCAGCTTATGGTTCAGTTAGAAAATAATGGTACTTTGAAGGTTGCTAAAATAATGATACAACTCATGAAGATTAAATGACTTGAAAATATCAGGGTTTACAATGTGGATACTCTTGCTGTAATAGTTTTGAAAGGAAACCATGTCAAGTTGATCTGTAATGCAGCATTCATTGCAGATGCAAATGAGCATGAGAGTGCTAAACTATGTTATTTCAATACTTAGTGATGGTTGGTAACAAATTGCCATGGGATGAGCATATTGGGTCTGTATGTCATAAAGTCATTTGATTTCTCTATTTATTAAGCAAGATAAGGCTATATCTGTCAACAAGACTTAGGATGATATAGTACAAGAGATACATACCACCATACCTAGACTGTTATCTCAGGGAAACACTTATGACACAAATATTTGCAAATTATTCTTTTTGCATAATAGAGCTTGCAGATGTGCTGAAAACATTCGAGATGCAATGAATGATATTAAATGTTAACAGTAAGTCTATGAATATTTTTGAGAAAGGCTTGACTTGCGCACAAAGTTTCAAACAGTATGTCCTCCTTTTTTCAAAGACCTATTTCAAGCCAAAAAGCAAGCAACACTCCTCAAAAATAATTTACCTAACATCCTTTCCATCCCAAAACCAACTTAAGAACTCTTTTAAGAAAGGTTTTCAATAATTAATTTGGAACAGAAGACCACAAAATTTAGAGGATTGACAACATGGAATGCAAAATTTAACAAAAAATGTATTATAATCTAATTCAATGGACAAAAAGTAGAACCTGATTGGTTTGACAAATATACTACAACTTATTGTATAAATTCTCAAAATTACACTGTTTTCTCCCTCATTTTGTACTGTGTATACTCAGTGTATCTAACTGCAGTATGTTCTATTGACTATGTCCAATTATAAATGTAGTTTATTATCGATGCATTTTTTTAAGAAATAAAATTATAGTGTGTGCACCTATGTACATGTTCCTTGTATGTAAACATGCTGATAATAGAGGGTCACAAGGAGGATTGGTTTCATGAAACTAATTCCCACCCTCTTTAATTAAAGTCCTTATTAGTATTAGTATTGCCCAGGAAGTCAGTGAGACACAGTATTCCATGAACACTTGTTTATGAATATATTGATTGTCAGCTTAACTGTGAAAAGATCTGTTCTATTCAAATTGCATTATAATTTATACTGTTTCTGCACAACATGTTTATCCATTTGTCTGGATATCCTATCTTCCAGAAGGTCAAGTGGTCTAAGGTGCTTACCTTTATAGAATATATCACATCTTACTTTAGTCCACATGGGTTCAAGTGTTGGCTCATCCAAGGTGGGTGTGTTGAAAACTTGCCTGTAAACCACCTATGAGTTGATGGTTCTTCCCAAGGCTTTCAATGTGTCTTCCTCCACTACCTGTAAAGATACTGGTGACCATGTAATATCATGATCTGAAAATGATGTTAAATGGTAACCAACTATTCTTCCATTTTGCAAAAATGTCTTGATAAGAACATGTCACACATTATATACCTTTATGGAAGCAATTAAATCTTGTGAACACAACTTGTCTTGCAGGTTTTTATGAATTTATGTGGTACATATTGTGGTGATTATCTTACGATGTACATATTGTAAACTTACGATGTACATCTTGTTAAAAAAAATGTTATAGGAGATATTGACCTTGTTTTACTTGGAATTAGATGTGGTATATGACAGAATTTACAAGTGACTGCGACAGTTTTGGTGGCTTATAGTGAAGATACTGTCGTTGTCATCACAAGCTATTGCTGTTGACTAGTTTTACCCTTTCTGCTTCACCTCAGTTCAGTAGTCTGGAGCTTCTGCACACACAAGAGCAGATACATAGGTACAGCCTAACATTGTCTCAGCAGTTCTTTCTTTCTTTCAGGTCCTAAACTACAGTTTGGAGTGACAGCGGGTGGGGCAAGGATTAACTTATGCATTAATATTATTTAAATTTTGTTTTCTTGTTTTACTCACTGTACTTTTATACAGTAAAGTCTGCTGCTATTAGAGACTATCTGTCTTATAAGTCCAGGTTCTCAATACACAAATGTATTGATTACATTGTGTTATGACTTTTTATGAGATCGCCTGTCTTGAGAGATTATAATTTTTTGGTAGATGGGTTGGTCTATTAAGACAAGATCTACTGCATCAAGAGCATAAAATTTGATGACAAGATGCATCTTGATGAACTTCCTCATCCCATAACAAGTATGTCACAGTGACTCGTACTTTCATACTTCCCTTACTTTGGTTTAATTTTTTTTAATAGATTTATTACTCAGGCTTTTATTCATGCAGAATGTGTAAAGCTATAGTCTGAATCTATATCCCTGTTTGTGTGTACCCCCCTGCCGATTTCAGTAACGTAAAGCATAAACAAGATAAAAAGTCAATAAATCTTACTCAGTTCATTCATTGATTTATAATTTCTAACCCGATTGCGATCAGGGTGTCCATAACACCTTTATCATCTTAACAGAAGTTTTCATTATAACCATGGCCATCCTCGAGATCAATTTCCAGTTCCTGGACAAATCCATTTACAGCGAAGGGGCGGATGCATAGGTACACATGTATGTACATAGAAGGTAGATTTTATAGGTGGCAAAAGGATATAACTCTTAACCTCACCATAATTGGCAGAAGTATCCGGGAGTAACCAATAGAAGCAATGACATCATTCTGTTTGCAGAAAATAGACTTGCCCAAATTGTATGTAATATGGTGTCATGTTAGTATGAAAACTTCCATTAAGCATGAGACACACAGATGATATAGGTGTTATGGACACCATGGTCGCAATCAGGTTAGAAATTATAAATCAATGAATGAACTGAGTAAGATTTATTGACTTTTTATCTTGTTTATGCTTTTTGTTACTGAAATCGGCAGGGGGTACAAACAAACGGGAATACAGACTCAGACTATAGTTGATTCTGTGCATCTCTTTTACCAGGAGTTAATACCACACCATATTCAATAAAAGGTCACTAAGCTGCATAATGGACTTTTCAGTTTTTATATTTAGCTATTAACATGCATGTAAGTGTCTTGTTCCCAGTGTACATACTGTTATGCATGTACCTGGAATCGGGAAACTTGGCAATGGGATTCATTTTGATGTTTACAGCAACCTCATGATGAAAGCATGTCCCCAAGGCCGATATTTCATGCTTGGCTACTTTTGTATTTTAAGTTAACTTCTTGCATACTGTTAATGCTAGAATCACCAGACTAGATGATTGTATGCATCTCTGTTAGTATCACACCATTACAACAAAAAAGGTCACTCTGCAAACATTTCACAGTTTACTGGCTTGGGTCTTGTGTTTAACTGCACATACATGTATGTCAGTTATTAAACTGTATGATTATATACATATCTAATTAGTAGCACATCTGCACAGAAAACATGATTTTCATTTTACATCTGCACAGAAAACATGATTTTCATTTTACATCTGCACAGAAAACATGATTTTCATTTTACATCTGCACAGAAAACATGATTTTCATTTTACATCTGCACAGAAAACATGATTTTCATTTTACATCTGCACAGAAAACATGATTTTCATTTTACATCTGCACAGAAAACATGATTTTCATTTTACATCTGCACAGAAAACATGATTTTCATTTTGCATTCAATTTTGGACAACACTGTCACACATCGATAACCTAGATGGCTGAAATTGACAATTATTAATGTGTTCCTGCTAAGAATACACTTGAATGACAAACTCCAGAACAAGCTTTTGAAAAACACATTATGACACATTATGTAACACATAATTCCTATATTTGAACAAAAAGATTTATTATCACCTGGAACCAGCTTGATTTTGTTATAGAATACATTAGCCAAATTTACAAAAACATACCAAAACTGAATAAAGTCTAATATTTTTTTTATTATTTTTCATTTCAGGGTGATTCATTGAGATATTTCTTGAACAGTCTGGATAGAATTGGAAAGATGGTAAGTTGTCATTGTAAAAATATATTTGTCATTGAACTTTGTATTGTATGTATCTCATTTGGATTTTTAATGTAGGTTTAACAATTTTTCAGTCATATCACTACAATGTCTGTAGTGTGGCTGTTTAAAGTGAAGTTTTAGCACTGGGGCATCATGCCCGCAGATATGTAGCATGATTACCCACCCAGTCACATTATCCTGACACCATTCTGACCAGTCCTACCCAAACCTTTTAATGCTGAGTGCCTAGCAAGGCAGCTTGTTAGCATAATTGTTATTAGTCTTTGGTATGACTCGTCCTCGATTGAGCCTATGACATGTGTCCTGCATCCAAGGCGGACACTATCCACTAGGCCACTGGAGCTGTATTTGAACTTGGTAACAACTTGGACTTGGTAACAGTTTATTATGTCTCTTTTTTTCTGGGTCAGTAATCCACTTTAATGAAGTCGTGATTATTATGTCTGTTTTTTTTCTGGGTCAGTAATCCACTTTAATGAAGTCGTGATTATTATGTCTGTTTTTTTCTGGGTCAGTAATCCACTTTAATGAAGTCGTGCTTATTGCAGTCAGTTACATTACACTGGTCAAGTCACTTGTTTGTTAGTAACAACATTAAAAATGTGTAACATTATAATTAGGTCACCTTGGTGTCATATTGACAAAAACTCCATTTGAACAGTTTTTGTTTCCACTTTAGTGTGGCAACATTTGCAGGCTTTTTGTCCTAGGTAGAGTTGTTTTGTTACAGAGACCTATCAGGAATATTGATAGGGCAATAAATAATGCAGGTGAATATTGCAAAAAGTAGGATAAGGTGGACATTTTAAATAAAGAGTCTTCTCCATGGGAAAATTACGAGTCCGTTAAGCAAAAAAGACCCCCCACTTTTCACCTTCTGCTCATGTGCCAGCAAACTAGCCAATTGGAAAACATTATTTTAGCACAAGTAGGCATTGGGCTAATGGGAAATTGTTTGTAAGTCGATGTATTAGGATGTATTCAGAAATAGTCCCCAAAATGTGTTTCCTACTCACATTTCATGCGAAAACATCAAAAACCTCCCGGGGGAGGGGTGGGGTTAATGTGTTTAGAGCATGTGCCAAGATGGTGATAAATTGTGATGACAGTCATAAATCAGATTGTTTACATAAAAATTGCATTTTGTAATGACTAATGTATGAATCATGATGTGTTTCATGTTATAACCTGTGTCTTGTATTGTGAAGTTAGAGGAGGGTTATAAAGGAAATAAATGTCTCATATTTAATACAGCAAGCAAGGATATTCCTACTTTGTAACTTGGGAAACCAACATAAAAATCCACAGAATAATAAATGTCTTGTAAATGCATGAAATTTTCCTCACTTAGAACTTAAAAGTGGAAACATGTGGTGGGAGTCTAACTTGACACAAAAGCCAATTAAGACCTTTGAAAATGCCTACAAATTTTTACTATTTTTTGGGAACAGAATAAAAGTGTGAAAGCTGTCAACAGCAATCAGTGGTTATGCATACATGCCAACCATATAGCTTTTGGTGTAATCGTTTGCTTTTTTTCACTAAATTATGTGTTACACATAAACTTATATTGATTACGCTTTTTCAGTATATTCACCTCCCCCAAAAAATCGGTTATTAATTTTCTCGTTATTATTAACATTCCATTAATCCGACAGACCGTGTTTTAGAAAAGACGGCTTTTACGTAACTACAATATAAGAGTACGCTTGACTGTGGATTTTCCTAACAGTATCATGTTCTGCTTATAAGTAACCTGGTTCTACTGTCGACCTTGAATTCTATCTATAGCATCTGTATGCTTAGTGAGGAGAGCACAGACTGGTTTTCTAAATTTAATCTTTACGCGCAGATTTCATATTCTAATTCATATTTGCTGCAGAACCAGTCTAAAGATATTTTCTGCTAACAAGTATATTTTATTTTAGTCTATGCATTTAGGTGAGCAAAAATATCTCCTTTCAAAAATTTCTGAGATAAATTAGAAAAAGGCAACCCAAAAAAAAAAAAAAAAATTAACAGAATTATCAGAATATTAAGATGAGTGCTGCATCATGTGACATCTATTTCCGGCCATGTGGAAAGAATTTTAATATTTGGTGCTCAGTCTTAAGATGGTTTGTAGACAATGTGTGTGAAGCTAAAAGTGCTACATATGAAAACTTGCAACAGTAAAGGATGTTAAAAGACAAAATGGGCAAATAAATCAATTTTTATTGAAATTTTATCATGTGATATGTGGATTCTGCTTTTTGACCACTTGGATTACACATTTTCCTCGTCAGGGGTTGGCACGTATGGGTTATGGTTGTGTCATGATCAACGTTTCCACTAAGCGAATGGTAGATGTGCGCGCAGTGCTCGCTGCACTGTGCAAGCATTACGGAGACGAGCAAACTTTAACGTTGGATTGAGCAAAAATTGACAGTTCAGCTGCGCAGGGATGCCTGAGCATCTGCGCATGTGTGCAGCTTAGAGGGAACGTTGGTCATGATCTCAACTCAAAATTGCAAAGCCATCTTCACTTTTCATTATATTTAGTAGGCAAAATTACCCCCTGGACATGTTTTTTGATTGGTTAAATTTGGAGACAGGAGAACAGTGTTGATGTGTGTCAAGAAGCATGTCAACTAAAACTAGAGTTTCAAGTATGTTTCCCCCCTTTTGACATAATTGTCCATCATGTTACTTCAATTGTAATCCCATTGCTAACAGCAGACCCTTGTTATGTATATGTAGCACATTATAGCATCTTGTGGAGCATAAACTAATGTCCCACAAAAAAGAAAACAATTAAGGAAAATATCTAGTTATTTAAAGTTTGTTTGTATAAAGTTTGTTCCATTATTAAATTGTTAAAGCGCAAGTTGTTGTTTTAGAGCTTAGATTAGGATTCATACATTGAAAACCTTGTAAGTACAGGATTTTGGCTTGTAAAACTCAAGGTATTCATGCTTGAAAATTGACATTTTAGTCTCAGAGTTCTTCAAAAAAAAACTTTCAAAATCATTTTTTGGTTCCCATAAAGTTGTTTTAGACCATTTATTTTGTCCCTGGAATATCAGCATGATTGGTTAATCAGCAGTGTTGTGCTTACGTGTTGCCAGATCTCCATTGTTTCAGACCTGTGTGTGTGTGTGTGTGGGGGGTTGTATCCTTCTTCACTTTGTACATGATTTTCATTACAGTAAAACCTGTTATGAGAGGCCTCCTCTTCTGGCAGTCTCTCAAGACAGGTGGTCTCTCGTAGCAGGTTTGTATATAATTTGAATAAGACCAGTTTCCAAGGTCCACTTTCAGAACAATTTCAAGAAAAATAACCACAATCACTGTATATATATTCTATTTTTTATTACCGGTAATAGTTCTTGTTAAAACATTGTATGCATTCCTCTAAAAACAAAATGATATAGCAACGAAAAATATATTTATATCATTAAACATTAAATCACACTTACATTTGAACATCACATAGTTTAGCATATGAAATAATTTCTTAAGTACTCTTTTTCCATTATAACAACCAAAGTGTGTAACCTGGTCGCAGCGGCTTGAATAGATGACAACTTTATGATTGGGATATAATCACTTAAGGTTGGGGAGAAAAACTACAAACATCAACAAATCTTGAACACTATCAGTCAAATCCCGCAAATGAGTATCTCTTCCTGATTTTATAATGAAATACCATGTTCACCCCTGATCATACTGTAAAGAGAAACTATATGTGACCACTACATCAACTTTGGCACTACAGAGGCAGTTGGTGACTTTTCATTAGCCAGGTTTTGGACTGTAGAATCTATCACCGGTAGCATCAATCTTTTTGTTTTTAAATATTGCTTTTATGTTTGTTTTGTATCAGAACAATTGTTACTAATCATATTCAAGCAGGGGGGACCCGAGTGGTCTAAAGCACTCTCTGATATGGATCCCTGCCATCTCACCAGTCTGCGTGGGTTCGAGTCTTGAGATTCGACTAATGTGGGTATGTAAGAAAGCTTGCCAGTAGATTCTTGTAAGTCGGTTGTCTTTTTGCTGGGGTTTTCACGGGTTCTTACTCCACCATTAATACTGACCACCATGTATAGCCTATCTTGTGCTGAAAAAATGGGATTGAAACTCTACAACAAGAACAACTAATCAAGCGGTTCGTTGTAACAACTGATTACATATATGTCAGTGGTGTCCTCGCGATACAGTCGTTCTGAGGGATGCCAGGTCCTACAGTAAGACTGGGAAGCAGACTATGTACGAGAATAATTAGTCTGGTTCCCTACTTTGTATGCTTCCTATGTTGCTCACTCCTATACAAATAGAGAAAAACGCATGGAGAATATGAAGCAGGGAATCAGACTAGAAAATAATCTTCAGATACTTTGGTCTGAATTATGACAGAAACTAACATATTATAAGCATAGCTAAAATGATTAAGAAATTGGTAGCCATCATAAAATTTAGTACTGTATGAATGGTCATTCTTACAGGGATTAAGTAAAGGTCATTGGAATTCAACCTCGTTTTTGTAATCGCAATCATTCCTAGCAGCGTCGAAATGATTATTTTGCCAAGACATCACGATCATTGGTAGTCACATTTGACAGATGGTCGCTTATAACAGAATGTCTATATAATAAAATCGATCTGTGCATTATGATTGTGGTTGGTAGCAGTTTTTACTGTATTTCTTTATATATTTGAAGCCCATGAATGTCTTAGAAAACGTTTTGAATGTCACTTTATTGAAAGCCTGCAAAACCATTTAAAGCAAACAGTTTGATAATAGGTTTAATCCATAACAAATATCCAGACTATCAGTGCATCCCAACAGATGTCATGCATCTCAAAATGTGTCTCTAATACTTTTATAGATATACAAATTATACTTGCTGATAAGTCCAAATGCAAGCAACAAAGATCCTAATCTGTCATAGTATAATGTGCCTGCTGATCATGCAGAGCCTGTGTTGTTTGTTCTACTGATTACTCCTAACAGACTGCACAGATCCAGCTATGCTGGAACATTATAAATGATCTGGGTTTAAACAGTTTGCACTTAGATTTAACTTGTAAGCAAGTATAAATGGTATACACTTCCAATTTTCATAGTGAGTGTCTTGTCCCTTTTAAGACAAAGTTTATCTGGTTGTTGTTGTTGTTGTTGTAGGGTTTAATGCCATTTTTCAGCACACGATAGGCTATACATGGCTGCCAGTATTACTGGTGAAGGAAGAATGCGGGAAAACCCCCAGAAAGAACCACTGATCCATGAGAAGCTATTGGCAAGCTTTTTCACATAACTACATTAGCCGAATCTGAGAATCGAACCCATGCAGGCAGAGGTGAGACAGCAATGATCCGTAACGGAAAGCGCTTTAGACCACTTGGCACTTGAAGCCCCAAAGTTTATCTGGATTCTTCTCTTTGTTTATACAGCTCAAGGACACTTGCAAAATAGATCAACAAATCGTCTGAGTAAAAATTAAAAATAAAATCTCCTTTGTTTTTATTTGTCATGAAACATTCAAAAAATTCTATCAGAAGTTTATACAAATAATTATGAAGGAAAATCTGGATTTTGTCCAATGACTATGTGATACTGTAATCCCCATCTATATGAACAATTAGACAATTTTAGGATCTTTGCAACCCAGATGGATACAGTGATTGAAAGGGAAGATGGTACATTCATGTTAAATAAAAATTTACTGACAAAATAATTAAAAATGGCACATAAATAATAACAAATTTTATTGAGAAATAAAATATGACCAAGCCAATTCAAATAATCATAATTCAGAGAAATTTACGAACTGAAGTCCCATTGTGTTGTTTTTTCCATGACTAAAAATGGGTACTCAAAGAGGGTCATCTATATATCAAGCCTTTTAAGAGGATCAAGTACATCTGTTGGGTTGCCTGTAGTGTTACATGTAGATAATATACTGGCTTTAGTTGGCTTGTTTACATTTTAGTCTTAACCAAACTTTAAAGAGAAAATTACCGTTTACACTTGTTGATCTTGTGTGTGCGCTCCATAAATATCTATGACCTGACATAGCTTTGGGCCAACCATGTTTTATAACTTTCACACAGGCAGCAAACACCTGTTGTTTAGTTTTACAAAATAATAGCTTGTACATATTCTTAATGTTCCACCTGCATCCAACAAGCTTGTTCATGCTAGCCTGTATTCATTGGTACATCTTCCCTGAAGTATCAATTGCACATAAACATTGTACATGTCTGCAATGCATTTATCAGCAGTGTATTCAATCACAGCTGATATCAGGGTCCATTTTATGATGCGCGTTTATAGAATTTACAAAGATTTCTCTAAAATAATGAAGAAAATACCAAAGGTGAAAAATGGAACAGCCCTCTTTTTTTTTCATTGTGAAATCCCTTCTTTATTTAAAATATTTCCCTTTTTTAAAATTGAGGGTGCCAAAAAAAGAAACCTCCCCCAATATTTTCATGTCTAGAATAGACTCAGCTGTTAGATTTCTTTATGTCTCGGTTTTAATAATAACATTACTCATGAACATTTCCTGCCATCTTTTGAATCATCCTCCAATTTCAAATACAGTATATGGGAGAAATCGATTACAAATGCATTGAAACTGACTGATTTCAAGTAGTTATTGTAGAGTTTAATGCCTTTTTTTTTAGTACAAGATAGGCTATACATGGCGGCAAGTATTAATGGTGGAGGAAGAACCCGGGAAAACCCTGGAAAGAACCACCAGCCCACAAGAAGCTACTGGCAAGCTTTCTCACATACCCACATAGGCAGCATTCAAGACTCGAATCAGCACCGACAGAGGTAAGATGACAGTTATCCGTAACAGAGCACTTTAGACTACTTGGCCTTTTGGGGCCCCTGATTTTAAGTAGAGTTGAAAACATAATTGTGTAACCAATAAAAACATTGCATATGCAGATCATTTATATATCTTTGAGAGGCCCTAGGTGACCAAGTGGTTTGTTGATTTTTGTGGTCCATATGGTTCTTCCTCTACCAAACTTAAAGACTGCTCTGTATAGACTATATATGCTGAAAAATGCTCAAACCCACACAATAGTGTTGTTCCGATTATCGATTATAATTGATCATCAGTTGGTTGAGCAGATAATCGATTATGAACTCCATAATCGATTGTGTGTAAAGGGAGACTACTTTTTAGGTGCATGCAAAGCACAAAGGTTAGTAAAACTCCCAGCCACTAAGGTTGACCTGAAATTTATTAATTCCTTCACAACTACAAATATGAAACCTTATGATTCATAATTAGGAACATATAGTCATTATTACATGGTCAAGTTGTTAAATTGTTGAGTTAATACATTTAAACACATTTTGTTGATTTGTTTCAGTCAAAGTGCATCATCTTTTGTAGTATTTATAAACAATGACAAAAAAGAAAAACATGTCCTTCTGTACTTTAAAATATTGACAGATCACATGTGAACGAAAGAATTTCGGGGGATTGTAGCAGTATTTCAGTTACATATGACTAATCAGCCATAAAAAGTTGCGTTCATTTAACAAAGTTGTAGAACAAAAGTAATACATAATGTAGTAAGTATTATTGTCAGGTTAAAGTATACGTCATTAAAAGAGATTACTCCTGTACATTTATAAATATATTGAAACTCTTGATCAAAGATATAACTGTTTAACAAAAAATAAAATTTGCTCTTAGGAACCGATTATAATCGATGATCAATTGGTTAAGGGGAACCGATTATTGATTATGAATTTCTGACCGATTCCCATGACTACCACACAACCAACCAACCATGTTTCTTTGACCTTTTGACAATTGTCAGCCAACTGAGGTATATCAATGACCCATGTTGTATGCCACCAGCTGAATTGTTACCCACCTGTGCAGCCTTAAATAATCTCCTGTTTGCTTGCCGGATTTCTTTCTGGTGGTGACCTGTTGTTCTTCTTGTGGGTTTGTTTGGTTGTTATTTGGGTTTATTGCCATTTTTCAGCACATGCTAGGCTATACAAGTAAGAAACACCATGTGAAGCTGTTGACAAGCTTTCACACATACCCACATAAGCAGAGACTGAGGTGAGATGGCAGTGATCAGTAAAGGTGAGTGCTTTAAGCTACCAGAGGATGGGGGCACCAGGTGGTAAATTGTCAAATAGAGAACTGTATATATTGTATAAATTCAAACTGTTTGCTACTTTCAAATGAATATTCAGGTCTTGAGACAAGCCCTGTAAACTTTCTTAGACAACACTGGATGTAGACTCTTGATTTTTTATCATCCATATCCAGTTGAATGCTTTAAATTTGAGCAGCACTTAAATTGTTTTACCCTGTTGTGACATAGTCACTCATGTGAGTTACTTATTGTGCATTACATTTTAAATTGAACTGCAAGAGTTATGTAAGTCAAAACTTGCATTTATGGAATTTGTGGCAGTGCTCGCTCAATACAGTTGTCTTCATACTCAAGAACACAATTGGTGTGATTCTAACTTGAGAGAATGAGAAAGAAGTTCCTTAAACTTTAAATATTTCCAATTCATGCTGGTATTTGACTTAGGGAAAAGAAAAGCTTGCAATGTAAAATAATTGACAATAAAATTTACATACATTGTTGTAAAATTTGAGATATTTTGGAGCAAATGAATGACTAGACACATAAATATGATTACGGTCGTGTGCAATAATCATGTGTCATAAATTGCTTTTGTGTCATAAATTGCTTTTGTCCATTAAACTTATGTAGCACTTTTTCTCCTTTTTTTTAAGAGCTAATGAAAAAGACCCAAATAAAATCAAGTTGTGGTCAGTTCAGTTTGCATGAGATACCTTCCATCTCTTTGTTCTAAATTGGGCTGGTCCTAAAAAGTAAACCAATTTAAATATAATGCAATTTTATATAAACAAGTTTAACTTTGTATTTTACCTGTTTTGCTTTATCTTTGTTTTGTACATCTTTTAGGAATTACTAAACTTGCATTGTCAGAATTGTACTGATGTGCTATTAAATCTCACACACACACACACACACACACACACACGCACTGAATAACATGTGAATAAAGACTCTACACTTCATTTGATAACAGGTGAATCATCTTAGTCGAATGTATTGTATATGTACAATGTACAGTGTTGTTTTTTATGCTCTCTCTATCAGACATGCAAATCGAACAGAAAGTTTTGCTTCACCATCAGTATTGTAAATATGTTCCAAAGTTCATAAATTTATTGAGGACCTGGCCTTTAGTTGCCTATATATTCATTGAGGGCTTGGCCTATTTTTGAGTGACTTAGCCATTGGCTCATAAGGTGCAAATACAGTATCAGTTTCAGAAAGTTTCCTAGAAGTGTCAGTTTTTTGATAGCAGATGGATGCCAAAATAATCTGTAGCAGAATCTTTCTAAAATTAGCTTCATAGAACTAATTTAAATAGATATATACTTTCAAACACATGTTTGCAATCAACTTAAAGCTCTTGTTGAGGTCCAAATCCTCCACATCCCAACAAAGAAAAATCACTGTAAATTGGGGCTTGAACCTTAAGTTATATGATTTATACTTGCTTAGAAATCGGATCCAACTGAAAAATACATAGACCCAAATCTGTCAGCATATAATGTGCCGGAAGATCTGGGTCAATGCAATTTGTTAGAAATAATCAATAGAATAAACAGAATGGACCTGATCTGCTGGCACATTATGCATCAGCAGTTTAGGGTCTTTGTTTTTTAGCAGTTGGACCCGACTTATTAGTGAGTATCCAAAGTATTTTATCTGGAGGCCTATAATTAGCTTAATTCATGGCAATGGAAATAGAATAGATTGAAGGGAACAGGTGCACTCTTTCTCAATTTTAAACAAGTTTACATATTGGTTGCCATTCATTAGAGAAGTCAAATGTTAGTCATACATGATTGTTTTTTCCAGTGCTAAGCATATTCAGTTTGATTTATATAGTCACCAAGTGGGGTGTTGCTGCATTGGCAAAAGCTTGTTAGTTCAGTTGGCTTTATTGTGTATTTCTATTGCCATATTTACTATGTGTTTGTTTGCAAAGAACAGGAAAAAAACTCATTCTTGGACATTAGCATTGGATCATTGGTGATTACTCTCAAAAAGACTATATAGACTGACAAAAGTTGCCTATTAATAAGAACAGATGAACTGTTGAACACATCATTCAGAGTAAACATAAAATTCTCTTGAATATTCATTTACTGTAGACACTGTCACCATTCAAGTAACATTCCATCTGTTCTGAACATGTCAGCTACATGTAACTTGACATTTTTTTCTACTGGTTCTCCTACTTAAGCCTTCTGCTTTCATGACTGTCCTGCAACACATTGATCAGACCTGCAGAGATCCAGAAATTGCAGGACTGAATATCCTGCAGGAACAAACAGTTAATTTCCGAGACAGGAAGCTTAGAACTTCCTCCCCAGTATGCAGTTAAATATTGTCATCAAGGGCCCATTGGGAGATATGGAATTGTTGCAAAAACTGGTTGTCCTGAGATTTATGCTAATGGAGTTCATTGTGCCACATGGCAGAAAAATGTTGAGAACTATTTACTGTATATACATGCTTATGGGTCAAGTCCAACTGCAAATAGAATAGATCCTGATCTACTGTTGCATAATGCATATGCAGATCAAGATCTGTATTGTCTGTTCAACTAAATACTCGTATACTGCAGATTCCGATCTGCCAGTTTATTATGTGATAGCAGATCTGGGTCTGTTCAGTTGGACTATAAGTATATATGTTAATCTTTGTACAATTAAATAACATGGTGAATGGAACAGCTTATAAATTAAAAAAATGACATACCATATGTACCTTAAAAGTTGGTCCCAAATGCAAACAACCTTGATCCAAATCAGCTGCTGCTTTATACAGATTGGGGTTTGTGTTGTTTGTTCCAGTGATTACTACTAAACAAACTGCACAAGCCAAGATATTGGTCTGTGTGGTTTGCAGTTGGATCCAACTTGTATGCAACTATTATACAATGTTACAGTAGACAGGGAATGGAAAAGCTGCTGCAGTTTAAAGATATTGCAACAAAACACATAATGTACATATAGCCTTTTGTACATATATTGTTTTGATTATAAATGATCTGTCAGCTTTTAGAGAATTGTGTCTCCAGTAGGCCACATATATTTTTGCCCTAGACACTCCAATTGAGAACCAAATAACACAACCTAATCATAAAATAAAACAGACAGCTAAAATTGAGGTTGATGATGCATGCATCAGCATAAATAGTGGTGATAATTTACTTGGACCTTTTGTGAATTGTGCATTGAAATACATACTTTTACTGTATTCACCACTCTGTATGCACACCAAACTGTGAACAGTAGTGTGGACATTGATCTGCATAACATACAATTCCTGCAGATCAATGTAAACATTGTTCATGTCTTCTTGGATCAGACTTTTCATTAGATAAATATTGTCTGATTTGAAGTGAACCATTTAAACTCGATTATGTGGATACTTTATGCATTGGCAGATCAGGGTGTGCTTATTTTGCAGTTGAATGTGCAAATTACACAGGTAAATATGGTATAAAAACCTAGCCTGGATATAGACATGAAGGTAATAGATACACCTGGCTGTAGTTATAAAAAATATGATGGGTGAAAGTGCTGCTCATAATTTATGACCTTGGGTTACTTCCTTTTACTCAGAAGAATTTAAATAAATGCCTTATGTTGCTACTTGTCCATGTTAAAGTCATGAAATTCTATGTTACATGACCAGATTTTTATATAGTAAAAACAAATAAAATAAAAATATTTACTTGATTGTATGATTTCAAGAAGAAGAAAAACTTCATTTCCAAACAGTTTTAGTGACTTTTCTTTCTTTCTTTCCTTTTTTTTTTTTTTACTGTGACCTACTTGTAGAATTTCTCAAAAACTTTCATTTGGTTTTGATAATACACAGGAACTGAAGTCTTGTGAAACCTATTTTGCAAACCAGTCTGATTGGTTGGATGAACACCCATCATGTGTGAACACTGTTTGGAAGACAGCCTGCCAAGAAAAATTATTCTTGGGGTCAGGACTGAGTATTTTGTATGCACACATGACCTGCAATAATATGATATGTTGACCTCTGAATGGCAGACACTACCAGTCTTAAGGCATAGTTCCATTAGGAGCATATTTGGACATAGTCCGAGTTTCCTCTGACCCTTTCTGCCCTAATTTTTTATATTTGGACACCCCAACATGAATGTCCAAATATAAAAAAAAAATAGGGTGGAAAGGGTCAGAGGAAACTCGTACTAATTTGGACATTTTATGCAGAGAAATTAACTAACAAACGCATACAGAAATTTGTAATACATGTGTAATATAAATTATGCAAAACAATTTAATTTTGAGCATTTAGTAAAGATTTCTTAATGTATGAAAATGGTGATATTATCTCACCTCCAACATGGCTGCCAACTATTGTTATTGCAACTTCACCTGACAGACAGGTAAATAAGGTTTTCACCAAGACCTGTCATGTCTAGTTGGTTCTGAATGAAAATAATGCAATATGACCAGCATGGTGACTATATTGAAAATACTTTGCATGCCCTAATAGATGAAATTTGACCAGATATTGTATTTAGTTACATTCCAGTCAATAACTAGTCAGCAACCTGATATTGATTTTAAGGTCAAAGGGTATAATTAATTTTTTTAAGTACACTGGCTTGTATGCACAATAACAATATGAACTGATTTTTAGCTGTACTGGTTATAAACCTGAACAGCCATATGTGGTACTGTTGGTGGTCATTTGTCTGCGGTCTATCTGGCTTGCCATTACCACAAGTTTGTTATCACTACACCTCATAAACTACCTTGAGGACTGCCATGAAAATTGACATACTTTTTCATCCCATTGTCCGATTGGTCCTAAATAAAGTGGTGCTGCAATCACCAATCCTTCTGAATAGATGGTCAACAAAAACCCTTCTTACAGTGTCTAGTTATTCATTAAGGATAATGGTGCTGTGAAAGGGGTGTTGCGTGGTGTGTAGTGATTGATTGTACCTTATTACATGGTGTCCCCTTTATTCAGTTCTCCTTATCTAGAGGATGATCACCCTCCATGTTAATGCCTGGATCAAGTAATATTAATAGAAAATGTAGAACTTTAAGGTGGAATAGAGATCAGAGCCTGACACTAAATTTTCTAATAACAAGTTCTATAAAATATCAATTTCGATATTTTCAATTTTTTTAATAGAAAATCAAAGTTAACTTTTCCCTTGACTTGTCTGAGATGGTTAAATAAATGAAGGCTTAATTCAGAATCACTTCCTCTCTGACATTAAAAATCATTGCAGCACATCAATTTAACCAGTACATGTCCCCATAAATCTAACTAGTTGTTCTCTGGCCCAAACTAATGTGCTCTTTATATATAGATCAGCAGAAATTTGCACCCTCACAGGTGCCAATCTGATGTCAGATGTATCCACCAGTACTGCTTCTAAACAGAAAGTCAGTAACTTTCATGGTGTTTTCACCAGAAGAATTGTGATGTCTCGTTTGGTCCTAAATAAAAATAGTGCCAATCTAATATCCACTATTGCTACCACCGTTGCATCTTGAAAATCTTGTTATGGTTATTCCGCATGAATAGATCATCGCATCAACATGGACTTTCTCTTAAATATTTTTTTTTATGTCTAGTTGATCCTAAATAAAAATGTGTCTGTACAATGTCCAGTATGACACCCACAGCAGCCATCTTGAAAATTATGATATTGACTACTCCTCCTGAATAAATGGTCATCTCACCATGGTGTTTTCACTGACAGACTGTTTATGATTTTGGTCCGAAATGAAAATTGTGCTTATCTGTTGAACATGGCCGCCACTGTGGCCATCTTGCCAATCTTGTTATTTTATTATTTTTTTTTGCTACTTTTTCTGAACAAAAAGTCATATTGATATTAAGTTTTCACATTGTCCTGGCTTCCTGTCATGTCCAGTTGGTCTTTTAGCTAATCTGATTGCTTGAAAATCTTGTTATTGCTACTGCCCCTTAAATGATAATCATATCAATATTGAGTTTTCATTAAAAAATACTTATTATGATGTCTACTGAATGAAAATGTGGCTAATTTGAAATCAGTGTGAGGTTATGTTATGGTTGGGGTGGGGTGCTCCCAATATTTTATTTAAATTATAGGAATCCTACCCATGCTTGATTTTTGGTTGTAAGTTAAATTAGTAGAAGATAGATGTACAGCTCAGAGCCCCCAGTCAGCAGTGCTGACAGTTAAATGATTGAATATACAAAATAAAGTGAAATTCAACAAATGACATTTTAATAACAATTCAATAGTCAAATGATTCATAATTCCCATGTACTCTCCTTCCGCAGGACCCTATAGCAGCCTATTGCGTCACTTGATTAGTATTGTGAGATAGATTTACACCTGTCCTTGTATTCTACTCGTCTGTGTATTCTTCTCTCTGATTCCTCCCAATTCCTTCTCCTCTTTCACCCGACTTTCTCCAAATTCCTTCTCAACTTTATACTCCTCCTCCTTCACCTCTTGGATACTCAGGATTCTGCAACCACTTTATGCCCGAAATAATTACTCAGGATACTCAGGATTCTGCAACCACTTTATGCCCGAAATAATTATGTAATCATGTCTTAACTGAACTTTTAGTGAGTTGAATTGGAAGTTCTATCCCCTTAAAAGCTGCCTGTGAAAACACAAAGATGGTACAACATTGTTCCTTAGCCCTCTCATTTCACATTACACCCAGTCTATCATCAGATAATGGTAATTAAATTTCTTTGATCATGCATTCAAAATACTCATACGTTCTTAAGGTTCCTACGCTACCAGGAAAGTGAGAGAAAGGTTGTAAGAAATTATCAACTGTGAAAAGTTCTTGAATTTTGCAAATACTGATACAAGTCGGGGGAAAAAACGGGGAATTTTCTGCAACCACTTCATGCCCGAAATAATTATGTAATCATGTCTTAACTGAACTTTTAGTGAGTTAAATTTAGCGAGTTCTGGCCTGAATATTCGGAGGTTTTATTATTTATCATTTGGGTGCTTGCCATAAACACATGTGTTGAGTCAATCCAAATGCTCAGTGGATTAGATCCATCTAGTAGACTTTTGTTTTCAACAGACAGATGGAGATCTATCAATTTTCTTACATGGAAGATATCAAAACCAGTCTAGCATCACAAGAGGCCAACAAGGTGGTGGTAAAGCCTAGCCACTTACCAGATGGCCTAGCAAATTAAAACAATGTTAAATCTAGTTCAGCCCGCATTAAATTTATATGAAAATTATTTTCATTTTAAATTGTGAGTAATAAAATCATATGTCTTTAATATGCTGAAAGTTTAAATAAATCTAGGAGGATGAAATTTTACCTGCTACTCGCGATTTGCATTGGTAGCCACACAAATCTCACAACCCACATGTTTATGACCTCATAGATACCATTTTCATGTGATATCAATAATATCCCGTTTCAATGGATTTGGATAAAAATATGAAAATCCTATGATTGTTATAATAGTACATGTAATACAGAATCGAAAGAACACCAGATTATCTGTATTTATTTCTAGAACAACTGCCGGGGTGTTGTTTTATTATGTGACTATCAGATTAATTTGTGCTCTCCGCTTGATGAATCTGACTGGTCATTTTGCAGTGACAGGTTTCTTGTTGTTATCAAAATAAATATGTTGAGAATTATTTATTATTCTGGCTTTTACAAAAGGTATCTGACTTTATTTTAATTTTGTACAACATTAACAAGGAGTTTGCTATTGATATCATGTGTCTATTGAGATATGTGCAGTCATGTGACTAGTAATGCAAATGATGAGTATCGAATCAGGTTTCATATATGCACAGTAGCTTCATCTAGACTGTCAGCGGATTAAGACACAACTATTATAAATAATTGCCATTTCTGACAAAATGAATCATTATCCTATCGATTTCATGCAGGTACGAGTATATATAACATCATTTAAATTTGCTAAGCCCGCTAGTAAGCGACTGCCATATACCACCTAATTTGTTGTCCAAAAAATGTGAATCTGAGCTGAAATTAGGTCCAAACTATTACACAATGACATATGGCTTGTAGCATTGGTTTCAGATCTTATCCGGAACGCAGTAGAAATAGAGAAATTGTCATCCCTTTTATTAAATCAAAAGATTATATGAGCCCCAGTATCAATACAAGTTCAGGGACTGGTTTATCGAATTACAAGGAGACAAGTTGATTGTACAGAAAATTCAGTCCTTCCTAATATTGCAGTTACAAGATTGAAGGTCTCATGCCAAAATTTAAATCAACTCTTTTGTAATTGTTTTTGAAGTGATGGATTTTTGACCAAATTTGTCTTTAGGCGCTTAAGTTGCTTGAAAACTCTTGTTTGGGATTTTATTGGCACAGATAGTTTCAATGTTAAGCATTTTTCCTGACAAGATAAGATTCTAATATTGTGCGTTTATTGTTTTTTCATATTGTGAT
Source organism: Unio delphinus (assembly GCA_029339505.1). Taxonomy (NCBI): domain Eukaryota; kingdom Metazoa; phylum Mollusca; class Bivalvia; order Unionida; family Unionidae; genus Unio; species Unio delphinus. The sequence goes on along the minus strand of JAQISU010000004.1, from coordinate 8,537,547 downwards.
AGGAAATGTTATTTTGTATAACATGCATATACATTGATATATAATTAATTATAACTAAAGGTTTGAAAGGAAACAAAACCAATTGTTAATTTTGTTGTTTCCACATAGCAACATAATGCAGGTCAACAAAGATAGAATTTTTAAATTTTAAAACTAAAGTCATTCAAACGATTTCAGAACTTGTTTATTTAAGCTTTAAAATTTAAGTCATTTAAATTCCTTTAAGACTTTGTTTCAAAACAAGTTGAAATCTTTTCATGTTTTTTAAAACTAATTCAAAAAAGTTATAATCTGGTTAAATATGAATTTTTAAAAATGTTCATCTTGATTTAAAGTAATTTAGATAACTTCAGAATTTGTTAGGCAACTTTTTGTTTTTAGTTCATGTCCTGAATGGACTTTCATATACTTTTGTTTAATCTGGAAATACACTTTTTTTATTGTCCTGGTGTTTTGGCAAAGGCTCAATAAACATATGGGATGTTTCTTGATTTTCTCCAAATTAGATCACTAGTCTGAGTATATGGGTAATGAGATAATGTATAGTACAGTATAGTTGTTACATTTTGATTCCTGAAAATCGGTATCAGTGCTGGCTCCTATTGATCTCCGCAGTTAATTGACATTTATAAACAACAAATCTTCTAATCCTGTCTTTTTACTCAACATCCAATGGATACAATCGATTTATGTAACACTATCATTGGAAAGCTGGGAACCTGTTATTTCCCAATAAAATGTCTGCAGTAGTTTTCCAACAGAATAGAGGCTTTGTTAATAATGTCTGTCATCGTTGATAGATGTAATTGTATGTATATGTTGCTCAATTCCTTCTTAGTGCTAGAGATATAGAAGTTAGTGTGAATTCATTCAGTTCTTTAATCATTATTTTGTGGATTTGTGAAAGTGGGTATTTTTTGTGATGTGGACATTTTAATTTATTGATAAGGAAGAATCTCAAATTGTTTTTACAGATGGAAGATTTTTTTTTGTAGAGTCTTTATATTTGTGGTCTGTAGCAACAATTCACAGAAATTGATACTCAGAGAATAAAAGTTAATTTACAGAATGCGATTAAAGGTCATTTATTGATGCCGTATTAATGTGGAATGAAGTGGACCAATGATCATTGTATGGCAAATACAGAGACTCAGATGCAGGAACAGTAACTGTCATGTACCAAACAATTTTTAACATGTTGTCAACATTATTCCTGAAGTTTCTGTTCATATTTTAGAAAAGTCATTTGAACATAAATAATAATTTTGAGAAGCAAGAATATCTGTATTTATTGGTGGTCTTATTAGGTCTGTGATAATTTTACACATAATTTGCATATCAATGTATTTAATACAACATCAGCCAGAAAGGGTATGAAAGGTCATCAGAGTTAATTCTTATTATTCATTACCTTATTTCCTTTCAGGTTGTTTTGCCATAAATCATATCACACTTCTCAAACCTAACCAGCTTGTCTGCCACATTGTGTATTTAAACAAGACACTTTACTGGCATTGCCTGCCTAAACTGATTGAAACAAAGTGGGCTTATCCCAATCAAACCAGAAATGTTGTGTATCTTAGACATTTAATTTAATTTTGAAGTCACACCAAGCCAACTATAGACATTAACTTATGAATCCACACCAACCCAACTATGTTTATACTTCTTAGCCATCAGCTGGTAAAACTCATAACCAAAAATTCAGAAATATTGTTATAGTATAACATATACAGATGTACATGCAATTGTGGCAATACTGCAGCAAGTGCAAGCTTGAGGAAACCTTAGTAACCTATAAATGTGGCCTGTCTCCTTTGAAACTTGAGAAATCTAATTTTTGTATGGCAAGGGTAGAAAATAAAATCATTTCCTTTGTGCTCATATTAGGTTCAACACTGCTAAGGGTTACTATCAATAGATTATTGAATTCTGACATTGCTCACACACAGACATGAAGTTTCTATACTTTCAGCTTTCTGATCCCTAGGCCAAATGCGCTTATGGTAACAGATTTCTTCTCTGTCATGCATCATCATTTGTCTATTCACAATCGTTTTTACAACTTTTGAGAAGTTATTCAAGCATTTGGACATTATTTTAAGGGGAACTGTTGGATTCTGGCAACAAGGTCTTTCAAAGTTGTTCACTAGATGCCAGTCCATTATCTAGTATGGAGGGGCCCCGAGTGGTCAAAAGCGCTGTCCATTACGGACCACTGCCATCTCACCTCTGTCTGCATGTGTTCAAGTCTAAGATTTGGCAAATGTAGTTATGTGAGAAAGCTTGCCAGTAGCTTCTTGTGGGTCAGTGGTTCATTCCGGGGGTTGTCCGGGTTCTTCCTCCACCATTAATACTGGCCCCCATCTATAGCCTATACTGTGCTAAAAAAAATGATATTAAACCATAAAAAACAAAAAACAAAAATTATCTAGTATGGCCATCATTATGTAAATGTTAAGAAAATAACCTTTAAAGAACATTTTCCTCTAGATCAGCTTGACAGAATTTGATCAATTGAGTCTGAAGTTATGTTCAAATGATGCTATTTTGCCATCAGGTATGGCCACCTTTACTGAAATGGTGGGGTTCTTTATAACTTTAAGCAGATAATTTAAAACAAAAACAGGGGCCCTGAGTGACAGAGTGGTCTAAAGTGCTTTCTGTTACGGATCACTGCCATCTCACCTCTGTCTGCGTGGGTTCGAGTCTAAGATTCGGCTAATGCAGTTATGTGAGAAAGCTTGCCAGTAGCTTCTCATGTTCCGGGGGTTGTCCAGGTTCTTCCTCCACCAATAATACTGGCCACCATGTATAGCCTATCGTGTGCTTAAAAATGGCATTAAACCCTACAGCAACAACAACAACAATAAAACAAAAACTTTAAGCAACAACAGCTTCTCTAAAAGCACTTGACAGAATGTGACCAAATTTGACAGTATGCACAAAAAATTAACATGAAGGCCCTTCAGAAATCATGCCAGTCTGCAATTAAATGTTGCCATCATTACTAAAATGGAGGGAAGGATAGATTAGCAGAAATTGTTAAGCAAAATTTGAATACATTTGACCAAAAAGCATTAACGACTTTCCGATTTACTCAGACATCACATATAGCCACCATAACAAAAAGTAGAAACCAATTTAAGTGACTTCACAGAAACCACTTGTTGCAGTTGGAACAACAATGACCGAAAACTTCATGGCATGAAAGATTTGTAAGTTTCATGCCATTCTGTGTTAAGTATATCCTGCTGTTACTAAAGAAACTTGACATAATTTCTATTTTTTTTAAAAAACTTTACATGATTTCTATTTTGTTAAAACTGCTTACAGGATTAAACCCAATCAGACATAAATTGTTAAGGTATTGCAGATTTATTCAAATGATGCCAATCAGCCATCACTAGAAACTGAAAAACATTTTTACAAATGTATATAAAAGTTCCACTTCAAAGAGCTTGACTAATTTTGACAGAAAATGTTCAGTATGGTTGTTGTTGTTATTGTAGGTTTAATGCGATTTTTCAGCTCAGGAATGAATTTACATGGTGGCCAGTATAAATGGTGGAGGAAGAACCAGGGACCCCCATAGAAGCTATTGGTAAGCTTTCTCACATACCCCATTGGCTAAACCCGAGACTCGAACCCAAGCAGACAGAGGTGATATGGCAATGATCCATAATGATGAGCACATTAGACCACTAAGCCACTTGGGACCCCTTCTGGCATAGAGACTTCTCAGCATTGGAGAAATGATGTTGATTGGCTTTCAGAAATGGATAAAGATATAAAACTGGAGAAAGCTTGAAACTCTTGTTTTTGTAATGTGCAGTAGGCAGCATTGACAGAGATATTTGCATCCTACTGACCAAGATTTCAAAGCCACATGAGCAGTCTCAGACCCACTTGAGACCTCATCATTGGTATGTTAACTTGACTGACATTCTCAATATGATGTGGCATGGCAGAACAGTTTGCTTTTTTAGCTCACTTCTGCAACCTGTTGTTCTCAGCTTTGGCATGTGCACAGATGTAGGCACACATGTACAGTCTCACTGAATCTCACTCTTTCTTCCTAGGCAATAGATAACACTTTATAGCTGTGTTCATAGCACATCCTGAGGAGGGAAGGGGGCTAACCTTGTACTTAAATGTGCACATTCTTATTTAAGTTTTGACATTTTGCTTATTTGTTTGCATGCATACATACATGTATCTGGAACTGTGAAACTTGGTGAGGGTATCTCATCTTGACAAGTACTTCAGCCACATCACAAAAGTATGTTTCATTTCATGGGTTCAATTTTGTGTTTCTTTCCCAAGCTGCTGAGTGGTATAAAGCGCTTTCCATCACGGATCTCTGCCATCTGACCTCTGTTTGCATGGGTTTGAGTCTTGGATTCAGCCAGTGTGAGTATGTGAGAAAGCATGCCAGTAGCTTCTCATGGGTTGGTGGTTCTTTTGAGGGTGGGGTGGGGTCGTGGGTTAAACAACTTTCCCAAGCTCCATTCATGCTAGAATCATCAAAAAAGAGGATTCTGCGAAATTATAATAAAACCATACCCTTACATCAAAAGATTACTGTGACCTACATTTAATATTTTTTCAAGCTTGAGTTTTTTGTATCGTTCTTGACTAGATTGTGCTTTTTTTTTTTTGGTTTTTGTTTGTTTTTGCATACCTGTCTACATATTGTTATACCCAAAATTCTGAAAGATTCTTTTTCACATGAACTTCTGAAGCAACTGCTTCATTTTGCATACTTAAAATTGTTTTTTTTTTATTCTTCATCTGTCTGCTCTGCAAATTTATGTTTAAAGTTTCAAATGGTTCTATGCCCAGCTGTATAGATATGTTAAGTAAAGGGACATATATCGATATAGTTTCTAGTCTCTCAATACATGTCATTTAATAACATAACTTCTTCCTAAGCCCAAAACTGAATTGTATAAAACAAATAGTTGGACTTTCTCATGCCCAGGCAGTGATTTCAAACTAACTACAGTAAAAATGTTAAAGAAGCATCATGAGTGCATTCATCACAGATGTTTGAAACTGATCCAGTCCAGATGTCAAAAACTGGCCATGGCCAACTTTGTTTTTATATATATTATATAAAGTATGTGTGTGTATATGCACACACTTGTGTTGCTCTTCTCTATCCCAATACATTATTTATTTGTATGGTGATTGTTTCCCAACTGTATTTTATACATTTGCCTGTACTGGTACACATAGAATTGAGAGTCACAAGGGAGACTACTTTTCATACCAATTGTGTGTCACCCTCATATTTATTTATTATTATTATTATGAACTCAACACTCTCATGGGTCATTATGGTCCATATTTGAGCTTTCATTCTCTTGGGTTATTATTTTTAATGGATGTTCATTTTTTATGCACTGTTTAAGCATATTCATAACATTGATGATGATATGCATTTCTTTAAGTACCATACAAGAAATGAAACTTATTATGACTTGTATTTCATCTTTTACTGGCTTTGCATTTCACTAATAACTGTTGGTCTTTGGAATGCTACATGTACGGTAGTCTTGCCTTCTAATAATGAGTAAGCTTAGTGAGGGGATTCATCATAATAAATAATACACACTTATGAAAAAAACAGTTCTCTATGTCCTATATATCATGTTTCATTGATTTTGGGTCTATTTTGTTCTATAAATTTGTTGTTGGGATGCTGTATATGTTTCAACTATATAACTAAATTTGATTTTTTTAATCTGTTGATACTACAGTAAAACCTGTCTTGAAAGACCACCCCATCTGCCAAAATCAATGGTCTCTCAAAACAGGTGGTCTCTCCTAACAGGCCACAGCATTATATAATCAATAAATCAATGAATACTGATCCTGGTCTCTTAACAGACTGTACACCCTTACAACCAAATTACTGTAAGTGTGATTTACAAGTTTTGCCCACTAACTAGGTTGCATAGGTGAAGTTGTTGTTGTTGTAGGGTTTAACACCATTTTTCAGCACACGATAGGCTATACATGGCGGCCAGTATTATTAGCATAGGAAGAACCCAGGAAACCCCCCGGAAAGAACCACCGACCCATAAGAAGCTACTGGCAAGATTTCTCACATAACATTAACCAAATCTTTGACTCGAACATGCGCAAAGGTGAGATGGCAGTGAACCGTAACGGAACGTGCTTTAGACCACTCGGCCGCTCTGGGCCCCTGCATAGTTGAAGTAGAAACAGGTAAAAGGTAGCAGTGTTACCCTTGTATTCCCATCAGCAATTTTATCAGTTACACTTTTAAGTTTTGTTTAGATTAGTTTCTTAGACAATATTGTAGGGTATATTTATTTGTGAACAAATGTCTTGTTTGAGGTATCTTTACTTAAGAAGAAACTGTACTAAAAGAAATCTAATGTTTTCATTTCTCTTTTCAGGACTACATGCCTTTAAAGTTGGACATTTTACATGCCCGCAAAGCCACTAAGGGTATAATTGAGCATCAGTTTGACATCAAAGGTATCCCATTCTTATTTGTTGATGTGGGAGGTCAGCGGTCACAGAGACAGAAATGGTTCCAGTGCTTTGAAGGAATTACCTCCATTTTGTTTCTTGCTTCATCCAGTGAATTTGACCAGGTGCTAATGGAGGATCGAAAAACAAATCGGCTTATTGAGTCATGTGACATTTTTGAAACTATCATTAACAATAAAGCCTTCACCAATGTGTCAATCATCCTCTTCCTTAACAAAACAGACTTATTGGAAGAGAAAGTGAAGCATGTGAACATTAAAGACTACTTCCCACAATTCATTGGAGATCCACATAATGTAGAACATGTGCAAAACTTCATGTTGAACATATTTGATGAGAGAAGGCGAGACAAATCAAAGCCCCTGTTCCATCATTTCACAACTGCCATTGATACAGAAAACATCAAATTTGTCTTTCAGGCTGTGAAGGACACCATTCTTCAGGATAACCTCAAATCATTAATGCTGCAGTGACAAGCTGTTGAATGATTTTGTCTGGTTAATTCATGGTTCACAATTAATTTTCTGTACCAAATGCACAAGGTTCTGCTTGCATCCCTCAAAAGCGATCTGAAGGAAGAGAGAAATAGTGAATATGTGCTTAAGAAAGATTGAATGAATTAGACTGGTTTGTTCTTGGTACACATTGTGGTTCACATTACTAGAATATTCAAAACAGTCTTTAGAGTCTGCTGACTTCTTGTAATGACAGTTATATGCAAAATAAGCATTGTTCCACTTTACATGGATTTATCCGCCCGTTTTCAAGAGTTTCATGCTATTGGGGCACACACAATTGTTGATAGTTCTTGGCTGTAGATCAGCAGAGTAGAGATTTTACTTTGATGCTTAAGATTGAATAGTTGACCAACTAGTCGTTAATTTGTTCTCTAAAAATTATATGATCACAGATAATAAAAATAGATGAAATTGTTTACTAACTAAATCAATATGACTTATTAAGTATTTGATTAAATTTAAGTATTGATTGCTGGGATAGTCAGTACCTACTGTAAATGT